>JAOUZG010023330.1:3379742-3468171 GCA_026289955.1 Argiope argentata
ATATATCTGCTTGTGATCCCAACCGTTGAAAAGCACTTTGAGGTAAAAGTAGAAAAATTGTTGTAAGGACTATACGCCAAATTTGTAGATTTTTTAAAATCAAAATTTGGACTCCATTTAGATTAAGTCTGTCTTACTGTCTGAATACAAGTTGAAATGATAAATAGAAAATGAAAATAGCGACAATGATAAAATTTAGATCACAGATCTGGAATATAAGATGTATATATATGTCAAATTTGGTACTAAATCAGTAAAAATTTTAATTCTGTCATTATGAATTTTTCAAGCAAATAAATGTTATTCAAAATCGTAATTACTTAGGTAAATGAAATTTGCCTTGAAAGTTCTTGCTCTGATAAATCGCAGATTCTTATCACATTTTGAGTAAAATCTGTTAAAGGTCATCTGTCCATCCGTATTTCTGCTTGCATGTAAATGAAAACTCAAAGACACACAATCTTAATGAAATTTGATAAGTGATATAACTGCAGTTGCAGTTCTGTATCAAATTCTGTTTTTAATTAGTCTAGAAAAAAAGACTTCCAAAATATTCAGTGGGTTTTGTGGAACATGTACTTTAACCACATTGCTGCGATTAATCACCTCTCCATGCCCAAATCGTCCAAAATCACACTCCAAAAGACTTTTTCGGTACTATGTTCACCACTGTCCGGTGCATAATAATACATAAATACCGGCTTTCTTTATTCTATATAAAGCAGCGCACATGACAGAGATAAAACTTTTAATAACGAATATGCGAGGAAGTTTCGAAGAGACCTACATAAGGAAATATAACTTGTAAGTAGTTATATTTCCTTATGTAGACGAGTTTCAATAGATATTTTACTCATAAAGTTCTTATTTTTTGATACTTAATTATTTCTTCAAATTTTCAAACAATAATTTAATGCAGAATAAATACAAATGTTAAAATGGCAATCTTCTTATGCCATGAGATGACCCCATTAGTCTATATTATTTGTTAGAATATTTTCATCTTTATTATTTTTGTTTTCGAGGAGGTAAAGCAATTATTTTCCATGAAGGGTCGAAGGTTAATCCCGGGAAAACAGGCAATGGGTGTTCCTCGAACGGACGTGCTTGAGCTGTCCGAGGTTGTAAGGAGGAGGGGCGCCTGTCATTCAAGTGCATCTGTTTTGCCGACAGTGAAAGCATTTTGATTCTGGGTGGAGAGTTTTATTCTGGGTATTTCCGGATAAAAGATTTTTTAGAATAAAAAATTAATATTATGAAAACGAATGAAGAGTAGAAAATTAAATATGAAAATGAATTTAACAATCTCATTTATTATATAAGGAAATTTGCATCTACGTGGGTATGTTTTTCCATTCTACCGGGAAAATCGTTTATCGAAGAGCTACCAAATGTAACATGGCCATGCTTGGGTGGATAAGGATTGCAATAAAATAAGAAAGGATTGCAATAAATCTAGAGTTTTTTTTTGAAAAGAATTGAGATTGAAAGAAAATAACGCTAGGCAAGAATTATTTTTTCTATCAATTTAAAATATATTTTTTTTTCAGTAAAATCAAATTAGCTATTATACAACTTTTCCGAATTTATTAACATTTAAGTATTTTTTACCTAATTTGAAAAAGTGTTTTTATGTGTTATAAGAAAAATAAAATCTGTTAATTTTTTTCCCATTAAACTTTTAATTCTTTTGTTTTTCTAGAAAAATAATTGAAAATTTGTCGTAATATTTTACTTTCTCGCTTAATAATATTGTAAATTAATGTAAAATAAATACATAAATAGTATAAATTACGCCTATTTAATTAATATCGCGCTTTATCTCGAATTTATACGAATTACACTGGTGGACAAAATTAAGAGATGTGTGGTGCCTAAATTCTGATCGCTGAAGTATTATTTTTTGTATCACGTGCATCAACGGAAATGCAAGATTTATTATTGTGATTTTAAAAAAGATTATCCTTGCTGACTCACTGTATTTCCGCACTTTTTATGATGTATCTAAATATTTTTACTTATGTGTTTTTCCGAGTTGGCAACTAAAAATTGCTTTTAAAAATTAATGTTTACTTTGTTTCTGTTAATAAAGTTTTTTCGTAGAGTCGATGTTATTCCAAATGATTTACTGACTTAATTCTCTAATATATGTGCATAACATCAAAAATATATCTACATTGACCTTGGTGACCTTGGACTTCAATTCCGAACGTTGAAAAGCTATTTTTATCGCGGTAATTAACGAGGGACAGTTGGTTGCCATATAATGGCACTATGAGGCTACCAATGAATGGCACATTAATTTTTTCTTTGCACACATTATTGTTATACCATAAATTATATCCATACCAAATTTCATTCATTTTTATCCAATATTTCTTGAGATATCTGGGAAAATGCTTTCCTTCTCTTAATTTTGTCCACCAGTGTATTTAAAATTCTAACCCTTGAATTGTGTTGTGAATCCGAGTCTTGTGTTCGAGATTGCTCCATCCGAATTACAATTTTTATGAATAACCATGCGCCTTTTATAATAATTTATTGAGTCAAATGTTCTCACCTAAATGAAGCAAGTAAATTTAGAGAGAATGATACTGACTGCGATGTTGGTTTCTGTTTCTTGCTACTTTTTAAAATAAGAAATTCCAAATCAACGTGTAGCTTCAAAAAGAGGCATTAATTTAACAAAACTAAATTAGTATTGGCATATATTTCTTCATTTTGTTATTTTTTTTAATTTGGTAATATCATTATTACATCGGAATAAGGTGCAATAATGATGAACGTAAATTTAGAATTTAGAGATAAAGAAACAAACATTCCTTAAAAGACCTACTGGCACGTACTGATATAAGGGGCATAATAGCGGAGAAATAATAAAAAGAAACAAGGTAAAGACACACAATCAACGCAACATGGTACTCAAAAAATTTATTTTTGAATTAAATAAACTGAAAGCAAAGCTATGAGAAAAAAAGGAAATAAATAAAGGATAGAATAAACAAAAATAGAAAAGAAAAAACAAAAACCAAGAATGCTCATAAATTTGTATGGGTTCAATTCTAAATTTGCATAAATAAATCTGATAGACGCTCAAAAATGATAATGAATTGCAAAAATCTGGCATTTTATATCATTTGAAATTACATTGTTGATTTAATAAATTAGTTATATATAATATTTGTTCATTATAAAATTTAAAACTATCTTTTTTAGTTTACAATAGAGAAACTTCTCCTCTTTGAATTGTTTCTTCTTTCCAGGTTTAAATTTTTAATTTAATATTAAAAATATTAGAATTGTTCAAATTTTTTTTTCTCAAATATAATTTGCAATTGAACTTGATGAAAGAATTGAAACGAAGTGATAGTTAAGCTTTGATAATGTTTAATTAATGTAAAAAATTATACAAGGATAGCAAATTTGAAAATTTTCTATCACCTGAGTAAGTGATTAAAAATTCGATTTAAAAATTTCGTTGTTAAAAGTTTGCAACAAATGAAATTAAAGTGCACAAAAACAACTCAAATGCTATAAGGAAAGAAATTTATTCGGTCATCTTCAGAACTCTTATTTTCAACTAACTTACTTTAGCAGGGACATTTTTATGTATACGTAATGAATACTGCATAAATCAACATTTTTAATTACTAAACACGATCAAATTGACAAAAAGATGTCCAAAAACTCTGCACACATTTTATCGATGAAAAAGCATACTGGCTGCTACTTAATGATGCGTTTCTATCAAAGTCCATCATTAAGTCGGGAGTTCTTTGTTACTTCACCCCCCCCGCTCCACTCGCTGTCTTTTTGAAAAATGTGCACCTCATCGTACTATCGGAATAGAAATTTCTAAAGAAAAAAAATGTTATTGAGGGTGACTCCGCATAGTTTTTCATGCGAATAGTACGATAAAAAACAACTTTTTTTTTCTAATCTTTATGGATGCCGTAATTAATATTTAGTACAGATTAATTAATTATATTTAAAATAATCAAAATCACGAAAATAATCGAAATTTTATGAATTTGTCTGTTTAACAATTTTTTCTAGGTATATGAATAATAAGTTTTGAGTTGATGTAAAATGCGATAAATCCCTGTTGTCCTAACGTTCGCAACTCCAATGTTAGGGATATAATTGTAAAAAATATCGAATTCTTTAATTATCTTTAGAAGAATAATTCTTTTGTGAGAGCTGTCATCAGAACTAGGTCAAAAAAAATGTCAAAATTAGGAGGAATAATTGTTACTGGTTGTTTTATTTCTTAAAAAAATCCTCATAGATTTCATTGTTTTTTGGAATTTTTAATACGGACGAAGTAGATTATGGATCATTTGAGTCCATTTGATGATAACTTCGTTAGTTAAAATGTCTAACGAATTCCGTTAGGTTGAATATCTATCTGTATATTGCGTTGCTTATATATTTACAATCCGAAATTATACAGTATATATTTCTTTTTATTCATATTCAAATCTAACCTCAAATTTATTTATTTATAATTTTATTTTACTAACAATTTTTCATTTGCAACAAATCGGAAAGTTAAGAGTTTTGTTTGTCATGATAATTTTTTTACTTCCTTCTTCATATATAACTTTTATACAGTAGATTGGCATACATTTTATTCAGCAGATATTCATTTATTCTTTTCAATATGTTAGAGGATCATGTTGTATTAAAATTCAAGCATACATATATAATTTAGAGAATAACAAAAACCTTTCAAAATAAGTAATTCCAAATAAGTAAGAAATAGAATAATGAAAGAAACCCTAGGTTTATACATAACATAACGCCATCATGTGCCCCCGGTGCTTATATCGCTAAGTTATCTAACCAGTTGGATGAGCACAAGATGGGAGAAAGAGAAGGAATAAAAGAAGGAAAAAAAGAGAGAACAAAATTTGTTAAAAAGAGAAAGAAAAGAGAGAGAGAGAGAGAGAGAGAGAGAGAGGAGATAACCCATTCAGGGATTTCCAGAGAGAATGCCATCGGTGTCAAATCTTACACGAATCTGTTCAATTTTTTCCCTAGGTTTATACAGAATAAACATTTTTTGAAACAAAACCTAAGTTTGCTTTTTCATTTTCCTAGACCAACAACTTCATCTAAAGAAATCAAATCAATAACCATTAGCATACCTAAATTAATAAATGCTTTATACAAAGGTAAAACATTTTTACGTTATATTACATAAATTTTTAACATGATTCCATTACTTTAATTTTAGAGAGAGACAGGTTATTTTATGATTTTTTAATAAACATTATATAGTAACAAATAAAGCATAAAATACAACAAAAATTGGTTAATAATGATTCTAATATATTTCTTACAATGTCACTGATTATGCTAATATAGCGTTAAAAAATTAAGCTACTCTATAAAATTTTATCCTGTGAAGATTAAAAATTAGAAATATCACAAAATAGACTTTGAATGTTCATCAACTTGTTAATTATATTATTGTTTTTAAAAAAAACTCGGGCATTTGTATTATAAAGTTGTCCCTACATTGAATTCTCCAACGACTATTCGTAATGTCAAAATCTATAAAGAGTAATCACATCCTTTTAATTACATGGCCCACAAAATCATATTCCAAATATCTAAATTCAGTCTGGAGAATTCCTCTTACGAAAAAAAAAAACAAGCAGTGATTTTAGCTTAATAACTCATTGTTTGCAGTTTGATCTCATCAATCAAATAATTTAATCTTTTCACTCGAAAAAGGAATTCGAAGCATAATTGTTCCCCTAATACAAGGATTTGTTTCTAAAATGAACATATATAATTATTTGAATCGAATAACCACAAAACATGAATTTACGTTTTCTTACAACTCTGGAGGTTATTTTAACAATTAAAATAAAATAAAATGGCGAAATGCTGATTCATCCTGAATGGTGTTTGAATTAAGTTGTTCGAATTCGAAAATTAATTGTCCTGAAACTGTTTTTAATCAAGAGCATGCGATTATATCATCAGAGTCAAAAAGTTTATTTCGTCATTATATACTACAGCAGCTTAAAGATAAGGCCTGGTGTTTTTAATTTCGTTGCTGAGATTGGGTGAAAAACAATTGACAGAATTAGAATAATCTAGAGAGCAATTATTATAACTACAAAGACAGTGGTATTGAAATCAGCATATTCTAATGTTTATTCAAAAATTTTCAGGATCATAATTTTTTGTTTTCAATTGATTGGAGTTTTCCCAAAAGTACTTGCTTTCATAGCAGCAATTCAAAATGAAGAATTATTTTTCTCGAAGAATTTGTTTGATGCTGTTTGATATAATAATGAGCATTGTGTATTTTATTTCTACAGGTAAAGTATTGAGCGAATTTAAAGTTTTAGATATTTTATATCATATTTTGTTCATTTTTTGACTATCTCTTTCTGAAATTTCTATTAGTTGTTTCCTTGTATACCATTTTTTCATCGTTATTAGGATTTCAAAATGTTGCCCGGTTTTGTTTCATGAATGGAGAAGTGTATGCTTTATTTGGTAGTATATATAATGCATTCCTGATATTTTGTGATATGCATACACGATATATTCTTAAAAATAGTTTAATGGAATCAAAATCTTTGTCGCATGGCAAGAACGAATAGCCATGTAATAAGGTATTCTTAAATATTGATAGATATTAGATTTTTGGAAAGTCTTGTCACCGTATTCCTTCAAATCATTAATTCTCCGTGCATAAAAAGCTGAAGATTATTTGTACTCCTCTTACAATTCTTGGAAAGTAATGAAGAAGGAATGCAGAAAAATTCGTGAAGCGATATGTTTCCGCTTCTTTGTGATGCATATATTTAATTATATTTTTTTATTTAATAAAAATCTTTATTAATTTTCTGATTTTTAAATTAAATAAAATTTTAAATTAGGCAACATTACTAAAAAAATTTTCTTATTCCCTAATCAATAAATAACTTTTTTATTTAATTATTTCTAACAGAGGCACTAGAAATTGCTGATACTCCAATTTACAGCTGCCAACGAAGTCATAAAAATTCTTAACGCCCAAGGCATAATTTTCAAAGATATCTAAGATTTCTTTTCCTAAATCGACAAGAGTTAAAGAAATCCCTAAAAACTCTATGTGTAACATCAGTAAGAGAAAAATTTCTGACACTTTCTGTTTGTATCCTAGTATGTATTAACTTTCTCTGGACAAGTTATCCCATTGAACAAACCATGTACTATCGTTCAAAAATAAAATTCAAGTTTTTCTTTAAGTGCCTTCTTCCTATCTACCTGATTGTCCAAAGTTTTATGACAATTTGTATTTTTATGTTGGATGCAAAAAAATGAATATATATATCATAAGTGATATACTTTAAGAACCCGCCACTATACAATTGTTTATTCTCCTTAGTTTTTTAAAAAATTATTTCATTTCGTTACAGAATTCCCCAGCTCTTCCGGGAAGCCCAAATTCCACAGCAGCATTCCATATCACACTATAGCATGTTCTCTCTCTCGCTTTTGAAGCTAAAATTTTACACTGTTTGCACACATCTATTTTGGCTAGTCAAAATTTATTATCAAAATTTTCTTTAAATGAATTTTTACTTTACTCTTTAATCTAGATCGATGACTTACAAATATCTCTTACTCACAAACGACATATGTAATCTGTATGCATTTGAAAAATTCGACGAATGATGCCAGTGTTACCACCACTCAGTCTTCAAGCCTTTAAGAAACTCCTAAGTAATGTCGCTGGAGGAATTTCATAGTTTAACAAATATTTCAGGGAATGAAACAGAGATGCCCACAGAGGTTTCAAGAATTTCTTATTTAGACTGAGGGAGAGTGAATCAATCAGTTAGAAATCACTATAAACTTGATTTCTTCAGATATAAAGTTTGTATAATAAGTGATCCGATTATCGTCATAAATCTGAGAGGTTTAAGGAAAATTTTAACTCGCATCATAAATTAAAAGAAAACCATACATCTACTTTCTCAGATCGCCAAACACCAAATGGATCGCCACTTTATTATTCTTGTTTGTTATTTACATATTTTAAAATGTGTGCCATTATAAATGTTTAATAAAAATAGATTTAAAGTAGTGAAATAATGACTTTTAGATTTTGGAAATCATTGTCAAAAGTGTCTCTACTAAATCTAATAATTTGTTTCCTTATTTTTCAATAGTTTGTAAAAAAGAACAATATTTGCAACAATATTGATTTACCAGAAATTTGGAAAATTCAGTTGCATCCATGGAAATTAAGTAGAAGCAACGGAAAGTTACATTTTAATAAGTTATTAGTGACTAGATAGTGGATAAAAAATGATAAATCGTCGTTTAATACGGAGCATAAAATTGTTGCCAAACAAAATCTTCATAGCTATTTTTTTTTAAGAATAAGATCAAATTTTGAGATCCATTCATATAATTTTTATATCTAGTATTACTTTAAAAAATTATATTTTATTCAACAAAAATTACGAGTCTTTTAAAAACTAGTATAAAAAGATTATTGCAATAAATTTAATATTCAAGAAAAACCCAAACAAATTATTAATGAATGATAATACATTTTCATGGTTACCTTCTATTTATCGAAACATCCTAATACCAGAAGCCGCTCAACAATTCAACAATGGAATACTTTTTTCCCACTCCTATTATTGAAAAAACATAAGTGACACTTTTTTATATGCTTTTTCCTTTCCACTTTTCAAACGGAAGGCATAGATCTCTTCCAGGACAAACAATCCGAAGTTCATTTTTATCTCTTCTCTGTCTTTTCTGCGGGGAAGAAAAACGATTGGCTCTCCCCCTGATATTCATGCTGTAAGCCATTTGAAGAATGTGTCCATTGTTCAACTGGATGGAAGTGTTCGTTTTTCTAAACTTTCGTTCTTTTTTTTTCTTTCCTCTTTTTCTTTTTATTTATTAGAATTTCACTTGCGGAAAAGAATTCAATAGCATATCCGATTCTCTCTCTTTCATTTTCTTCTTCTCTTTTTACTTCACGCTGGTTTACTTTCGTTTTTATGTTCGAGTTTTTAAAAGGATGAAATGGACCGAATTCTTCGCGCCAGGAGAAGAAAAAAAAATTACGATAGATTGAACTTCAATCCTGAAATTGTCACTGTCCGCTCATTTTGCTGAATAGAAACATATTAGAGGAGGGAAAGGGAGAGTGGTAATCTCGTCTTCCCCCCTCTTTTTTGGAGCTGCAAATCTCCGTTTTTCCGCCTTGTTCGATGACCATTGTGTGCTCTCCCGAGTCATTAGAATTTAAGGGGTCTAGTAAGAGACTCCAAATTTTCGTAGAAACTTCATGAATACAAAAAAATTGTTTGATAATCTTGAAGTGAATGATTAAAATATAATCTGAACCAATACTAAGGAAGTTTAATTATTATTTATAGATTCGAATTTTACTGAAAAAGAGTTTCCTTCTGTATCACCAATAAAAAAATTGAAAAATAATATATACAAAGAATTTTTAGCAATCAATATGCAGGCTTATATAGGAAGTATACATGGTAATACAGGAAGTCATTCCATTCTGTCAAAAATTGCATATTGGTGAAAAATATCATGATTAAATTTTTTCCTTCTTTATTTATTTACCAGGAGGATACAGCCAGTTTTATACGAGGAAATAAAAAAAGGAGGATTTTCAGTATTCTATTATTATTTTTGATGCTTGATGATGGAACTGAGCTGTTAGATTAATATTTTTTCTATATAGCTTTATTTACAACTACAGTATGTATTTTTGCTGCCAAAGGCTTTGGATCAATTTTAAATGATATAAATAGAAATGGGCAAATTTATAGCGAAATGGCAATAATAATCTATTTATTTAAAAAGAGCTCCTTCAAAGAATGAATGCCTCAAAAAATTTATGTAAGTATATAATAAGGAATTATTATATAATGAAGACATTTACCAATGATTCTGTAAGGGTATGTTTCATCTAGCATTTTTAAAATCATGAAATAAAATATATTAAATCATAATATAAAATATATCATAATATATAATATATTAAAATCATCATAATAAAAAATATTTAAAAATGATCAAAAATAAATATGATTTTAAAAATTGATTTCAATTCGAAATATATGATTAGCCAGCAAATAATGTGCCACCATTTCCATGAAACTTCGTAACAAGTCTAAGGACTCAAACCCTCAAGATTGTTTTGACAGAATTGCGTTGTGACTTTGAAGACAGCAATATTTCTCAACCACAAATTGTAATGTAGCATATTTTCTATGTTTAAATTTTTAGTTAAGGCAATGTAGCAATTAATTGAAAGACAAAAAAAAAAAAAACCTTGAAAAAGTTAAGTAATTTTCTGTATCTGTAACCTTATTTCCTTTAATGATGACACCCAAATACAAATAAGATGTGTCAGTTAATTGGAAGATTAAATAAATATGTTTGTTAAAGATTATTACTTCGTAACTATGGAAACCTTTACTTATTAACCATGGAAGCATTTTTGATTTAGACAGGAAATAAAAATACGCAATGAAGGACTAGATAACAGCATTTATCATGAGTTGAAGACAATGAAAAAAGCTATATAGATACAATATTTGTCGAAAATCTTGTAGTTTACCACAAAGTTTTGTATCTGGTTTATAATGTAACCAAATTCTTTTGGTAAGAATGAACATTCTAAAGGCAAATTATTTTTATTCAACACGAATTAATGCGAATGGGAAGATAAGATTCTGAGTTCGTTTAGCGTATTAGTTTAAATAAACATAACTTGAAACGCCCAATACTTATACATTAAAAAAACCCGCATCAATACCTGATCCTTTTTCCTACCGTGGTCTCCCTTCAACTGGTGGACAGTCCCTCGTCCAGACTGCCCATGAAAAATCACACAAGCAAATGCACCCACTCTTAACAACTGTGGATAGAATCCTCAGAGAGTGGCGACGATTGAGGTCAAATGGACGCCGCATCACTCGATACTCGGGATCTTTTGCGAGATCTGTATATGGATTTTGATGATGATCCTGCTCCTCGGACGGTGGCTATTTTGGATTATTGGATAATTTCTCTGATCTCTGGCAGCCTATTTTTGATCTTGGTCGGAGGAGGGAATCGATTGCATGGCTCGCTTGTGGGTGGCCCATCAATATTGTTATTTCGTAACCACCGACCAATCATCCAGTAAATTGCCGTTCATGCTTGCTCAGCGTATTTTTGAAAGAGCGCCGAAATTAGCAAATTGTTAGCAATGAATTATTGTTACACAATCTAAAATTTTGCAAAAAAAATAAAAATATATTGAACGTGGTTTTATGTAGATGTAATTTCAAAAGAGGATATTACTAATTCATGCTTACATACTCTAATGACCTGCAAGCTTTAGGCGCTACATTTGAGATTGAAAAAAACTTTTCCCAAGAGTCCAAAGTTGACTTCAATTGCTTTTTCACTTCCTACTATTAACTCACCCTCTCCCTATATATATATATATATAATCTTGTTCAAATTTTTTATCGTTGATAAAATACTTTGTATTCATCCAATCAAGTTCAAGTAATTTTTTTAAAACTTGTAGTAGAGGACATTTGATGTTAATACAGTTTTTTCAAATATTAATTCATTATTTTTTTATTTATTAATTAAAAATCAATTTTCTCACCTTTATAATAGTTTTTTAATATTACTTGTAACTGCTAGGCCGGGATAGCCTGGTTGATAGGGCGTTGGATTCGCATCCCTTCTGTTGCGAGTTCGAACCTGGTTGCAAAGTTCTCCACGTCGAGAGGTATACCATAGGAGATACTGAGTCAATGGTGATCGTTATTCGGATGCTCAGAGTTTCATACCCTCAGAAGCTATTGCACCCGTTCTGCCGTTGTAAAGCGGAACACGAGAACAGAAATTGTAATTATTTAATAAAAAGAAACTAAAATAAAAAATTTCCTAGTTTCCAAAATAGGAATAAATTTAAAAAAATTATTTTTAATATTACTTATTTATGGTTTTAAATTTCACTTTTAATTTAATAAAAATCACTCAAAATAGAGAGGAGTTTTTCCCCTTTCCATCCTTTTTTTTTTTACCGTCATCGCTCTATTGACTGGCTTTTTTCACAACTCGTTGATAGTTTTGATAAGCTGCATCCAGCAATCATGGATGATGGTAATATTTGATTTATGATAATGCTAAATAAAGGCTTTTATTATAGAAAATATTTTAAAGCGCTTTCTGATGAACGATATTTAACGGGTTTTAGTTTTTTTTCTTTTCCAGTGAACTTGTAATTATGCACACTCTTCAACAAATTAAATTCATTACTATCACGCTAAAAACTGTATTTTTCATGTATTAGAACACCCAGAATTTGACATGTTCTTGCCTTAAATAAAATGGCAAGATATATTTCATTGCCATAAAGAATAAAATCTCATTATTCGGAAACTATGTGAAGGGAACTGTTTTCTGCTTCTTTCCAATTTCATCTTCGAATTCTTACATTCTTTGAGTAGAACGAGCGTACACACAACTGTTAAACGTCTAGAAACAGTTTTGAAAGTTAAAATGATAGACTGATAGTTCTTTGGAACAAATAACTCTCCTCCTGCATTTTTTTGTCGTGATACCACTTTTGAATGTTTTTTTTTAAATTAATAAACCTTTGAAAAATGAGATTTATTCATTATTAAAATGATTAATGTTTTTCAGAAAAAAAATTACCACTTCAAATTTTTATTGAAATATGTAACTAGAAATTTCAATGATTTCTCGATGCTATAAACATTGACGCTTTGCATATTTTGTATAATTATAAAATTGTATAATAACTAACTGTAATAAAGCAACTGCACTGTAATATTCTATTAAATTGAATGAGATTAGCGAATTTCAGTATGATTACAGTGAACCACTTAAAATAGAACAATTTGCAAATGTCCTCTTTATTTATCCCTGATCAACGAGGTACTTCTTATCAAAGGTAATGGAATAATTTTTAAACCAATAATGCGTACATATATAGGAAATTTACGCTAATTGTTTGTAATCTAAAAAAATAGGCATAATCATCCATGGTTGGTATATATAATCATCCATCTCCGTCTGTAAATTGGGTTGAGTTAAAAAATTACTTATTTTTTTTGATCTACTCAATTATAAGAATATCAAATCCCAATTTCTATTCAGATTTCTGGCAAATTTCTAAGCTTTGAAACAATTATAAGATTCTATTCTTATTATATTTTGTAGACAGTAGATTGTAGACAGTAGAGATGGAGACTGTAATTTTATGCCGATTTATTATATTATTACTTCAAGGCCAGTTAAAAATTGCTAGCATTAGTTTTCAACATACTTTTTTAAAAAAAATTCTGCATTTAGCAATACCAATTTTTCTGTTAGAGGACAATCATTTGTTTTAATTCTATTTTAATGTTTAGTTTTGATTGGATTAGTTCTTGAAAGTTATTCCAGAGAAGATCCTACTACGAGGAAATAAAGATTACTTAGAAAGAGAATTACACGTGTAAGGGGAAACAAAACCAAATAACATTCAAATAGATTTGAGATACTGTTAAGGGTAACAACCCGATTTGGTGGGTATATTTTCTAATTATTTGTAAAAAAAATTATATATTCATCTGATGTTTATTGAAATCTAGGATTTGTTTAGTCTGCAAAATATTTAATTTATAGCTAACTATTTATTTGGTATACATCCTTTAAATATGCATAAGTACGAAATGACCATTTTCTAACACCTGTATTGTATAATTCTATTTACTGTAGAATTTCATACCAGTTAGCTAATTAAAATTTGAATTTTTTTATCACTATTAATGGAATTTATTTATCAACATGTCTGAAAACTTTATTTTTTACTGTGCCTTGGAAGAAACAACGAATTCAATTTTTTTTGACACATTAAAAAATACTAGAGGAAAAGAAGCAAAAATATTTTAGTATTTTTATAAATATCCTACTATTAATAAAAACTGTTACAAACATACTTACATAAAAAAAATAGTAGGTAGGTAAAAAAATCGTTCTATAAATGTTCTCTAAAAGGAAAAGGAACGATTTTGAAAAAAATTGTTTACAAATTTCAGGGATTCGATTAATAAATTAATAATTTATTTGGTATTAAAAATTTATCAGTTTAATCTCCAACTGACATTTTTCCCCCTAAAAGTGTCTTTGATAATTGAAAAAAAAATTAAACTATTTATTTTTTAAAAAATAGGCATTTTTTAAAGGAGGCAGAAGAATTAGTTGTACGTTTATCTAAAAAAATTACTTAATTTTTATTATTCTTTAAAAAAATTAAGAACTATTTCCCTATGTTGAGGGTAAGAAAAAATTCCCCAAATCTTTTCCCAGCATAAAATTCAGACATAGAAATTCTACCCTTGACTTGCTTCCCTCAAATTAAGGCTTTACGAAAAAATAAGATGCTACCTTTTTTTTAAAACATGTGTGGCACTTCAAGCAAAAATTTGAAGTTCTTCAGGGAGCTTCTCTCTCTCTTTTTATTCTATTGCCAGCTCTCCAGCACACCCCTCTCCCATCTCACAGGAGATTTCGGAAATATATTACTCCGGGAAAATAATAAAAAGCGGCAGCGGAAGTACCCGTTGGCAAGTGCAGGCACTCCCCATAACTGTCCGGCAGCTATTTGCAGTGCGGCCCAAAATAAGATGGATACAAACGGCAAGTAATCTGGAAAACGTCCGGCCATGCCCGAGGCGGAAAATCTCACCGAAATATGGCCGCCTGTGCATAGGACATATGTAAGGGACGTGCCTTCCCCCTTGCTCCCACAAAACCCATTGCACTGGACATTACGTGGGGTTGCCAGACTGTTAACCCTATCTCCCTTTTGGCGAGAACAGGAAAATTTTACTCTGATATTTTACCTTCCACAAATAGTTACAAATACTTATTTTCAATCCTATAATGCTATAAAAATTGTTCCACTATATCCTGAATCAACTCTGATAATGATACATTAAGCAACCTCTGATATTTTCCTCCTGAATTTAAATATAAATTCTTTGACATTGTGTTTTTAATAATGTTGCAATGTCAAGTAAAGTCAGTGATATCTATATCTTGTTTTATAGAAAAATCGCTAATTTTGTAATATAAATTCTTTGACATTGTGCATTTAATAATGTTGCAATGTCAAGTAAAGTCAGTGACATCTATTTCTTGTTTTATAGAAAAATCGCTAATTTTGTAAGCTTTGAGGTTCACGATTCAGGGTGGGAGGTAAGGTTGGGCTAAAATTTTTTGGCTAAAATTCAAAAAATTGGCTAAAATTTTTTGAAATCATTCTCAGATAGGAAAGGAATTATTCAGCACACACAATAGAATATCTGTCATTTAGAATTTCCTATCAGCAATTCTTATTGTTATCAAGAAGGTAGGAAATATCGATATAGTGAATAAAAGCTTTAAAATAAATTTCATATATATTCACCAACTTATGCGATTACACTTTTTGACCTAATATTCCTTCAATGTGTATGAATTATTTGTGTAATCTGAATAATAGCAACATCATATTTAGTTTACCTAATAATATATTAGTTAAATAGTGATAAGAATGCAAGTTAATAAAGCATGCAAATTTAGTAAAGCATGTAGGATACTATGATTACTTAAAGGTGAATAATTAACATCATGATAATCATGGTGAAAATACTGGCAGAGATTTTACGATTAATAAGTTCACGAAAAAGGAAAAATAAGAATATAAATGTATTATTCAAATTAATAGGTAAACTGTACTCGATAACGTTTCGTTATTCAATGTAAAATTTAAAATTCATTGAAGGTATTGTTTGTATTCATTATATATATATATATATATATATATATATATATATATATATATGAAAGAAGAACACCGTCTAATATCCCTGCATTCATACCCATTATAATTGCTGAATGGTTTGATGGGAACAGAAATTTAATTAAACACCAGATTATTTACCTAAGATAAAACAAAAATAAGTATAAGCACAAAAATTATTAACATGTGAAAATGATAGTACCATCTAAAACTGTTTTCGACTTTGGAATAGGATTTAAAAAATATCGGGAGAAACAATATCCAGAAGGATATTATGAATTAAAAAGGAAAAAAAAATGTGTTCTGAATTTATTGCAATCGTTATAGATGATGTAGAAATAATCACATTAGATGAAGATGTAATAAAAATTTCATCATAAAACATCAGACTTAGCATGTCACCGGACTTCATTGTAAGTTAAATTTCATTTAAATGTAATGAACATAATTTTTTAATCTGTACAGCAATTTGATAAAAAAAATATTTCAAGAAAAAGTTGAAAGATTTCATATTTTTTGCATAAAAATTTCTGTTAATTATATATTTAAAGATTTTTAATGATGCCTCGAAAAAAGGAATATTTCCTCTAAAATTGAAAAAAAATCACATTTTTAGAGGTACAAACTTTTTTCTAAAAGCACTCAATTGATTCATCTTGATAGTATTTGAATGCAATAGTAATGATAGTATAGGAATGCAAAGTATTTGACATAATTGCTTATATAAATAACAAAATGTAATATATTTAAGTTTTTACGAGAAATTTCAAATATATGTCACTGCTGTTACAAATTTTAGATTTAGTTTTCTTAAATAGCATTGATTAGTTTTTCTCAAACTCTGTAGGTTAATAAATTTGTTGAATAATTTTTCCTACAATTTTATATATTAGCAATTCATATATTTTAGAGAGCATTAGGTAATTAATCAAAATTTCAAGTAGAAAAACCACGGAAAAGAAAAGAAACCTGCACCAAAGTATGAAGTGAGGAAATTAGAAGTATATAGTAAGAATTTCTAAAACATTCTGATCTTGAGTACTTTTACTACGAATGATAATTTACTTTCAGCTTGTTTGTAATAATGTTAAATCGTTGTCTAGTATCGCGAAATCATCTCTTTGGAATTATAGTTCAATGCCTAGTTATAGGAATGTTTTTGTTTAGATAGGCAAATGTTTTCTTTCTTTGAATTTATACTTTTTCAGCTTTTCAATGAAAAGCTGGATGAACTGCCCTTGAATTTCAACTGTTTAAAGAATACGCTGAAATCGCAATTTACCGGAATATTCCATTAAGTGGCTATCTTTGCATTTTATATTAAAGAACAGGAATATATTTTACATTTCAGAACGTTTTCAAGATTCTTTATAACAGTTTTGAGGTATTAAATTTAAGTGCAGTAAATTCTCAAGCCAGGACAATTTTATGTATTGTGATAGTGTACGGCATTTATAGTCGACAACAGTGTCCAACATATTATGATATTAACTAAATAATTTGTAAAAGAAATATCTTGTAAATAAAGTAGGTAAAACTGATTAAATATATTATGAATTCGAAAATTGTACGTGGAATTTAGATAAGACATTTTTTTTAAAAAAGTTAAAGATCATGGACCATTCCAATTTAAATAGAAAACCATATTAATTACTTAAACAAAAAATAAGTTAATGGAAACAGATATTTTTTGGCATGTCATTCTTTGCTAAATGATATACTAGCTATCATACGTTAATTAGATAAAATATTCATGGTGAATCGTCTGGTAATCTTGCTAACTTTAATGCTATTCCCAAATTTTTAACATTGAACTAAAAAATCAGACACTTGTTGATTTTTTAAAATTTTATAATTTGCAAACTTTTGGATATTCCGTGGTCTTAAGATAAAAGTCAAAAATATAAGCCATAATTTTTTTTGTTGAAGCTTACAGATGATAGCTTCTCGAGTTACTTTTGGCCCGCCAACATCGGGCAACGATACTGCTACGCAGTTAGTCAAATTCTACATGAATTCAGGTACATTGGTTGCAAATTTTCTTTCAATGAAAAGCAAAAACAATGAAAATGTATTGTCCTGATATTTAAAATGATTAATAAATTAGACAAAGAAGGGATAAAAAAATTGCGTTGAAATGTCTTTTTTTTGTAGAAAATCAGCATTTTTCGATTTAAAGATTAAAGAGTGTATCATAGAGTACGGCTCCTTAGTTGTTTCACTCTAGAATATTGATATTTTTTCAATAGTGAGGAAGTTTCAGTAATGATCTTTCTGTAAAGTAGTGTAACTGACCTTTAAAACTTGTATTTGTCATGCCTAGAGCTCAGATAGAATAAAAATTGACATGGTGGACTGCATATTTCTAATGATAAATAGTCAATGGCCGTATTCTCCCTTCAATCTTCTCATGAATTTATACAATTTGATGTGTTTCGCATTTAGTTTCTAAATAAGCGATGAGTATAAGGGCAGTAAAATTTTGCATATTGCTATGATAACAAAATATCCAGAATGTAGCAGAAAACAGGCTTCGTTTAAAATTATATATCCTTCAAAATAATTTTCTTCTTCTGCAATTAACTACCGCTAAAGTTTTTCCTACTATCAAAATATGCCCAGATGTCGTTTTTAGGATACTCCTTCAGATTTCGTAGCTAATTTTTAAAAAAAATCTAATGAAACGATTCTGATAGAGAAGAGGCGATTTCAACCATGGAAAAGAAAAAAATCAGACCATATCAGTGAAATAAAAAATTTTGAAAGTCAGATTTGATGATCTTTTGAAAACAATTCACGAATAATAAAGGCAACTGTGACAGACTCATTGTGACTTAGCAAAATCTATGAGTTTCCCTTCAATAAAGTCGAACGATCTCACAATATGTGATTTAATTCACTTGTTTCTTTTTAAAATTTAAATCTCTCATCTCTGGTTTCCGATATACAGCTGTATTTTTATGGGTCTTTTGCAGCATTTCAAATATTTTTATGGAAAGAATGGCTTTGCATAAACAAATTTTGCTGTATTCATTTACATGCGGCATTTTCGAAAATCGATGAAATTGAAATTCGCGTCATTAGAAAAAGAATTTTTCAAACGATAAAATGAAATAAATTCCTCACTGTGGCCGAATGATTATAGAAGATGTAATAATGTTTGACATCAGTTTGAAGACCATATCTATTATAGAAGTATTTTCCCTGAACATCCGAGATGTTTTTAAATAACAGCAATGGATCTACAAGCTTAATGTATATAATGAAAATGATCATAGTATGAAAATAATCAAATAGATAGTCAACTCGTAAATCTGGCTCAAAAATTACACCTATCTACAACGAAATCAAATGATATCGATTTCATCCATCTAGCAGTTTTACTTAGCTTTGTGCATGCAAAACAAGAAGAGACAAACATTCAGACTTAGTTTCAACAAATTTAATTCAAACTTTGATTCATAAGCATACAATTTAATGTAAAACCTATAAATCAAAATTCGTTATCCATTTCTGAGTAATCGTGCTTCTAGACAGGTATAATTTCAAAATTCGTCTTTTTTGGAGAGGTTGAAGGTTTAGAAGTTTCAGAACCCAAAAAAAGAAGTTTCATCGTGGCTGAATGGCGATTACAATTTATTTAGTTTTTGTATTTGAAAAACTAAAGAGGATAATTATCTTTCTGCTTGTATTGAAAAAAATTAATTAATGGCAACAATAGAAATATCAATATTGCACTATATTCCGTTTCTTGACATTACTTTGGAAGCAGAGTTTTCTATTTAACTATAATATTTCTTATCAACCTATTTTTTCTCTCTTTTCGAATATTTTACTTAATTCTAGGATAGAAATTATTAGCACAAACTTCAACAGATCTGTAAGATGTAAAGTTACTATTACAGTAACATTCTTCGTCTTGCACTCATTAATTTCATTTAGAGCATTATTACAAGTTGTTTCAAAACATATATTTCACACGAATATTTATTTTCCGCCTTTTGTCTATAAGTTACATTCATTTATCTAGAAATTTTTTCTATCAATCATGGGCTTGTATTAGCTAAAAAACCAAAATGTACCTTTAAATTTTCCATCAATATATTTTTTAAAGCTGAAATTTTTTTTTCTAAATTTTTTTTCTCTATTTACATGATTTTTAAAAATTTTAATTTTAAAACAGGTGAATATTCTAAGAAATAAACCATCTGCTTCTTTCCTTTACTTTAAAATTCTATTAAATAAATTTAAAAAAAACTTTCAAATCTTCTTAACTCTCACAAAGCACATTCAATACAATTCAAAGCAATTCTAGACAATAACTAACTATTAAATCTAAGAGAGGGACGTCTAGATTATACTGACAGTAATTTTGAACAGTAATCAGATGGTGAAAGGGTTTCCTCATCGGTGGTCCTTCGAGGATTTTCTATATTGAATGCTCAATTCGTGAACCGCTGATTATCTGTGTTAAAAGCTCACATATATTTTGTTTTAGAATTCGAAATCGCATTTGCATTTCTTCAACCAAGAGTTTAGACTTTGTTATCTGATTGTAGAATGTAAAATCAAAAGCAAACTCAAATTAATCGCTAGAATTGCTAGTTATATTTCTTATACTAATGTTAAAGGAATTTTTTTTAAAGTTTCTATGTATACCTTCTAGTTTTGCGGTATTGTGAATAAAAATATTAACTATTAATGGCAGCGAAAAGATGCTGTGTCTTTCAAGTTCATTTCGCCGTTTATTGCGATCTTGGAAAAAAATTTGGCCAAAGAAAGTTAAGTAATGAATGAAATGAAAAATTCCTCGATATGCTTTGGCACGCCATCACCTGTCCGTGAGCGAGGGGTGTTCGCCTGGAATCGTCGCCAGGTGCCCTTAATCTGCGGTCCTCGGCAACCCTGGATTAAAGAGGCCGTTTCTGGAGGCCGCAGATATTGCAGGGGATTACCCGATTTCTTCCACTATCGCTTCGGGACGTTCCATCACTTGCTTGGTTGGTCAGCTGTTAGGAGCATCATCCTCACTGCCTCTATCATTCCCCACTGGTTCTGGAGCTTCTTTTCGCCTCCATCTTCTCTTCCAATTGAGGAGGGGGAATGATGCGGATGGAGTGCTTTCAGGGGATAGAGGGGCGCCCTCGGGATTAAATAACATCACATTGGGTATCGTTGGGAAATAAATGCTAAGAAATTGCTGGGAACGGTTTTCCGTACTTTCTTGCAGTTTAAGGAAGCATTTATTTCCTATTTTTATTTCTATCATATGTAAAATACAAAAGAGAAAAAAATTTAATCATAAAATTTTTTGAACTCTTGTATTTGATGAATCTCCACTTTAAAGACCTTTCTGTGACCGAAAAACACATTTTTGTAAAAAAAGATTATGCCCATTTATAAATATTATTTGAAATTGATTTGAGTAAGATGAATGAGATTTAATGTGTGGTCTTTACACAAAATTTTCAGATTTTCGTCTCGTTTTAAATGAAGTCCAATTTTATAAATGTCTGTATGTCAAGCTGTATAAATACAAGTTAATATAAGTACAAAACAAAACAAAAACTAGAATGATGAAAAATTCTGTAATTTTATATATATATATATATATATATATATATATATAAATACAGATCTATATCAAATTTGGAACCAGCTCCTTTAATCCTTTGACTACGTTTTAAAAAAATATTTTTCTTTGCAATCGAGTAAGAAATGAAGATAACTTCTGTAATAGACAAACAAATTTTTTGAACCTTCTGGCCATGATGACCAAATAGCCGCTCCCCCCTCCTCCACCAAAAATACTTTTGTTTAAAACTTTTTAATCTGATCTTAAAAGGTTAGAGAGATGTGTATGTCTCGTTTGTAGTCAAAATATTACAGAGTTCACCGCTTGTCGGTTTAGTTATATTCAAAATCCTGACTTAAGTAAATGGAAGTCGGTACCCTATCTTGTTATTACAATTGCAATTGTGAGTCAAATTTTAGTTCCGTTTGGAAAAAGTCATCCAAAATGTATAATAAGTTTTTTGGATGCTATATATTTACCACATTACAGCAAATATCCCCCAAAACACATCATAAATTACTCACTAATAACCTGTATCATAATTATTAGTCATTTAAATGCTATGGAGCACATAAATACTTGGGTACCAGTTTTCTTTACACATAATTCTTAAGTGAAAGACTATAAAAATAAAAATCGGAGCTTTCAGGGCGTTCATGGACTAGCCAAAGATCCATAATAGTCCAAAGATCCAAAAAGATCCCGAATAGTGGAATAACACTTTTATTAGAAAATGTGTGTTGGGAAAAATCCTTTTACTGTTTAAATAAATAAATTTAGCTCAATTTTCTCTCTTTTTCATGTATGAAATATCGAGATTGAATTGCAGTTGTTTAGAAACTAGACCAAAGAATTTTGATGCATTATTTCATATATAAACTTGGATAAAAAATGCATATTAAAGGTGAATTATTTCTCAGGAATTGAACAAAGTGGACACTATATATGTTATATTGTTCACAAGCTGAAAAATTCTCTATCAAGAATTAAGTTTCAATAAAAGTTATTGATGATAAATAATTTATTAATCCTTTATTTAAAGACGATACTTTAAAGTATTGCTTAAATTTGGTGGATATCGTCCCAATATTATTTTTTTAACGATATTTGAAAGATCTCGAGAAACGTATTTTGAATAAAAAGGAGTAGATAACTAAAAATGACATTAAAAATTCTTTTATTAGTAGTCTAATTAATTAAATTATATTAGTTTTATAAGTTTAGTTTTCATCTTTATCAGTTTATTCCGTACCAAAACTTAACTAATGGTTCAAAAATAAATTTGAAAAATTGACGGTGAAATAATTCGGCGAATAAAGGATTAAAGAGTAAAAAAGCTCTAAATGGCTCCTAAATCTACACGAACATAAATAAAAAAAGTAATTTAAGAAAAATATTAAATTATTTAAATTAGAATCAATATTTTTATTAGAAAAAGAACACATTTCCTTAGTACAATTAAATCTCTTTAGTAAATACTGATTTCTTCCTTCCCCCTCTTATATTTAGAAATATAAATAAAAATATACAAAAATATTTTATTTGAAATTCCTCATACATCTTTTTAAAATAAAGTATTTCATAATAATTTATGATGGAACAATACTTTATGAATCTATGTTACAAAAATTTTGCTGTACATTATTTTTATTCATCAAATATTCTTTTTAGAGAAGAATATTTTCTTGCAGATATCGGCACAGTACCTAGAAAGTGTCTCCTGATCATCCTTTCTTTTTCTCATATAAAGTTACTGAGCGGTAACCATATATAATTCGCAGTGAAATCAAGACTCGCGAGTGCCTCTGTCCCCTCAGCAAACCAAGGGTTGACTTCTATTTAATTAATCGGTTTTGGGAGCCTCCGCTTCAGCACCTAGACAATTCCCCCCCCATACATTCTTTGTGTCCTCTGCAATTTAAATGAAAGTAGTTTGGTCATCAAACCACAGAAGGTGGGTGTTCCCTGTTCCCCTCAGTACAGACCCCCCTCCTCTCTATACTGCCTCTCAATGTCCCCCATAGGAACTGGGCTCGTTTCAGTCACCATCTGTTAGGATTAATAAAAGAAAAGGGATGCAATATCTGGCGATCAATCTGCACCCTAAAAAGGGGCTCTACTTCCCACTTTCTGCAAACAATGTATCATTGCATAAAAAAAATAAACGCATTTTTTTTCAAAGAAGTATTTTGCTATACTGCAAATGATACTTCTCACAAAGAATTATTCTTGAACAAATATTTTCCTTTCGAGCTGAATTTAATGCAGAAAAAATATCTACAGAATTTTCTTGTTTCATTTTATAAATGAAATAATAAATTTTATGCTTGTTAAATTCAATGATAAGCATTTAAATTAAGAAAGAAGAAATATTTAGTTAATCCTTATTTTATCTGAATATATGTGTACAATTTACTGTATATAATTAAAAAAATTAAAAATTACTTTTTTATTACATTTAGAAAAGCATGAAGCAGTTTAAAGGTTTGCAGTATCTAATATGACACTTTATGGTAATTTTTTATCACAACTTTCAAAAACTTATGGATGGATTTTTTCAGAATTTTTTTATAATCTAACTTTATAATAAAATTGATAAGGAAATTTCAGAACCATAGCTCAAAAATTAAGAAATGTTTTGTTTCAGACGTTCATTATATTCTTAAGTTATAATGAGGATAGCTTTTGTTTAAATACTCTTAACTGTTCAGATGTATAAAAATATTCCAATTTCCAATATAAAAGGGAATTTCTACTTGTTTATTGACATCTTAGACTTAAAAACAAAATTCTGTCTATTTTTTTTAATTTTCTGTTTGTAGCATTTAACTATTTGTATAAATCATGATAAGCAATGCTTGATAGATATTACATTATATTTTTAGTTACAACTTCAAATATATGTAATATAACGCAAATCTAACATTATGAATAATTAATGCATAAACTATTCCTAAATTTTTAATAATTCTTTCCTTAAGAATATATGCTTATTAAACTTCTTTTATAGTTAAAAGAAAAAAAATGTGAGTAATGGAATAGACCTTTTACAGAGAAATAAAAGAGTAAGAGAGGAGAATAGATAAAAGAGTGCACCCTTTCTGAGTGTGGTTTCTGACCCCCCTCCCCTTCTCACTGTTTGAACATATTTCTCCCTTCCTGCATAACACAAAAAAAGATTTTAACTACTAATAAGTGAGACCATGCTGCACCCACCCTGAATCAATCAATGCCTCGCTCTCTGGAGCCCTACGTAGTTTAGAAGTTCGTTCGACCACCACTGGAAATTATGTCTTTCGATTTCGACAGGTGCTTCTAACTTTCTCGAAACAATAAAAAAAATCCCCAAAATATGTGCATAATGAGATAAGATGTGAAATATTACCCTAAATTATAATGAATGATTTTTAACAATACAGAGTTTCTGCAAAGAAAACAAAGAATGCAATTCAAAAGTTTGAAAGGTTATACTATTGTTTCATGTGATAATTTTATTGTCGACCTAAAATTCTTTTGAGTAGAAGTTTAGTTATATCAATTATTGAGATAAATTGAACGAAATGAGCATTGAAAATAATGAAGTTGAGTGAACATTTAGAGAAATTACGCACAAAAGTGAGATAAATCTTTAAAAAAATGTTGATGCATTCTCAATTAAACGATTTTTTAAATAATATGTATCTGTCATAACGTGATCGATAAAGATGTTATTTCAAATTTTAAACTGAAATCTTTTGTTTTTAATCGAGAAAAAATGCATAGAAGTGAAAGTAAAGTACGTAAATACTGTAAATTAAAATAACGCTTTTGATTTTAGATACATTTTTTTTATTTCATAAAAGACGAATTTCTCTATTCTGAAAAATAGATTTTTCAGTAGTAATTTTATTAAAGAAGTAGTTGCATTTTTTTGTTAAAGTATTTATTTTGTAGAGAAACTCCATTTATAATTGAAATGAAATTTAATTTGCAGTTTTCATACGGTAACCTTAAAATTATAGGATACAGATATGATGGTTCTGTTAATAGAAGAACTAGAAAATTATAATATGCCTTAAATAGAAATTGCTTCTAAAGCATGCACTATTATCATCCCCCTCCACTTACTTTATACGTATGCATAAATTCGTCCCCTTAATTATACTGAATACGTATTCATAAATTCGTCCCCTTAAACATACTGTATACGTATTCATAAGGGAAACATTAATTTTCATTTATATTATTACTTATTTTAACTTGCGAAGGAAAATCAGTGAGAACGCTTGACGCGCAGCTTGAAAATATTTCGGTCCAAGGAAGTTTCTTTCCTTCCTATAAAAATTATACTGTAAATAAAAGTCATTATAGCTATGTATGTGTGAATGTATTTTCACATTTCTTTCTAAACAAATCAGCCATATTTTGAGATTTATTATTTAAGATAAAGAAAAATATAAAATCAACTTCTCAAAATTCATTAAGTATTCAATTCACTAAAAATTAAGCAAAGTTTTCAATTTCATTTTCATCAGCAAATTTTTTTTTCAAAAAAAAAAAAAAAATTACAGCCAGTAAGTTCGTTATCACAGAACTAAACCGTATAAACAGCGATCATAAGTAACTTTAGGGAAAATTATTCCAGAATAAGTAAAATTAGGCTTCACTTAACGATAACCTCTCATAACGAAAGAGTCAAATAAAGAGCAAAAAAAAAAAAAAATGCAGAAGAAAGGGATACTTTTAATAAATGTTTTGTAGAACGTCACTGAATGCATTAACTTGTGCCAATCTGTATCAAACATTTATTTGCAGAGAACTCTCATATCTTATATGTAAAAGAAATTTTTTATTGGTTTATACTATGAATAAAAGGATGTTAATTCCAAGCAATACCAGGTATGTCAGCCAGTCAACTATAACTTTTCACTCCTCTCTCTCTCTCTCTCAAAAAAAAAGCGCGCACACACACACACACACACACAGAGAGAGAGAGAGAGAGAGAGAGAGAGAGAGAGAGAGAGAGAGAAATGTGATAATCTATTTAAAGTCTCATTTTGAAGATTACCTGCAAAACCATTTTTGTTTCGGGAAAACGTCTGAAAAGTTCTAATGAGATATTTTTTTCTATCATTATTGTTTAAGCTGAATAATTTATACACTGGAGCTCTAGAAGCGTTGTTCAATTAGTTTAGATAAAATACGAGAAAAGTCATTTTTGTATCTATCAAGATTAGATTTTGCTGATCCTAATCCGGAGATATGATCATAAAAATGTCTTTTTTGGTATGGGAATGTATTTAGAACTTATTTGTATTTAGTGGCCATGAATTAATGCAGAGAGACGAGAAATAATTCTTGAAATAATAAAGCACTCTTTTCTGAAATCAGAAAAATGGCAGAAAAAGCCATTGATGAAGCTTGACACTAATTATAGCTACTTTATTTTTCTGATTAGAACAAGTCACAATTATTTTGGTAATTTTCGAAATGGATATATCTATATACCTAATTGATACTAAATACTCTAGAGAATCTGTTGAATTTATTACACAATAAGTTATTGAATAATAAAAACTTGATAAGACGGATATCTCAGAAGAGTGAAATATATGAAATTACTGAACTTGTATTCATTTCAAATGGCTGCAAACATAGAATTTTGCTTGGAGAATTTCGCATGAGAAAAAGTTACACAACTTGAAGACACGATTGCCTAAATTTGTTCAAAAGTCTCTTACCAAGGAAATTTAAAATAGTTCCAAATAATTTTCCGAAATCCTTGATCATTTTCAGCAATGAGCGAAACTTAAATTCATGCCAATTGAAATGAGAAAAAGAGAAAAGGTATGACTTGCAAGTGAAGATTCTAATTATTTCACCTGAAAAAGTACATTTTTACCAGGAATTTTTAAAATTAATTTTATGTTTATTTGCTTTCAGCATACAAATATAGTTTTGGACCATCAACTACTGTTTTTAAAACATATAGTAATGGTTACATAAATTGCCAAAATTAATTAAATTTAGAATACAGAATTCTTCCCCTAGTAAATTATGTAAAACTATTCCATTGAATGGAAACGAACATCGAAAATTCTATGAATCCATGTTTTTTTAAAATCTAGTATTGTTAAAATGAATATAGTATACTGAATTAAAGGTATAAGAAAATCACTTAATTCTTCTACGATTACTTTACATCTCGTAGGATACTCGTTTCATATTCTGTAATATTTTTAAATTTCATGTCTTATAAGGATATTTTATAAGCTCTTTTTGCTGACCAAACGCATAATTATCCATTTTTAAGTCTACAATGAGTAACTATTCATGACGTAATCTTTATGAACGAAGCTTTATAGTATATTTTTTCTTAATTTATTACAAATCTTTCTGTGTTCTTTGCAAACGAATTTTCTATTAGGAAAATAACTATTTATTTAGTTTTTTTAAGTATATAAATTAGCAACTCTAAATTTCAAAACTAAGATTAAGAGAATATATTTTTTTTCTATTTCAAGCTTTCTCACTAAATAAGGTCAAAATTAGTTAAAAAAATTCCATGCACCAAATAAAATTTTTTTCTTTCCCATGTAAAATTGTACAGAAAATATGCTCACGAAAAAGTATAAAAGTATGGAATCTAGAAAAAAAGTGTATAATCATCCAGTGAGACTGTTTTTTCTTTCCAATATCAATACCGATTGGTTATCTCTTTCATCACCAGATGAAGCATTCTTTGATTCCATTTATTACTGCACTCAAAACAGGCGCTAAGATAGAATTCATGACGAATCACAAATTTAGAGAAACTGATAAATATAATTCGTCAAATAATTTCAGTCGCTTTACTCTATATAACAGTTAAATTTTAGACTGTAATAAATCTATAATTGTTATTTCTCTGAAAATTACCAATCATATACGTTGACGTTTATTAAAAAGAATAAATCGATGGCATTCCTTGTTCTAAAGAATGTATTATAGAAAATTTAAATAAACAATATCAAAATTATAAACTTTACTAAATAATCATTTTTATCCGCTTAAAGTGATAAAGAATATTTAAAATAGTAAATTTCTGTAAGGAATTCCATCAAGAATATTTATCTCTTGGTAATGTTCATAATTCTAAAACAACCGAAAGGCGTACAATGATACTGTGTATCTACCAACAAGAATGGGTATGCATCGGTTAACTGTCCAAAATTTGAATTTAAAAAAAGGAATGACGAATTAAAATTAGGTGCGCAAGGTTATTTGAAATTATTACAAAAATTATAAAAAGCTGAAATTCTCATTTAAAGAAAGATAACAAGAAAAATAATTTTGAGCTCACTTCTTGAAGAAAGCTTAAAATTGTCTTAAAATAAAGGTTTTTTGATATGATTTCATTACAAATAAGTCTTCAAATCAGTTTTAAATTTTATATATAAAAATATCAGAGTAGCTTCTGAATTTGACATTTGTTGTCTTCTATTAAGTGAAATGAAGGAGTTGTATTGCGAAGATTTTGTAAAGATGATGGAGTTTAGTAAGATTAGCGATTCATTTTGAAGTTTCTTTTAGATTATTTTTGAATAATCTCTTGAGTTTGCTCCGAGAACACATGTTGGTTCAAATCAACAGTTTTGAGAATTTTTCCTTCGCATTATCGGAAATAGAATAAATCATGACGGATTTGAAGAAAACTAATCCCTTGTAAATAGTGAGTCTTTGTTCTTAAGCCTACCATCTCCTTATTACAAGGCTGAAATTTTATTTTCAGCTACCAGAGACAATATATTACGAACGGGATTCTAATATAAAAAAATCATAAAGTTTCTAAATAATTTGGAATTATTTTTGGAATTTCCTAACGCTGTAGCCAACCAAGAATTGTAATATATCAGGACCTCGTTCACTACCTCCCCCCTTCACCACTTTGTCTCTTTCGCATCATGGTTCCACCTGCCAATCATCATAAGTTGACTTACGAAACCGGAACAGAATCCATTTCTAAAAATCCGAGACACACTTGCTCTAGTGAACATCTCCACCTCTTTTTCGAGCAATTTACCAGACATTTCAATCGGTGGCCCCTCCTCATTCATCATGGCCCTCGAACCATTTGCCGAGGAGGATCAAACTTACGGACCAATAGGAGAGCAGCTTTGTCGGCGCTTCACCGCCTGGAGTTCACTCTTCCCGGCAGAGTACACAAAGCTTGGCCGCGAAAACAACCACCAGGTCCCACTCCGGCTCGATGGGGAAGAGAAACTCGCACACAGGGAGTTGAAAGAGGGTCGACCACGTGTTCCCCGCACGACAGATGTCAGCGCTGCCATAGAATAAAGGGTGAGTTCTGTTCATATTTGCTACGAATAAAAGCGCCGATTCCAGAGCAGGAATGTTTTTAAGATTCCTTAATATGTTTAAATTCTTAATAATCCATAATGAAGTTTTGACCTTATCTTTTGAGCAAGAAAATTCTTTAAGAATGGATATTTTAAAATTATTTAAACTAATGCTTGATGAATGCGTTGCTTAATATAATTTGTATAAATGTTTTTTAATAATAAATAAAATTACTAAACTTTCTTGAAATTTAGTATGAGCTTACAAAATTAATACTGTTAAATGCATTTCTTCATTAGTATTTGTTTCCTTTGAATTTAATTTAGGGTTATTAGCTTATAAAACTTTTATATTTATTAAATGTGCATTGCATCACAGCTATAAAACTGAAAGCTGATAAGGAAATTTAGATAATTCACATCTAAATATATTCCATTCATTTCTTCCGCAAATTAAGAAAATTATTTTTCAAACAATAATTAAAAGTGTTTTATTTATACGAAAATCAGATTTGAAAAGATATGTATAAAAACGCTGTTGAATAAAAAAAAATCGCGCAATTACCATAATCACGCAATTACTAAGTTAAGTTAATCCATCTCCAATCATGTTTTGATTTCAAGAATTATTTCCTGTAAAGATTATTAGATAACTGCTTCATTAAAGCATGAAATAATCTGATTTATTAGTTGTTTAGAACTGCTAAAGAAATTCGTTTTAAAATTATAGGATGCTTTTGCAAATATCAAAAATATTTATTTAAAAAAAGGTATTCCATTTGCTACTTCAGAAATTTTATGGCATTTAGTTTTTCTAAACCTCATTGTTTTCGGATATCACTTGTACTTTCAAATTTCTAATGAATTGATTTTCTTTATTCTTGGTATGGTAAAATTAATTTAGATTAATGTAAGATTGATAATCCGAAATGAAAGGAACTTATGATAAATTTAAAAATAGTTATTTAAAAATAAATTACAAATTATTTTTAAAATGTAGCAAGGTATTTAACCTTACCTCACATTTTTATATGTATTTCATATTCGTAACATGTAAGAGTAGTTATATGGAAACTCGATTGAACTTTAAATATAACTTCATCATGCATTCCATCTGCAATCAAGACTTATTGTAGCTTCGTAAAATCAAGTTCTTCAAAAATTATCAAGTACTATGGATATTATTTCTCTTATTACTTTCAATATTCGATTTTTTTAAATCAGAAACGATTCCATGCTCTTCAATCTTCATATAGTTAGCATTCTCCATTATTTTAGCGCTGTTGTTATGTATAGATTTGTTGTTAGGTTGAAAGAAAGTATTATAATAGTCAAAAAGTTTCACTAAGAGATTTTGATAAAACTTTATTTTCAGAAATTTTTTAATAAAAAGAAAGCAGTTTGACAAATATTTTGCCTTTCTGAATATAAACGCATTACATAATAGCAGCGGTACGTAACATCCTAATGAAATTTTTTTACCTGAAAAATAAAATATTTTTGTCAATTTTTTGGACAAAATTGTCAATAGAATGAATATTTGTCTGTTCGTTCATGTAGATGCAAATATAATAAGTCAAAAGCGCATCAAGTTATATAAAATCAAATTTGACATATAGTCTCATCATCAGCAATGTAAACATGTATCAATAATGGATATACATCTAATGACTGATTGTCTATCGGTCTTCTTCATTTGAATAGATATAAGGAGGATCGCAACGCCAGTTTGAGTTATAGTCTAGAAAACTAGCTATCCACAGTCAATTTCTTTATGGTTAAAAACAAATCAAAATTGTAGATTAGGATCAAATTTTGAATTAATACCGACAAGCTTTTTATCCGTTTATCTCTCAAAATACACGGATAGATAAATTCCTAGATACAACGAGTTAGGTAAATGAAATTTCGCCTGTAACCTTTGATCAAAACTGTAGTTCAGCATAATAAAATTTTCATATTGAATAGTCAAATGGAAGAGATACAAATTGCATACTTGACTCTCTTCATTGATCATGATAAAACAGCAAAGGACAGATCTTTTATAATCTTTGAAGTTATTAACTACGAGAAATTTGAGAGGAGAACCTTCCCATCTAATTAACCATATTATAATTTTCCGAGAATAAACCTTTACATGTGGATTTCGGAATTAAATTTGTCCTTACATTTCAAAGGCATCATCAAGTATTGTAATAGTTTATTCAACTTGAACAGAGTAAATTCTTATACTTAAAAAAAAGAATTTATAATTTAAAAAACTAATGGATGAGTATGATTAAGGTTCATTGAATTCACTGATGTATTTCGTATGTAATCGTTTTTTAAATAACATAATTTACAGAAAATTAAATACGTACTAAATGTGAATTTACGTTTTTGTAAATAAAGATTAAATTTTCCAATCCGCAGTTATTCAAACTATTAATCATTTCAAATCGCAAATGAATATTAAACTGTATCGAATCAACCCTTATTATATAAAAAGTATTGAAAAATTGATTAAAATAATATATATAATATAGGAATAAAATTCAAAGTATTAAAATGTTAATTAAAAAATTATTTGATTTTCGCGGGATCAAGAACACAGAAATTACTGAAGATAGCCTCTTGAAATTTTGAATAATTTAAACTGACTAAAAATTCGAATAAAGTTATTAAATTTCATTTATAGTGATAATGTGCCTATAAAACGATTGCGGGCCAAATGTGGCAGGCGTAGCTTAAATCATATGTCTGCAAAGCATTACAGAAAGAAGTTCTTTGAGATAGTCGTCAGAGTCAAAATTTTAACTATCTCCATAGGTCCAAACAGAGAAACTCTGAGGACTCTGCATCGGTGCTGGGGAGAGGGTGTCCAAAGCTTGCCTACCTAATCCTCGTAGTTTTGAAAGGGTAAATAATTTTTTCGCTATTATCAAAATTTTGTTTCTGAAGTCAAAATCATATGAGTTACTTATTGACATACTCTCTCAAAAAGTGCTTACATTATATTGGACACAATTTATAAACAAAACGTTATGATACATTTAGCAATTTTCAACACCGAATTTCACCTTTATTTCTCAAGACCAAGACTTGCATGGAAATAGGCATTTAATCTGCATCAGTTCATTATAATACTAATTCTAATGCCAATTATTTCTGTTATTAGTAAGACAAAATTCTTTTGACGCTGTTCTTTAAAAAAATGAAAATATTTCCTTCAGTTTTTTGAGAAATGTCATTGCTTTATAAATGAAATGTTTTTAACGGTATCGAAATATTTTATTAAAAATATTATTAAATATGTATGACACCTTGTTTCATTCAAATAAGCAGTCACATATATCAAAAAAAAATTTCCGCCTACCTTATGACAGAACTAAACTAACAACATCAGTTTTCCTTAGCTATATAAAAACAAGATTGAAACATTAGTACGGAATAAAACTAATGTAATAGTACAAACATTTTTCGATAAAAGGTTTTGTAAATGATTACAAACAGTGAATTTTAATCTTTCAATTCTTTTCACCAAAGATGCTTGTTATTAAAAAAAAGCAAATATCCAATTAAATTAAGACATTTTTAAAATATTATAACGACATTTATAGTTTTTATTTTAATTAAAATTATTTAACAGAATTTTTTTTACTCTGTCAACCATTTTAAGATTTACTTAACGTTATAAATTTTTCTTCTGTGCTTAAGCACAAATGCATTAACCTCTTTCTCTATTTTGACATACAATGTACGTCATTGGAAATTTTCTCCTATTCTGAAAATAACGTAAAACGTACGTCTACTAAATTTTCTGCCCTGCTGTTCCACTTAAAGCTTATTTGAAATTTCTTTAGATAGGATGGTCACACATTTTTGCTAATTAACTCACAGCGCAAAAGGTTAATATCCTAAAGATGTTTATCTCAAACACGCACAAAAATTAAATTGCTAAATGCAATTTGATAACCAAACAACAACCGGAAATAAATTTTGCTTGAGATAATAAGAACTATTTAGGGAATTTAAACAAAATAAGTTTAATTAAAAGAATTTTAGAAATATATTTATTTCTTTGAGCAGATGGAAAAGCTGGATAGCTTTCAAAGCTTGCGCCATATACTCATAGAACGAGTTAATATGATATTAGACAATTATTTTTAACATTCGAATCTATTTTTCTTCTTTGTTTGTGTCAGTAAGTTTTGGGGTTTTATGCTAATTTATTAAAATTGGATAAAACATAAATGAGGATTTTAGGCGAGTCCATGGAATTCGAATTACCTTTTATATTGAAAATTGATGATTTTCTACTCTTGTTTTACATACAGACATATAATAAGATTAGAACGGCATTTATTTTCCATAACTCGTAACTCTTAAATAACTTTGAGATATTATAACATTCCGGGCATTCTCCCCCCCCCCAGATAAATAAAATATTGTAATGAAAGCTTTTTGACGTCATATGTTAAAATTATATTTTTGTGATATAGCAAAGAAACCTTGATGATAAGGAAAGTGAAAAAGTAGCAATTTTCATTCGTATTGGTCTCAAATAATCGAGCATATCATTTCTAAATGACATTCTAATTTTATAAAGAAGTCGAAGAAAATTTATAATTGTATTTTTTGAAACTAATTATAATTTTTACATTAATATCAATAAGTTTTATCTTCCAGAAATATATGAGTTTGAATAAACGAGCAGAGTTTTGAGTAAAAATTAAAATTTAGGAAATAGTATTTCCTACCAATTATAGTTATAATGTAAAAAATTATACAAAAAATCAGATTTGTACTCAGAAATTTACACATTTTTAATCAGTTAGTTTTTTCTCAGTTTTTTTAGTTATTTTTTTCCTTTATCTTTTCTTTTTTTTTATTAAAAAATGTTTTCGATAGCAGTAAAATATAGAAAATAGCGGGAATTGACGATAGTACTAATTTTTTAATTTTAGTTTCTGTCTGCTGATGTGTAATTTTTTTTCTCTTCTAGATAATTTTTTGAATGTTTTTTTTTTATTATATAAGAATCTGATCTTGATGAACAGGAGATTGTGAATATTTTTTCCAAACTTCCTTGGACTTCAAATTTTTGTATTAAAACAAAATTTCAGTTTGATGTATTTTTACTTACAAAATATCGCAAAGGATTATTCTAAATATTAGTAAAGTTTCAATTAACATATTTTATTACTTTTTAAAATATAGAAGTGTCCGTATAAAATTGATTGAAAATATTCAATATTTTGAGAAAAAAAACAAAATCGACAGTAGTATGAAAAATTAAAAAAAATTGTATAGGATGTCATTCACAGATATAACATATTTTGGATACATTCTACTTGAATGGGTCATTTCACGAAAATAATATCTGGGTTAAATAAATATAGAGTGTTTTCTTCTCTCAGATCATTCTGTAAAACTTCAGGAAAGAGTTACAAGAGCTAAAGATCTGGCTCTGGTCCAGATACAAAGGGCTTCAGTTTCCGGTTTTGTATAAAATTGAATTAGGAACTACTATGGGAGAGGTTGCAGGAGTTCGGACAGCTTGAAAAGGGCAATGCAAGAAGCGACGCAACTAGAAAGGCTCATTTTACTAAGAGACGATTTATTTGTTGAAGATTTTCCCTTCTGCATTTAATCTCATTTACTTTGGAAACAAGTAACACTTGATCCAGTGAAATATGTTAACCCGGATAACTCACTCTTAATTACAGTTCAATGCTTTGGAATGAGGATTTATTTTTTATTAAATACCGTTTAAAATAGAGATATGCCACAATTTCATTCTTAGTTAGGATAGTAATCTTAGAAATTTATAGGATTTAAGTTTTGAATTTAAATTTAGGATGATGAATGTTGCGCTCAATGATATATAAATGGCTGGTGACTGATATGTAAGATTATAAATCATTATTTGTTTAAATAATATAAAAAATTAAGTGAACTTTTGTTAATTGAATAATTTTCTTCTTATCTCTTACCAAAAGGGGAAAGATACTTTTAATCATAAGATGTCATAGGACTTTTCAAGAAGGAACAAAGTGCTCTTTGAAAGATATTAAATGCGCGATTCATAGATGCAAGACGCAGTGAAGTTTGAATAATAGAGAAAAGGATTTCCGGGCAGTCCAAAATATTTCCCATCATAACTGCTTCAAATTTGGGGGATCAGTTATTTAAATATTCATCGGAATTTGATGGCTCTTTTGCAAAACGCTTTTTACGTTCCAACCTAAAAAAATATGCTCTATCTTGTGTATTTGGTATTCTAGAAGTTTGAAAACTGTTGAAAGGAATATCATTTGTAAGTAAATATAAGTATCTTGTAGGACAATAATAATAATGAAACATTTTGCTGATGTTTTGTTGAATATTAAGAGACTCTGGATGATGACACACGATTCGTAATAAAATCAATGAAAGGAAATTGATATCTCTCTAAAAGAACGTCATAGAAACTAAGAAATAACAATAATAACACTTAATCAAAAGCTAATACAAGAATTTCTAATTCGTTTAGATAATTCGTTTTCCTAATTCACTTCCAAATATGCATCTACATTTATTTAGTTAATTGATGTACGCAATCGCATAATTAAAAAATTGTTTGAAGATATGCATAATCCCATGATTGCAAAACTTTTTAAAAAAATTTCTGACAGCAAATAACAGGATTAAGAGGAAAACTCAAATTTATTGATGAAGATTTCTTTTCAAATCATCCAAGGTATTCCGTCTTATGTTTACAAGAAGTTTTGTTGAAAATATTTTCCAATAATTATTTTTGTACTGATTTGAAGCTCTACTTAGAAGATTAAAGATATGAAGACGCAGTTTACTAATAATCAGAGGATAATAACTGCATTAAAACATAAATATATTTAAGTGAGAACAAACATTAAAAAGCGGCCAATATTGGTTATGCTGTTATATTATGCTGTTATAAGTTATAATTAGTTTTGCTGTTATAGGTGTTAATTTAAAGTTTATAAATGGCTGTATTTTTAATATATAATGTTTGTAATAGTAATGCTTGCCCGAAAATATACAAGCAATTTGTTCTTGAAAGGTTTGATAACAGTATTTAAAGAATAATATGACTTCAGGTCACATATCTTTTTTAGCTTAGAACATCTTTTTTAGCTTTTTAAACTTAGTTAACATTAGTTATCATTAGTTTTCAGTTAACATTAGTTAATTAAAAACTAAAATATTCTCTCTATTTAGTTAACTAAAAATTTATACTACTATTTATACTATTACTATTTAGTTAACAAAAAACTAAAATATTAAAACTTAGTTAACATTAGTTTTTAACTTAGTTATCTTTTTTAGCTTTTTTAACATCTTTTTTAGCTTAGAAAATATGTCTAGTTTTGTGTCAAACAAGCCAAGTTTGTAGGAAGTCAGATTACGTTACGCCTTTGCAAAGAAAACACAGTACGAATATTCAGGTGAACATGCCACATAGAATATACTTTGATAACAGTGGTTTCAGTGATATAAAAATAATTATTTCAGTGCACTTGACAAAGAGCCAGAACTTATAACGAACTGTTACAACCCAATCAAGCCATCATTGACAAACGATAAAAGCAACTATTCATTAATCGGATTGAAATATTGAAGTAGAATTGTTCAGAATATAGTGAAACACATAACAAAGTTATTTCCCAAAATGGCAGTTCTCCTTTATATAGTGTCAGAGGAGAGTTGATAATAACTTTGTTTGAGATGTGTTTTCCCATCCGCCGTATTCAACCAAATAGTGCTCCTTAAGACTACTAATTGTTTCGCTCCTTAAAGCGCGTCTTTTCCACAGAGAAGTTAAATTTCTTAACGGGTATAAAAATTATATTGATAACTGAATTAACTTTAATTTTTTCTACGCAGAATTTGTTGTTTGAAAGAAGAAAAAAAAATGTATTATTAGAGAAAGAATATTTTGTGTAAATTAACTTTTAATTTTTTATGAAAATCAAATGTCTTATTTTTTAATTTCAAAAATGACATAGTTATATTTATATGTCCAGAATTTAATATTTTAGTTAGTTATAGAATTCAGTAAAAATTCACCTTTGAATATCACGATAAAATATTGCCATTGCTCAGATATCTTTGCAAAATACTGAAATATTCGCATAATAAGTTTGTATTTCATTTTAATGAGGAATAGAATTCTTTGAAGAAACTTTTCTCTCCTACATCGAAGTATTAAAAACAAAAAGAGTAAATCTTTAAATTATAATAGTTTAATTTATTTATAATAATGCTAAATTTGTAGGAAACATTAGAGCTGATTTGGATGAACTGTGTTTTATATTAAACCCCGTTTTTTGTACAACGCCAATAGGTGGACTTTGGGTCCAGATTTAATATGCATTGAGTCTGCGCTTTAGCAGCAAAATACCTGTATCAGGGACATTCATTGTAAGAGAGAAATGCCAAACATAATTTGATTAGAAATTATAAATAATTAACTAATATCGGATGAAATGAAATATGTCCTTCAAATTTGAATCACAAGTGCTTATTGATAAGACTTCAGCATTAGAAGGCGTAGGCAATATTCGAAAACCGAATTCACAAAGATTTACTGTGTATATGGATCTAATTTAATCAAGTTAATTCTAGTGTTTAGCACCGAAATTTTCCAGTTTGTGGACATGGGAAGTTGAAGGGAGGATCGGCTTAGATGCTATCCTCATCTTCTGCAAACGAATAAAAATAACGAATTCCACATCTAAAACACTACCTCAATCATTATTATGTGGTGTAAAATTATCTAAACCTCCTTTTAATTATAAGAACTATTTATATCTTAAAATATAGGAGGGGTCAAAATACATTAAAATTTTTAAAATATTGAAGAAAAAATGCTTGGATTCCGTGAATACGGTGAGAGATATTTCAGAATCTTTTCCTTGGAATATCCTGCTGAACATTTTCGGGCAACCGAAACCTTTTCCAGGCCTTTACTTCGCTTATTATGCATTTTTGAAGCATGCACAAATTTGATGCAACTTGTGCACGGAATAAAGTTATTAAAAAATCGAAATTAAATATTTTATAAATTAGAAATTATATTATTATATATTTGAAATTATATATATGTTTTTTTCATTGATTGAACCAAAGACATCGACTTTAAAGGTTGACTTGGGTCAAGAAAAAAAATGGTCTACATGGGTTTAAATTTCTGCAGGCAACGAAAAAAAATCAATCCAGTTATTTTCGGAGAAAAAGTAGATATCATCTTGAATATTGCAAAGTAAATGGGAACTTTGGGTATAAATCTTATTTTATATCCTTTATGTAACTTATATTATGTAACTTTATGTAATATGAACCGTAGGTAAAGGACGCCTTAAGTTGAGTGACAAAACAATTTGTTTCTAGACAATGAGCAGCTCTTGCCAAATATTTTCAAAGTTGACTCAAGGTAAATAATATTTCGGAGTTCTGCACAGGAGATAATTTAAATAGCTTATTAAATGCTCTTCCAAATGTAAAAATTATTTCTTATCTAAGTTTTTGAGGTTTTTTTTCTTCTCAAAATCATGGTGATGTCTTCAATAAGAGTCGAACTTCAATGTTTGTTATGAAACATTTAATTTACTTTAGCCAGAGCTATAAATGCGAAGACGCACAAACACGGATATAATCAGCCAAGCAGAAGGACATGACAATTGAAATCTTTCTTTGGAACGTTGCTCTCAAGCGAATTCTTTCTCCACCTTTGGAGTTATTGTGATTCCTTGATAAAGATTCGCTGCTTATGTGTTAGGGATTTTCGCAAGTGCTCTTCAGTATGCGCTTTGTCTATGTTTCTTATAAAACATGGCACTATCGTTGTTCAATTTCCATCATGAATCCACTATACAAATTTTCCCTTAACAATATAATATGTAGATTAAGAATAGATCTCTTTATAAAAAAATACTAACTTCAGGTCGAAGAATAATTTTTATAAAGTGTTTTAATATTAAAGAATATTTTGTAATGGTTTCGCCCCTCAAATTTAAGAATGACAAATGTGTTACTTTTAGGTTCTTTCAAAATTCAAAGTTTTAAGTCAATATTTCAAATGAACATGATTCTCATAATTTTTAAATTTTTTACTTATTTTGAAGATTTATTGCAACTGTATAACCATTTTATCATTGAAAGAAAATGATAATAAAGTACTTATTTCCTGTAAATCATTTGTTATTTACAAGAAAATCAGTTTATTAGTTGACAGTTTAATTAATTGGTACTGAAAATTTTTATTTGTATCGGTAATGAATTATCAAATTAAAAAAGATTATAATAGGAATCATACATGTGTCGACGTTATCTTGATTTTTTGCTAAATATTTTATATGATAATAACCAATAGTTTGAAAATTACTTTTGAAGGGCTTTTTAAATTCTCTTGATGCCTGATCAATAGTAAAAATTATTTTTGTATACACACACACTCACACACAAAATAAATGTTTGTATATACTTGTATGCACACTTCAGAACAGAACCGACAATAACTGAATTGATTACAGAAATATTTTAGAAAGTAATAATACTTACCTCTAAGCTATTTTTTTTTTAATTTTAATTATCCAAAAGCAAAGCTACATTTTGATATTTTTTCTAGTAACTTACTGCAATATTAAAGATTTGATTCTGCGCAATTTTAAAATTTAAAACTGACTTTTAATGACACCAGTGTTATTGTTGAATATTCTTTTCCTAAATATTGACAGATTTTTTTAAAATTGTGTTTTTTTGTTTGTTTTAATTAAATTAAAAACATTTTCATCGTTTCATTAAATATTTAATTGTAGGATTTTCTTCTATTGTAGAAACTTGAGGAAGGAAGGATGAACAGTATCAGCAATTTGTATGAGAAGTCAGAAAGAGAGGTTACATTATTGCTAAATTCAGCATGTAATTTATTATACATTTCGAAAGATATTTAATTTTTTAATGAGACTAAGATGTCTTGGTACTCAAATTCGTATGTAGAATCTCTCGTTTTATAAGAGAATCAAGAAAATTAACCTACGCGTAAGAAATTAGATTTAAATTAATTTCTGACTGTATATTTTCGAACTAACATTGCTATTGTATTATTGACATTAGCAGCTCTAATTCGATTCAGAATTTTGACTTAGATTATTTTATTTAATAATTATATCATATAAAAACTCTTTATCAATCACATCGTTCTTTTCCCCTTTATTTGATAGCAACACATAAGCAAACACAACCCTTGAAATCAAAAGCGCGAGGCAATCATTTGAATGAAACTCAAAATCAAAGCAAATTTTGCTAAATAATAATCTGTGAGTGAATCATTCTTCTCCGAGCTAGGAAATCTATCGTCTTACAAGTGTTTTATTCATCTGAATTAAGATTCAAAATTGAATTTAAAGAGGGAAAAAGAGCACTTTTTCTGATTATTTCGACGTATGCTTCCATTCTCCATTAGCAAAACCGATTCTCATTCCGGCATGTCTCTTCATTTGCCCTTCACTCATTGCCCGTTATGAGCGAGTAGAATGGGCTAATTTCTGCGGGCGCATTTCCTCGGGAGTATTTAAGCAATCTCTCTTCCACAAAAGCTCCTTAACCGAAAACCGAATAATCAACGAACCGTCGACTTGTGAACGAACAATTAACCTTTAAATTCCTTCGCATCGGCACGCTCTCCATCTTCCCCTGCCTCTGACAATCACCTTCTCATCTTGAGCCTCCCCCGGGCGATGCGGAGAGAGAGAGAGAGAGTAACGCTTGTTTGGCTTCTCATTTTCCAGCCGAGTGCCCTGCAGACGCACAGCTGCGTCATGCAGAGGAGGCCAAACGATCCTCCAGGAAGAGTTTAAGGCGCACTTGGTGGCAACAGATCCTCGAGTAGAAAGCCATCAGCTGAGCCACGAGAGCACCTGGTTTTCCAAAGCCTGGATGTCTGAGTTTCTACCGGATGGTTATTAGAGCAATAACAGACGGTCGAATGACCATCCAGTGGAGGTCAACTGGTCAGACCGGACATCAGGGCCTTTCCTGTGAGTGAGCAAGGGAATGAGAGACATGGGAGAGGAAATTATTGGCAGTAATTAATAATTCGAGCTTAGGCTCCAAAGGATGAATATTAATATGAGGATGTCGGTTTCGCAAGAACAGTTATAAAGGATTTTGGATATATTACATTTATGCATGAATTAAGTATGATGAGGTCCTTCATTTTATTAATTTTCACAATCTTGTTCCTAAAAACTTCAGTTTTAGATGTATGTGAATTTTTTTCTCTGCGATAAATATTTTTCTTTTAATAGTTTTTTTTACGTTAAAGTTTAAATTTTAAAAAATTTCATTACATTTTATTTTAATATTTTGATATTGTAATGCCCTCTTATAGACTTGTTTTGATGTTTTTCCTTAATAGATAGGGGGTTTGTCGAACATTATATATGGTATCATTAAAAATATCTGAAAAGAAATCCTTTAAGGAATTCGTATCTTTATTTTTATAACTGCCTGATTTGATAATATCTGTTGATCAATTAAAGATTTTCGGTTGATAGAACTAATGCCTTGGAAATTTTCTTCGGTAAAAAAGAACCAATGTTAATCTTCAAAGAGAATTTATTTAAGTCATTTTTAATCTTAACAATCTTGACATTCTACTGCACGTTTACTCAATCTTAAGGAGTAAAAAAAGTCTCTTCATTTTGTATAGAATTTTATGTTCTGAACTTATTGAATTTTTTTAGAAATGAATGTGCGATTTTTGTGTAATTTAGAAAAAGCTGAAAAAAACCCTATATAATTTCCTTTTCCATTTTCCATCTAAAAACCAAAGTCATCGATCAGTGAGCACTAATTCAAGCAATTAAAATAATAAAAAATTATCCATATATACTTCCGTCCATTTTATACTTTTGTTTGATTTAAAATTTCTGGTTACTTATTTTTCTCCAGATTACAAAGACACAATATTCTTACATCTAAAATTGGGGAAGAGTACAGTAAAATATCAGGGGCTTTGTAAATATCTTATCGTATCTGTGATAATATTTTTAATATTTTTTAATGACTGACTTTTTACTTTTTTACTTGAAAATTTTCCAAAGAAATGTTTTTTTTGCCAAAGTTGCAAACTGGAGGGTTTACACCAAACATTAAAGATCTTAAATAATTCCATGGAATTTTTTTAATCAAATTATAATATGTTTGAATGACTTGATTTTTGAATAAAAGATTAAAAATAAAGTAATTCAATGCAGATATGATGCACGATAAAATCAGTTCAGACAGCAAAAAGTTAAATGATGGACAAAATAAACGAAAAGGACTGTTCATTTTCCCACTTTTGAACAATTGGTGAAAAAATATTGCAGTTCCTTCTGCAAACTCGAATTCATTTCTTTTTCGGCAGAAAAAGCAGAAAAAAAGTTCCTAGATTATTCCAGGTTGGTATTGAATCGAGATTTATCTTCATTCGTCCCACTTTTAAATGGAAAGCAATATTTCAAACATTATCGATAATTAAAAGCAATCGGGTTCCATAAATCATGAAAAATTCTGTCTTTCAGCCATTTCCAAGAGATAACAGTAAAATCTTCCACTAATAGAAGATAAAAAAAAATTCAACCTTAAATGATGATGAAATCTCGAAGTCTTTTTTTCTCCTCTTTTTTATCTCATACATTTGGGAGATAATTACTAGATCTCATATTACCTTCGTATTTTTGTAATCTTTTCTATGAAGTTGAAGAGGGTTGCCACAAGGTTTACCTATGATTATCTTATGTTAAAAATTTTTTCGAAATCTGAAGATTTTCTATTTTATGAAAATTTCCTTCCCATATTTTCCCCATAAAATAGACTGAAAATGTTCTATCTTGATTTTTCTGGAATAGAGAATAATGCTCCTTTTTTGACCGCCGTCTAGTTTGATATTTACAGTAACTTCAATTCTTTAAAATGCTTGAGTTTTTCTATAAATAATATCAAGATTGTTAATATAATTTGTAGAATTCAACTAGAAAGTGCTTTCCAGATATAATCAGTGAAAAAAATGTTTGTAATTAGATATTTCAACAGAAGATTAATATTCCTTTTTGTCTATATAGCGCGTACATGTCGCATTGATATCTCTTATTACTTATTGGTGAATGGCAATAGATAAATGTAAACATCATAAGAAAGTTTGAAACTTATTATTGAACGTTTTTACAGTGTCATTTGATTCAATATCCATTTAATTTATTAATGAAGTTATAAAATTTTTTTTTCTATATTTTCTGAAGAGAATTCGTCTAATTCGCCCGACTCTTTCTGCCATAAAAATTTCGATACAGTCAGGAGAAAAAAATGCAAAAGAAATCTGATATTTATGTCTTTTAAAACCATTACCTCATAAAAAACAGTTTTTGGATTATCTTAAAGAAATTATTATTTGATGATATCAATTTCCTTTTTGCATAACGTTTAAAATAATTTTGCATGCAGTCAGCTTTTAATTTGCCGATTTAAATTCAAATTCATTCATCAAAGCATTCAAAAGCATATTTTTGTCAATGCCAATTAATAAGTAAAATTAATAATTATAAATTTTTATTGGATTTTAACACCGTAGCAGGTTTTACTTTCTATTTTTATTTTGCTACATGTATACTTTTTATTTTGAATTCCCGGCAGTTGTTAGTAATTTGATTAAATTAAGTTATGCTTTTCAATCAAAAAGAAATCTAGAAACTTCAATTTAATCACTTAACTATCTAAAATTTCTGTAATCTGAGTGAAGAAGCTAGTTTAAAATAAGTAGCGATATATTTTACATTATCCGGAATAAGTTTCTTTATAATTTACTAAAATTGGTTAAAAATATTACCAAACAGTTAGAAGTTCTCTTGATTTTCTCGTAAAAGAGAGAATCAAGTTAAAAAAATCATAAAGAGAAAATAAAAACCTTTACCATTTTTTTTTTTCAATGTCTATCTGCGTATTTTTGTAACCCATGTAAGGAAATAAAAGAAATGCGAATATATTTGTCTTGCACATTGAGACTTATTGTATACATTTATTTTAAAATTCTGCTAAAAAATTAGCAACATAATTTGGGAATCTTGTTTTATTCATTGGAATAATGACAGAACTTAATTCCATTTTTTTCTAATTTCAAAAGTATTTCTTAAAACTTTAATTCACTATTTTAAGGATAAGTAAACTTCAAAAGTTACTTTTCCATAATCATAATGCTTAGTTTAGTCAGGTGTCACAATTAAGACATTAATTCGTCTTCTCATTCCTGGCATATTTTTTAGCTAGGAAAAGCATACATTTTGAAACGTTTTTTTCTACTCATAGAAATTGTACATGTTATAAGGTGAGCATAGATTTAGTTATTCTTAGTTTTTATGATTATGCGAAAAATTCCAATCCCCTGATTAATTGCATTTTTACCGTGTTTCCATAAACACGTATTGACAAATTATAAACATTTTTATGGACTGGATAATAATTTGCTGCCAATATTCGGATGTTCAAAATGAAATCTCACGAATGGTCAAATATCCTTTATGAGAAAATCTAAGGCAGTTAAGGTATTTTAGTTCGATTAACTTAGTGATTCGAAGCTACGTGAAAATGTATTCATAGAGTCTAAGAGAAAAGTATTCTAAGTATTCTAAGGCAAATTTCTAACCTCGATCCGATGATGACGACTACATCTAGCATGGCCTGTTTCTCTCTCTTCTACACTACACCCAATGCACGGGCGTTAGTTATATGGCGATTTTTACGTACATCCCTCCCCCCCCTCTATGTGTACGACGAATTTTTGTTGGAACACGATTTTTAATCTGCAACTTTCCAGTCACAAAGCGCAGCACAAATATTAAATCATTGCAAATAAGTAAGAATCAAAGATATTTTAAAAACATGTATATAAAAATAATTTCTTTGAATGCATTAAAAAATGCCGTTTTGTCATACTTAATTCTTAAATTTTTTAAAAATTGAAATAGTTTTATTTAAATGAAAGTGATTTACCAGAATAATTAAGAAAAAAATGTAACGAGGCATCTGAGGCTAACAAAAAAAATGACGAATTGGAATCATCCAATGCATCCTTTTAATTGGATTTTTTTGTAATTATTTTATATTATTATATTAATATAAGTGTAAGGGGATAAAAAGTGTCAGAGTATTAATGGTTAAAGAATGTACTTAACTTTTAAATCTTTTCCCCATTTTGTATGTTTTAAATTATGACAATTGTTGTTGATTTTCTCAGATTTATTAAAAGATTCAGTTTGTCAATTTTTTTAACGCGTCGCATTATTTGTGAATATATGAATGAGGAAAAAATCAACTAATAATCAAAGCTGTATAAATTTATATGACAAATAAGTGCCTATAACCGTAAAAGTTTTGTCTTTTGCATATTGTAATAATTTGCTATACAGAGTTGCATACAATTTTCCACTTGCTAAATATATATGTGAATAATTTTGTAAGAATTTAATTAAATTTAAAATTGAAGACGAAACAGTTTGCACATTTGCTCAGAAAACGACAGGGAAAAAAAGGAGCGATAATGAGCCAAATGTGGAAATCCTTCTACTCAAGACCGGATCGTGAACCGAAAACTGAAAGGGGCTAATGAGGGTGTGAATCGGTTACTCTCGAAATAGAAAGGCGATCACCGCGAGATTCATTTGTTTTTGCGTCCGATTTATCAGCTGAAAACAAAAGGACGTTTTTAAACTGTCTAATGAGACACAAAAGGGGCAGCCATATTTCTTTTTCGCTCCATATTGTAAGGCGCCCTCTGGTGATCGGTACTGAATGGAGATGGAATAATTTTTTCATCCTAGGTTTCAGAGAATTCATTGCCTTTTCTATTTTATATTGAAGTGATTGGCTGTTTAAATAACTTTTCATATCCTTTGCTTATTAACAGGTCATGCCTGAGCAGATTCAATAAATTATTGCAAAAGATTTAATTAATAAATAATTATTTAATATTAAATTCATATTTATAAAAGGTATTATATTGTTAAATATGAAATGAATGGTTTGCAATAATTTTTTGAATTAAAAAATGAGTGAAATATCAATAATTATTCAATATATTAATCAGCTAATATATTTTGTGCACAAAGCTTTTAAAAACGACTATACTCTTAAAATACTTTTTTTAAATATTAATGAGCTACTTCAAAGAATAAAATTTGTTGGAAAACAAGATGCCATATTTGTTTTTTTTAAAAATATATTTTAATCAGACATGGCTGATTATACATTTTGGGTATAGAAGTCTTATCTAGTCTTTGTTGCCATAAAAATTAATTACTTAGAAAATAAGCGTGGTGCTTTTTAAATGTTGCTCTGAATTGTATACTCAGTAATACGTATTCAGTAATACATATATTCCTAATTACTTACAAAAAAATAAATTTTTGCTGTACCACAGATGAATGTTATTACTTTTCATAGCAGGCAAAAAAATGTCTCTTTTAATTTTTTTGGAAAATAGTAAAAAAATTTCTTTGCTCGATTTTAATACGTCGTGAATTTACTGAAAATTGGCATTTCTTTTGAAACTTGATATGAATCAATTGCCAATGATTCTTCTAAATCTATCAAAGTTGTTAGACAGAAATGTTTTTTGTTATCATAAATGAGAAAATGTCTAGAAGACCTATTTTCCTTACCTTGATTCTTTGTATTAATAACAAGCCGAGCGCTTTCATCTTTTTATTTCAATAAAAGAAAGCATTTTTTTAAGAAATACCATTACTATAGTTTTTATAAGCAAGGAATCAAAATCGGGCTATATCTCTAACATAGGTATTGTGTTCTTTGTACATGTATTGAACCTCATAAATAATAACACTAACTTTTGAGATTTGTTTTAACTATACAAGAGATTTATATAATGACTTTATTACATTTATTAAAAAATCTCAGGTTATATTTACATTTATGTAAAAATATTTTAAGAAGCACTTACAAGCTAGACGAATAGTTAATATGGCGAAATATGAAAAGATCTGCCATAATTATTGAAAAATCAAGGTTTAGAACAAAGTTATGTTTAAAATGTGCGTAAATACTGACAGATTTTATAATTGGTAAAATTTGAGCACAATATGATGCTCTCTACAATAATTGCAGTCGCTAAACATAGTTTTATAAGAAAATCTTGTATTATACTCCTCTTTTTTATTTGTTTTTATTAGAGTTGAATTACTTCACATTTGTAAAAATGGAATATTACAAACTTTTTTTATCTCTCTTTCTGAATGATTTAAGTTCAGAAATTTTGTAAATCAATGAAATCGTAATGAAAAATTTATGCACTTATAATACATATCTTTAAAATTTTACATGTTGACTCTATCTGATAAAGAGATGAAAAAGAATATTAATAAGTTGCATAATAGTAGTAATAATTTGTTAATTAATGTTTAAACGGAAAAATATTTAAAACAAAAATAATCTCTACTTTTTAGAATTCAAATAAAAGGTTAATTTAAAAAGGCTTTATTAAATTTATTTTTTGATTCTAGGAATAAAAAAAAATCTGAATCAATATATAAAGCTTTGCAAAACAACAACAAAAAAACATTTACGATTAAAAAAACGCTGCAGCTCTTAATAGTTTTGCTAGTAATTAACTTAGTTGCTAGTTTAATAAGTTATAATTACAATAATTTATCAAATATTCTATGAAATACATTTTTATCGTTATCAGAAATTGTTGAGTGAATACTTGCAGTGAATTTTTTATTCATTTTCATTTTAAGTACTAAAGACAATAGAGGAAATAGAGGAAAAGTTGTAAAATAAAAGCCTCGTTAAGAAGATATGTCATCTCGGTTAAATAGATTTCAAAATGATTGTAATAATAATAATTACCACATCAAAAGTGTAAGAATATTAAGGCATGTAAACGAATATATCAAAAAGTAAATTAATTAGGGTATATTATAATAAAAATATAACTTATGAAAATTCCATATTTTTTGCAATACAAAATAAAAAAAATCAAATATCAAAGTATTTACTCGAAAAACATGGCATCGCATCGAATAAAAATACCGCGTTTTATCTTATCTTCCAATGGAAACGAGAAGCAACCTCAGATCCAAAAACCTTTTACTCTACTAATTAAATAACTGAAACGGACTGAAGAACGAAGAACATCAAACGCGAATAGGCTAATCCATTTTTCGGATTCACGTAGCTGTAAATCATTAAAGACAATCACCGGAAAAGAAGAAGTTTTCCCCTTATTTTTAATTTCCAGTTTTAATTAAGACACTAACTTCATTAGACAACTAAGTATGCTGCTGATCTTTTCGTTAAAACAAAGAATCTTTCTGCTTCAAATTAAATAGGGATCTTTTGATAATTATCATATCTTTTCCCTTTTGCTGGCAACAGAAAAAAAACTGCTCGTCTAAATTAAAAAAAATAAAATTTCCGAATTCAATCTTTACATAATTAAAAACTTTTCTGATTAGTTTGATTTCCTACTAGACAATGCGCTGTAAATTCAAAAATAAACGTTCGTATAAAAGGATGTGTATCGTTTTGATGACTTTTTTTCTCTTTTGATACATCGCCCTTCAAAAATAAGGAGAAAAAAATCATCTAGTTGTCAGTACACACGGTAAAACAATTATTCTCATGTTAAGGAATAAAAGAGAATTATTAATTTGGCTGTATACTGTTACTTTTTTTTGTTTCATTTTTTTTTTTTGCTGCATCGAAGGATTTTTTTTCATGAATTAATTTGTTTTGTGTGTACATAAATATTAAGTTGCGCTCATTTTCATCATATTAAATGTGCCATGACTTTTTTTTTGTGCCCGAAAATGTTTTCCATTTAATTATTATTAATTGTAATGTACGAGGACATCGTGGAAAGAAATATGCCCTTTCCTCCCCTTCCGTGGCTCTTTTTTAATTTTTTATTTATTTTCGTTTATATTTTTGGGTAACTGCAAAGGTTTAAAATAGTAGATAATTTTTTTTCTCCAAAGAAGGTATATTTATTTGCAGGTAATTAAATGTTTATTAACAATTTAATAATTGCTTTTATTTTATATGCTTTTTTTCATATGCTTTCAGTTCATTTGACTTACTTCTTGGATATAAATGAGGCGTTTTGTTTAGTTTTCATCTCCTGATATGCGAGAATTGAGAATTTTTGCCCCCGCACTCTGGATATTTATTTTAGTTATTTTATTTTTCTTCACTATTTTTATTTTGTATTTCATAATTTTCATAATTTTAGGAATTATAAACGAGTAGATTGAATTAATATTGATTTTCTGTAGGTAGCGTCACCTGATAACAACCTCAAGAAATATTTTTTATTATTCTGCCAAAACTCATAGCAATAAATTATGAATTTAAGGCTAAAATTACCGCTACAGTAGCTATTAAATAATCAAAGAAAACAAACTAGATAATAAATTTAATATAAATATTTTGGATAATATAAAAAAGAAATTCCTAATAGTATTTTGTAGTTACAGGATCAAGGTTTTTGATTCTGTTTACATATCTCTTTTTTTCATAAGTCATTATTACTAATCTTGTTATATTCTACAACATAAACTCTTTTAGTTACTTTTGTTATATTAAATAGTTAAAAATCTGATTTTAAATATGCTAAATTAGAATAATGGATGAATATTGCATAAATTTTTTTAAAAAAATTCTGTAATGTGATATTTTAAAAATAGAAGTTTATATTATTATCTGGAACGCACTGTTCAAATAGTATAAAATTGAATTCGTATTTTTAAATATCAAATCCCTTCTAGTGACTTTTCTCCCATTATATTTAGCATATTTCTATTGTTTCTGATTTATACAACCCCCCCCCCCCACCCAAAAAAAAAACCGGGACACTTGACTTGCATAACAAGTAAAGCTCTTTATAAAAATATTAATCACAACAAAGAAAAAAACAAAATTAATCAAGAAATATTTTAACATTTGATATATATAGCCTGTAACTCAAATCTTAGTATTTTAGATTTACAATTTGATCTAGCATTTAAATAATGCTAGATCTTTTTGGCGACTGTTTGAGTCGCCAAAAAGTCTTGGAATACTTTTGAAATAAGAAATTTAAAAATATATATATCGCCTTATTGAAATATAATTTACTGCCTATTTTTTGGAATATAATTTTAGACATACAGAATTAGCAAAAAGTGTTACATATGAAATAACTTAATAAACAAAGATATTTAGGTTTATGTGTGATATCTGATAATAAGCTATTGGAAAAATGAAAAAAAAGTATCGTAAGTAGTAAAAAGAAATAAAAAGTAAATGAAGCTCAGGAAATTTATTATTTTTTTAAAGATTATTCGAAGATTCAGTAAAACAAATAGTGTTGAAACTAAACAGAGAGCTTTAAGGAATGTAAAGGGAGCTAGAATGTGAGAGCCAGCTCACCTTAATCTAAGAAATAACGCAGCGAAGTTGACACTGAAATGTAAAAGCCTGTTTCAGGAACACTCAAATCCTCATACTGTTTCGCAAAAGTTTATTTCATAGTAAAGTACCTGGAGAATGCTCTATATCAGCAAAGAAAATCGAAAAGCTAGAATGCACTTGCTAAAATGTACATAAGACAACCAACATAATTTTGGGAAAAATGTCTTTTTTGGGGATGAAGCAAATATATTTTCGGATAAGATAATAAGCAAACAAAAAAGAAAAAAAACTAAGTTCCAAACCGAATGCAACATTGCATGTCAAAAATTGGATCTGCTGCAAAATATGAAAGTGGCAGCAATTAGTTCGGGTTTCTATGGCAAGTTCCGTCGTGATGAAATTAGACATTTTAGATAGATAAATGAATAAATATTCTTGAATAAATATATTACAAATATCTTGGCATCCTGAAGCGAAATTTACATCCAAGTGTGAGCAATTTGAAACCTCATGGTATTTTACATTGTACCAGAATCACAATAATAGTGCTGATGTTTACAAATTAGGGGTCCTCTGCTATTATCTTAAAGTGATTAAGATAACTTCACCTAATCCACACTTTAATCTCATCGAGTATGTGTGATTTCGTTAGCAGCAAAAAAAGTTGATGTATAAAATATTTCTAACACGTATGAATCAGCATCTTACTGAAGATAAAGTAAAATCAATTCATTCTTTTGCACAAAATTTATCAAATTCAATGCAAATCAAATAAGAGAATTCGTTTAAGTACATGAGGGATTTCATTCCTTCTTCGCTTATTCGACAGTGTCACAATATTTCTTTGAATTTTTTTTCTAAAGGGTTCTTTTCTTTTTAATCGTAAATATAATTGCCTTCAATTACTGTGTTTTCCCTTCATCATAATGTAATAATAATTTTTTGTTTTATTTCAATATTTATGATAAAATACCATGAACTTGTATTTTGTCCCAATACCTTTTCGAGTAGTAGTCCTATGTAGTTAGTAACAACTTGTGATTCTTGATAAAAAGCTACGAACTACTCTATCATCAGTGAATACCGTCATTTTGTTTCTACAACTAAAAGTGACTGAAAAATATTCATGAAATTCGAACATTTTTTTTTAAATATACAGCTTCATTGAACTTAAAATTGACGGATAGTGATGAAACTAAATTCTGCTCAAATATACCATTACTTTTAAATATATTAGGATCATAAATAGACACAGTGATACATTTTTCACAATTTAAATTTTTAGAGCCAAATAGTCATTAATTTAATGTGTTGTTATTCTCGTGCCCATGGATAGAAAACTAAGAAAAAAAGAAAAAGAAAATATACAAAGAAGTCTGTACATATTAAGTTAACATATCATGAAAAAATGCGTAAAGCTGAAATAAAAAATATTAAAAATACTTTTTAAGTTATTAGTTTTTGTAAAAAAAGAAGTATATAGATTCTGCTAAATTAGATATTGAGGCTTTAGTTTGAAATATCCGGCTAATATTACATTCTAATGCTACGTTTATAATAACTATTACATTTAGAATTTTTGAAACTTTTCATTTGTTTTAGTTTTTGTATTTAAACATTTTACTTTAAAAGCTGAAAGTTCGCACTGCATTTTTTAAAACATTAATTTTCTGAATTCGCTTGATAATTAAATATGTAGTTGTAATTTGATATCCATTAAAAACTAAAACAATGATAAAAGTACCAAAAAATTCCGTTTTAAATAAGAATGTCTTTAAAAATATTTTTATAAGATAATTAATAGCGAAACAATTGATAAATAACATAACTGTTCTTTATTTTTAAAGCAAATTCAAATTTAGAGTGAAAAGACATAATATAGTTACGACGCAATTTGAGGAAAGAATTGTTCAAAATTCATAAATCTTTATCTTTTTTTACCATTCCTTTCATGAACTAAACTAAAAACAAACTTTGACTCCATTTTATTTGAAAGCATTTGAATATGACAATCCTCGGTAATTTTTCCATTTCAATTTTCTGTTTGTGTTTTCGAGTTCTGCTTTTTCTCGATCAAACGCCAGCAAAAACCTCTTCATTTATGTCTCTTCGTCGGTCGATCTCTTCCAGCAACTTTTACTTTCGTTTCTCAATCACTTTTCATAAGTCGTTTTCCTGCCTTTTTGTCCCCCATCCATTAAATGAAAAAACGTTCGTCCCTCTTGGTTAAATATACAATTCTCCCTTCCCCACAAACGCCGAGTCTTATATCTATATGAATGAAATGGCTGAGGGCGGTTTGAGAAACGCGAAGAAGAGTCATCATTGGTAATAGAACATTAGAAAATTGTGCTTTTGTCTTAACTCCATTTTCGCAAATTCGCGCCTCCATAATAAGGGACTGCAGCCAAAAGACTCGAAGCAAACTTGAAAGGGTTTCCCGATCGTCAGGATAGTGTTCGAAATTAGTGTGAAGAAAAATATTGTTTTCTTTTATTTCTCGGGAAACGATTTGTTGCATGTTCTGTAGCAAGAAAAGGCTGAGAGACTCTCGCTGAATCTATGGTAATGCAATAAATACGCTCGGCGAGGAATAGAGTAATGATTGCATTTCAACTGATTTCTTGTTTTCTATTAAGCATGCAAAACTTGTATGTTTGATTTGACAATAAATAATCTTTTATATCTCACTTATTACCACCTTTAAAAATGATCAAAATAATTATTTTATTATTAAAAAATAATTAATAATCATTACAGTTTACATTTCAATTTTAATAAAATAAAGAAATTCACATCCGGTTTAGAGTCCTACGAAAGGTCTTTTGGGATACACTTTATAAATTAAGATTAGATGATATGGACGTCACGCCCTTTTGCTAAATTACAAAGCAAAATCAGAAAGAAAAATTTTGATATATTTATCAAGCACCAGGTTCAAAGACACGGCTGAGCTATAACGGAATAGGGTTTCGAACTAAAAACTCTCTTCGACGGAAATCGAGACTTTCATGTCAGAAGACTCAAGACCATTTCGAATAATCATCGAACCGAATACTCATTATTTCATAAGCGAATTATAGTTACTTGGGAAAAGTGTAAACTGTTAATATAAGTTTGGTTGGGTTTAACAACGTACAACGTTAGAGTAATGCAGATAAAAGGAAATATAGATATCGATAAATGAAGTGAGATGTGCAATGATAATGAGATCTGAAAGTAAATTTTGGAATTTTAATCAGGAAGTATTTTTACTACTCATATAATTCATTCAGTCACATATTGGGAATATATATTTCAATGCAATAACGTTGAAAGATTGGTTTCGGATTGAAATTAAATGCCAAAAATTATTGAAAACAGAGAAGGATGCGAGAGGAATCTTCTGTGTGACAACTGAAACAACATAATTCCTCAAACAGTCTAATAAACCCTCATCAAAGAATTCAGTGAAAGTGAAAATTGTCATGCTTCACAAAAAAAAATGGAGCTCATCTTTCCCAACAGAACAAATAACTTTTCTAACGGACACCCAGGACCGCAGGCAAGAAAAACCCAACCCAAAAAGCCATCACGGTGATTGCTAGGAAAATATTTAAATAATTGAATCTCTTTTCTTGTGCCAAAGTTCTTTGGATCAAAACCCATGCTAGCTGCACCGAAAATAAGTAAATAAACAGAGTACCAAAGAAATAAAAAAAGGAGGAAGCTTATGAAAGAGAAGGCTTATTTATACCATCATTTCTAAAGTAATCTTACAACTGGATATGAAACAGGATATTATTTTTTACAAACCATGGACATTTCTCATCTTATTAACATACATTCATCCTTGTCGGAATCTCATTTTGTTCTTGTGGGTCAATAGACATCCATATCTATTATGCCATGGAATTTCTCCCCGCAGATTAATATCTTTAAACACTACCCAGCGAGCAACAGAAACATGTCTGATTCCGAGAAATAATCTTTAATACAGGATTAAGAAGAAAGATTTATAAAAATCAATTTCAATAGATTTAAATTGAACAAAAATCGGTTAATCTGTAATCGATCGAAAATCGATTATGTTAAATCAATTTCAACATAAACTCTGACTTTTCTGTCTCAAAATTATTTAATTCAATTTATTTTTTGCTGTTTTTGCCTATTTTCCTCACTCACTGAAATAAATACGATCCAGCCCTAAAATTTTTGCTGTCTCTCTCATTCGGAGCTTCTTTTAATGGATGATTTCTCATTTTCAGCATTCTTTTCGTTTTCATAGTGAGAAAATTTAAAGCTCTCTTTGCATTTTCATTCTCTCGTCATTATCAGTAATTGAGAGTCCCTACGCTACATTTACAGGACTTTATTTCAAAATCAACTCAATTCAACTTCCATAAATAGAACTTTATTCCTAACAAGAACTCTTCTAAAAACCTGAATATCTGAAATGACTCCAAATCGTATCTTTTTCATTTGTTTTTGAAGTATCTTATCTTGACACTTTCAAGCTAAATGGCTTCTTCTATTTAGGTTTTTTCTATCAAATTTTTTCATTTTTATTGTTCATTTTTCACATATATTTTAGCATTTTTTAAATATTTTTCTTATTCATTTCCTTACTCAATTATTTTCTTTTACATCTTTTTTATTTTTTGTAAATAATTTGTTTGCTTTTTCTCTTTGGCTTTATATTTTATTTTTAAAATATTATCGTTTGATTATATTATATCGTTAATTAAAAAATATACATATCGTTAATTTAAAAAAAATCCATTTTGCATTTCTTATAAGACTGTCTGATAAACTTTTGAGTCTTTCCTTTTCGTCCCGCATAACAGCTAATTAGTAGCTAAACAAAAAAGCTGAATATGAAGCCAAATCGTAAATTGCTGTAGTAGTTTAGTAAAAATTAAATGCTTAAGTTTAGTAAAAATAATGCTTAAATGCTTCCAATTCAGTTTTTTTCTTTGTAAATACTTCGCTCTTTTATCCCTTCTCTATTATCACTTATATATTATTTACTCTTCTTCCTTTTCATCATGTCAGAACAAGATGCTGTTTTTGGAATGAGGTTTTGGCGTCAACAATTTATCGACACAAGCATCTAAAAAATCAGCTTTTAATAACGCGTTGACTTTGCATTTACAAAAGCTCTGATTAAAAAAGTAAGTTAATGACTGCAGTAAATAAAACCTTAAAAAATGTCATCTTGAGTATGTGATTATATGAAATGAAATAAATAGGAAATGTGATATTTTTTAAAACAATAAATGCGAGAAAAAGGTTTTTGGATCGTTTTAATCTTTAGGATCTCATTTTTATCTTTATTTTTTCTTCTGTCGCTATTAATATTTTTTCGTTTCGTAAACAATATGTACCTTCATTTTATAGTTTGCCCGATTTCTCTATTTATTTTGTGATTGTTTTAACCTGTGTAATCTTGTGCTATCTACATATTTCTATCAACTTTTGAACACACAAAATTAGTTCATACCTTCTGAACTACCTGCTGATAAATCTTTCTTAAATTTCTTATTTTAAATTAATTGACAGGGAAGAACCAAGGAAGATAATTACTTTCAAGGATAATTATTTGTCTTTCACTTAACATTCACAGTACTGCTTAATTAATCTTATAGTTATTGTAGCAAGATCCTAGCGTGGAATTGAGTTGTATGAGCAAAGAAATGCGACTTATTTGTGAACAAGTTTAACGCGCACTCAGGTAGCATAAATTATTTTAAATCTCTGCACTATAAGTTGAACATTTTCCCCAAGTAAGATTTACACTGCATGTAATATATGAAGATAAAATTTTATATTATAAAGGTTTTGAAATATATTTCTTTTATCCTTTCTTAAATGGATTATAAAATAAACAAATACTTTGCAAATTATAATAGCTTCATAACCTTATCATTCTTGTTGAAGAAAAGACGGGCATCACAACAAAATAAATTAATATTTATTTTAAAAATTTTAATACTCTTTTTTTCTCTGTGGGATTTTCATATTTTTACTACAACTGTAATTTTAAATGTATTTTCAAGAGAGAAAACTGAAGTAATTTTAGAAGTAAATGCATTTTTTGGAAATAAATAAAAACCGGTTAATACTTTTCAAATTATTTTGTTTCAAAAAAATAGGAATTTTACACTTTAAACTTATAACTATCAAATGCGGTGATATCTTTGATGAAATAAAGCATCGGTTTCATTTTAAACAATTAGGACATAATGATAAAAAACATTATTATTTAACATGAACTTTTGCCTAGTTTGTTATTGTATTATACATTATTTCTCTGAAAAGAGCAGAGATTTTACCACTAAAACTATTAAATATAGTTCTACATAATTAAAATTTATTCTCCAACACATAAAAAGGAATATTTTATTAACGTGACAGCAAAATATTTCATTCGGAAATTTTAAAATGTCAGATACAATACCACTAAGAAAAATTCAATTTTGACTTTTTGAAAAATCCTCCCAAATAAAGTAAAAAGACAATAGCAAACATAATAAATAAATAAAATAAGCATAATAATAAACAAACATAAAATCTTAAAATGAGAAGCAGTAATCTCTTTTGCTTTACAAATCTAATTTCAATACATTCAGAAACATATTTTCCTTATTTAACAAGATCCGATATATTTTTTTCTTATTAATCCAATTTAACTGATCCCAAGCCGACGGGGAAGTGCCCTATTACATAAAAATGTAATTCCTGTTTCCCTCTACAAGATGGATTTCACTCACAACAAAGCTCCTTCCGTGCTTCGCCGAACAATTCACAACGCAGATCTTTAGCTTAGCAACCACTCACGAATCTGTCTATTTCTATTAACGCTGCACACTTGTCAAGTTCTATTAGCAAACGACGATGACTTAGAGGTAAGATGCCTTGGGGTGCGACGATACCGCGGATTTCGTCTTCCCCCTCCCTCGCCCCCCATCCAATGCGAATTTTATTTTGCGACATTTCCCCTTTATTATTACTTTTTCCACTGTTGAGTTCTACCTTTTTCAGGGACTTGGCTCGTTTTGGCACTCAATCCTATTACAGTCCCTGCACGTCGCGCGATATGGAAGTATTAAGGGGGTATATATTGGATGGGGGGTTGACGAAACTGATGGGATAGCAGAGTGAGAAATAAAAATGTTCGGTGTAATTTTTCTAGAGAGATTTGGAAACGTTGAGAGAAGAGGATCGTAGTTGCGTGTACTCCATCCCCCGCCTCTCTCATCACCTTTTTAAATCGTTTTCTAGATTCTTGATTCCGCACTGAATTCGTCATCTGATGGGAAGCAGTCAGCGATTGGCAATTTTCGAGATACGTTTACGTTAATATATCGAATTCATATCATGGGCATGACCTCGGGTGGAATGCTTGCATTTCGGACTTGTGTTCGGTCAAGATGGAAGAAAGAGAGCTGCTTCATTGTGAAAACACCAAAATTGTGATCCAAAAAGAATAATACTTTTAATTTTAAAGGATTTATTATAAGAATCGAGTTTTTTAATTGGTTCTACAAATTGTGTGCTTACTCGTATGCGAAGTAAAAAGAAAATAGTGTAATCATCATTATCAAAACACCCCCTCCCCATCGAGATTTTGTAGAGACTACGCTTTTCAAATCTACCTGAATTCGAAAGAAATTGGGGTTTTTTTGAAAATATTTTCTGATTGACTGCGGCAGAGATAACTCTAAAATGACTTGAGATACACGGATAAAATTTGGTGCATAGTCTTATGTAGATTTAGATACGCATTCTTAAAACTTATAAATTTCTCTCAAATTTTGAGGAAAATCCATTCAGATGATTGTATATCCACCTGTTTGAACATAAGTTATCACGATAGCTACAAAATGAAAAGGGCGAGATTTTTAGTCAAATTCAAAAAGGGGTGAATCGTCCAGTTTCAGAAACATGGAAACACAACAGCTCAAAAAAGTAATGACTTATATTGATCAAATTTTGATATCAATCTTTTGGGAAAAAATGGATCTAAGGTAAAAATTCGATTTTCAGATATATTAACCTCTTGTCAAGGATTATTTGCCAAAATACTAGCCAAGAATCTCGTTATAGATTAAATAAAATGGCGAAATTTGTGCCAAAGATTAATATTTCATATGTATTGCATTGTATTTAATTTTATGCAAGGAGTTCTCTACCTTTCGCTAGGTCCACAACTTTTTGTGATGTTAGGAGGGATAACAATTTTGTTTGAGAGGTATGTGAGAAAATTTTGGGGAGACTATTCTCTGTGCTTTTATGAATGATGTTAACACTATATAAAATTGCATTGAAATAAAAAAAAATTCTTGAAAAATGAAGAGAAATATATTAATATAAATGAGATACTTTCTGGACATTGAAATGTGTTTTGAATGTTCTATTGATCTGGGGGGAAAAGGCAATTGTAGTAAATTAAATACTCTACATAAATTTTAACAAAAATTTTAACAGGTGGTTTCCTTATAATAAATTTTTTAGTTGTTTTACAACACATAAAGTTATGATATTTGTCGAAAAATCTGTTTTAAGCGCAAGAACAATGAAATTAACTAACCTGTTCTAAATTGTTAAAAAATTATTTGCATGAACTGAAGTGAAAAGAAAAACTTCATATAGAAATAACATTTTTTTAAAAAAGACCCCCAAGTAGAATGAGGTGAAAGCGAGAGGCAGACGAGTTCTTAGATCTTTGTCCGTTTCAAAACATGCATGGCCGTGGTGGCCTTGTAGTAAGATCTCAGTTCGTGATTTGTAATGTTTGAAGTTAGAGACTCAAATTAGGCGAAGAACAACCTTGTAAAGGGGTCTGTTGCGTGTTAAATCCGTTGGGGCCAAGCATCCTATCTGTGATGTGGTGTGGTATAGTGTGGAGAGGGGGATGTCAGCTCAGGTATCGTCCTTTTCATCTGACTGGTTCTCAAAATTAAGAGGTCTATCTCAAAATAGTCTTAGTGTTTCTTTACGATGGGACATAAATTTAACTAACCTAAACTTCAAAATATGTATCAGACTCTGGTAAATAAAATAATAAAATCTTTATTTCTTGTTTTATCTAATATATTCGCTGCGGAGAGCTTATCAGGAGTTCCTATTTATCTCTCTTAGTGAGGAAGGGATTTTCTGAATCTAATATAATACCTAAGATGATATAAAAGGCTAACGTAATGTTATAGGCTCTTTTATATTGAACACCTGGGGATTCTTGATTTTTCAGTCTATTTGTTTTTTTAAAGTTATATTAAAACGATGTGTTATTATTGAAGCTGTGTTAAAGAACTTCTGAACCGTGTCACAAATACTTTTACTAACATAATTAATATCATGAACCAATATATCAATGGAAAATCGATCTATCATAGTGATATGTTTTGGGAACTAAAGGAAATATATACTGAGTCAGGGATTTTCGAAGATTAGCTGGTTCGTTTAGTTACTGACTTTTTAGGTCATATAAAATTAATATAGAATTCATTTTTCAAAGAAATTCGTTTTGTTGTTTGAAATGACCAAAAGAATTCATTACAAAAAAGAAATTTACTACAAATTCAAAAGTATACGTACAATAAAATAAGAGAGGAAGTCAAAGTCATGCTGGGAAATTGATGATTGGCAAAAACGCACGATTGAATGTTTTGATGGAAGAATTTGATTTCCAGCTAAACATTTAAAACTCTTGTGTATTAAATTGAACTAAATAACATTATTTTAGTTAAAAGGGAAAAAATTATACGGAAATGAGATGGATTTCATAAAAATGACAATTTATATATATTTAAATTTTGAAATAACATAAAACCTATTTTTGGTTAGAGATCATAGTTTTTCAGGGTAATTGATTTTTGTAAGCAAGTTATAACGATTAATTTTTTTCTGGTGAAGGTTAAATCCATTTTTGAGCTCAATTAAGCTTTTTGTTTGAAGCATAGTTTTATATTTCATCTATAGCTCCTTTTTCCTGACTGAATGGACTTTCTGATGGCATAGCAAAGTTCTCCCATATGTTTTCAGTAACATTTTGCAACTTCATTAACTACTGAATGAAGTACTAAATTTAATAAAGCTGTACAAATGTTCGATTAAGCTGTTTGAACGATGCTTTCCTGTATTATTTCGTACTTTAGTTTATTTGGATTTAATTAAGCCATTCGATGGCATGTAATAAGATTGGTTTCTGCACTACGTACCTTAACATTTTAAATGTATAGATATTTGCCATCATACGAATAAAAAATGAAACGTTTAATTTTATATAAAGTTTCAATAGATTTAGAAATCTTTAAGGTTAAACTCGGTGATTATTTTGCAATTTCCTTCAACCTGGATCTGTTTATTTTCCCCAAAATCTAATCATTAATTTTAAATACTAATATACTATATTTCACACTAAATTCTTAACAGAGTAAAGTCGTTTCACAGGGCAACCCTTTGGTGTTCACTGCTGTGCTCATCGGTAGCAGTTCTCGATAAATCATCTTCCGCCCGGGGCCCTTTTAAGAAAATCCACCAATCATACCATCCGGAAGTCCGCCTTCAAAAGTCCATTAGTCATCCATTCAGAACCATTCTCATCAGATTCCCATTCATAAATAAGAATGGAGAGGATTTCACTCCGGAGCGACGCAACTAATTTATCTGAAAGCACGGGACTCCGCCGCCCCTGCTGCGAAGTTGCTGCGCGCCCTGGGTGAGTTGTTATTGATGGGGAAAACGATATGATGGCTCCGTTCGATATTGAAAGCGATGAAGGGAACGATTGGTTTCGTCCAGGAGTGGACAGAAGGAATAGAAGAATAACAGGCTGACGACGGAAGTAAAAAAAAATAAAGATTTCAGAAACACACGTGCACACACACACACACACACACACACACACACACACACACACACACACACACACACACACACACACTGTGTGTGTGCGCGCGCTAAAAAGTTGAAATTATGTTTCTATATAATATAGAGGTAAAAATCATAAGATCTTTAAAAAAATATTTTACTCAAATGGTTCTTTTAACTACTGCGATATTTGATTAATAAAGAAAATTAATTTTCGTTCTTTTGTTAAACATTTAAGCTTAATTTAATTTAAATATTATTTTCAGTGTTTTCAAAGCAAATGTTTTTGCCTTCATATTTTTGATTAATAAACACTATCTACAATTTAGCACAGTAACAGGGATTTCAGATATTTTTATTATCTTCTGCTTTTTAATCTGCAACGTATTTTATTACCTTTAATTTTATACATACCTTAAAATAAATTTTTTAAAACTTGACTATTAGATGACAAATATTAATAGTTAAATGACGACGTTAATTACGAGTAGAATTAGATGATATTTAATTACTAGCAGCTGCATCAGCAATAAATCGCCACCTATTTCCTCACATTTACGAATTGTTGGATTATGCCTATATTCTGACTTGAGTCTAATAATAATAAAAAAATCTTTATATAATCTTATATTTAATAATAATTTTATACGATATGTATATACATATGCTAATCTTTCAAATATTAATTTTACTTGAAAAATATTCGAATCAAAATATTATGCATATTTAAGGAATTTAAATTCTTCAAATCTTTCAAATTAAAAAAAAAATGATACAGTTTTTTTTTCTAAGAGGTCAAAATAATATACAAATATATTGCTCATGAATTTGAATATTTTTTATAAAAGAAATTTTCAAATACTTTTTTTTCTTTCCAAGTGTTATAAAATATCTTGCTTAATAAAAAAAAGGAGAAAAGATTAATTTTTAAATTTAAAGATTAATTTTTTTAAACTCAGGCTAAAATTCAAAGCTGTTCTGTGTATCTTGCGAATATTTTTTTCTCCAGAAACTTTGCTTCACAAAATTTGGAAATGAGAACTTTTTTTGGTATTTATGAATTTTAACAAAATATAAAAATTAAATACATGAAAAATAAAAATACGAAAATATTAATTTATTTTTTAAATTGATAAACAAAACCAAAATTTAATACGCTTTAATATTCAATTAAAAAATAGTTTCTTCCAATTTTTCGAAAATTTGATTGTTTAGAAAAAAATATGTGTTTGAAATATATAATAAGCAATTGCATAATTATTTTTTTATTTGTTTTAAATTATTTTATATTTTATTGATTTTTTTTTTACATTTTCAATGCAAAATTCATTGAAATCCATTTTCGACCAATCGAAGATATTGCATTTATAAGAAATACTAACATTGGATAATGTGAAAAGAAGGAAAGAAACAGAAGGGATTTTTTTGTTAAATATTCCATACGAAATCTTGATAGTTAACATGATATATTACCTTTCAAGAATAAGTTTTATCAAATAACATATTAATTCATTTATTTACTTATTTAATAATTTTTAATTAGCCAATTAAGTAATTCTTTTCCATAAAGGAAACTTTCTTAGACTGTATTTAAGAAAGAGTCTTTTAATTTTTTATTTCTAATTGTAAATTGATTTCATTTAGATTGATACTTTTTAGCTGTTATATGACAAAATTTCGTGAACTTCCGTGAATGAGATTCTTTTTTACTATGTGCGTATTTTAATTTTACGGTTCATTTCAACAATGCTCATCAACTCGTTTGGCTCTTCTGCCACCACAACCCTTGAAACAGTAAATATTTTTCTTTCAGTCGCCATTATAAAATGGCCCCTAACTGATTCAGACGATGTATGAAATTAAAAAAAATCATACTAAATTCTCTAAATCAACAATGTAATCAGGTTCAGCGCAATTAAACAATACAAAGTGTTGCAGTTTGAAAGTCATTTATATCACTCAAACTTGACTTCCATACAATGCAGTGCATTCACTTAACAACTGAGCGAACCAAAAATATTGAAAAATATAGAGCAATTTTCTCTGTTTACAAATCTTTATTAAATTTGAGCTTTTATTGGTTAAAACGATACGGTGAACATGGTGACCATTATGCATTAATTATTTGTCTTAAAATAGCTTAAATTATCATTCATACACTCTAATAATCTATTTTGAATATAACCCAGCGTTTCAGAATCCTATTTCAGCCCTTAAAATAAATTCAGCCCTTCTAATTTCTAAACAATTTTTGGCGATCAAATAATTTTAGTTTGAACTATCTGAAGGAGTTAAAGACTGTTATATGTATATAAAAAAATCTTTGGAACCTTACATGTCAAACAATTTATGAAACATCTCGTGACTTTGTTTATGAGTTACCATTATTAAGAATAAAAACTTTGCTAAATAATAGAAGCATTTGATTCATAGTTAAAAAGTAGTAGATTTTAAAGATCTGAAATCTTATTTAAAAATATTTATTTCAATTTTTTTTTATTTTTTTGCCAAACAGACACTGCAACCGTATTAAATTCTTGTTCTTGTCAGGAATTGTCTAAAACGTCCATACATTCCCGTAATTTACGTTTCTTCCTCTGCACAGCTTCTTTCAGCAATAAATTATGCTTTATTGGACATCATCTATCTTGTAAAATAATAAGAACAGGAGTGCCATAAAAAACTCTCTCCAAAAAGAGGAGAAAGAGTAAAAATGGAATGGGCAAAGAGCTCTCTTAACACTCCTTCTGTAGCTATAAAACCGTGAAGAATGTAAATGATAAGCATAAGTGAATCAAAGAAAAATTTCCAGACCATCTCTCCCCATCAACCAACTCCTGCTCCTCCCTACCGGGGGAGGACGGAGAGCTGTCCGGACGAAAGCGTACACCATCCGGTCAGCCGAGGACACAAATAAGGTGAAAATGGTAGGCCTCATGCATTAGTAATGAAAAGGGGGGTGCACGAAGCCTTCTTTCCCAATTATGAAAGAGATATGTTTCACATCGGCGGATTGCTTTTCACTAAGTACTATTAATATGCAAATAGGATTAACCTCAACTTATGAATTTCAGAAAAGAAAAAGAAAAGAAGGCAGGGGTGGAAAAAGAAAAGAAAAAGAGCGGAAGGAGGATGAAAGGACAGTCGTCTGCTAGTCTGACCACGCGTACATCAATTGGGATGTGTTAAGAAACTTAGAAATGGGTTGCTCGATTGGCGAACATATCGCCGGTTTGCGTGGGAAAAAATAAACGAAATTCTCCACTGTAATCTTTTTTATCGCAAGGAAACAAAATAAAATATTTTTGTTTTAAAGAAATTAACAGATGACCAGTTTTTAGAATCAAATAGTTTTACAAGTTTAAATAAATATTCTTTCTCCTTATTTCAAGTGATTTCAGTTTCTATAACATTCAATGAAAAAAGGAGAGGGGGATGGGTAAGAAAAGTTATTTTTTTAAAGATTTATACTATTATTCACTTTCAAACAAATCTAAAAAAATATTTCACAAATTCACTTTTTTAACGAATAATAAAATTTCTATTCAGTTTAACTATTTAATGGTTAAGTAATTTAAGACAAAGTATGAGAAATTTTTGGAACAAAAAGCTCAGCCACAATTTATTTGTTCAATAGACTAAACATTTTAAAACGAAAATGCGAGAGAATACTTTTTCAGAAGCTCTTTAATCTTAAAAAAAATTGTCCTTTTTCTTAATTTTTTTAACTATCGCTTACTAAGAATTATTTGTGAAAATTATTTATTACTTTAATTGAAATATCTTCTACATTAATATTAATTTAGGTATTTTATGTTAAGAAGTCATGATATTAATAACATTAAAAGAAAATATATAATTGTGAAAAACATTGTTATTTCACATTGAATTGCTGAAATTAAATATTTTTAACATCGAATAAATTATATTTAAAGTGGTTTTTATTAAATAACTTTTGGAAAAAAGGGAAAAATGTTACAAATTTTAGAGCATATTTTCTTAGGAAATTCTGTTTTCAAAATGAAAAAATAGCTGCTATTATGTTTATTTATCATGTTTTGATGAATGTAAAAATATCATAAATTTTGAATCATAAATCTTCATTTATATTCCAAAAAAATCCAACAGCTTTCTTATTCTAAATAGGGAAAATAATTAAATTCCTATTAAGAAAATCTTTCGAAATTAACGATATATAAATCGATAATTTGGAATTTATAAATTATAGATAATCTAAGAATTTATTAAATTAACGAAAATGTACTCTAATGTAGTAATGAATAATGATAAAATTTATTACTTGGAAGTTTTTTTAGAAATATCTCTCTGTAGGTATGAGTTTACAAGATCGAATTAATAAAACTACTTAAATCAGAGTATTATAACAATTTATTTAAACTTTTAGGAGTATTTTAAAAACGAAATATAGTAATTTATAAGATGAAATAATTAATAAAATAAAATGAAAAAAATCGTTTTTAAATATAAACAAGTAAAAGGAAGCCGTTCCTAATATGATTCTTTTTTTAGGATTATATATAAAGGACTTTATCATTTTAGTCTTTTTTTGTTCAAATCTTGGTTCAAAGATTTGAACAAAAACAAAGGCTAATAGAATAACTTAAGGATAACTTTAAGACTAAAGATTAAAAAGAATAACTTCTCCCAAACTTCCTATCTGTATTACTTTTTTCAAAAAACAATCTTCAATTATCCATATTTGAAAGCAAGCCCTTCGTTTGTTACAGTTCTGAAAACTAAACAAATTCAGTGGCGGGAGCAGCAATAAAGTGCCCATCGCCCCGTTAAGATGCAGTCTGAACTATTAACCCTACTTTTTTGGCGAACGGACCCATCCCGGAAGGCAACCCTAAACGGCAGCTCTCAGAGATTTTCAGACAAGAGAAAAATAAAACAAAATGCGGAAAGGAGAAAGAACAAATAGTAAACAAAATAAAGGCCCAACAATGACCATATAGAAAAGCCTTAGTCGGCAACAACAAAAAAAGAGAGGAACAAAATAACGCCAAATAGACTGAAGAGTCTCCTCTCACTCCTCTCTTTATGGGCGGCTTTTTATTTTTACTTGGCATTTCCCCACTCAAGCTCTGTGGCTAAAAGCGACCAGTTACAAAAAAAGATGTTTCCAAATGGTTGCAATTTCGTGAACCATGGGGATTGGAAAACAATTTGAAATTCATATCTGACGGTGGAATCATTTATATCTCTCTCAACTGAAGAAGGGGCATTGGAACTCTTTTTTTTCATCCTCTCCCTTTCTCTCTCTTTTCATTTTTACTGAGAAAGTGATTCAAATAAATGGGGGAGGGGAGGACGAAGTAAAAGAAGATCTAGTAAAAATGTCCTTTTCCTCTTCCCGTTTTAAGGAGTTGTCGTAGCTTCATTTTTTATAGCTGATGTTTCTACTCGCATGCGTGCACTCGGCTCTTTAGTCAGGACATTTGTCCTCGTAATACAGTCCTTACTTTTGCTGGCGTGGAGAATTTGCTCCTGGCCATGATTCAGGTGACAGTTTGAATATAGTTTATACAATGCCGTCTTCTCTCTCTTTTTCCTGTTAGTGCTGAAAGATTGAATCTATGTAATTTCGATAGTCATTTTTTATTCTCCAGTTTCGGCGAAATATTTGTCATACAGAGGTTATTATTATTTATAGTAGTGTAGATTATTTACAAGTGTTCATATATAAATGGGGTATTTTGTAAAATCAACCAGATATAAATTTAAGCAAGACGGCTCGGGATAACATGTTTCTGTCTAGATATGTAGGACTATAAATTGTAACAAGCACATGAAGCTAACTTTTCTGATATTTTCAGGTCTATCTTATCATTTAGAAATGGTACAGATGTGTGTCTTGCAATCTTATACAAATGATGTAATTTTCAAGAAATTTATTTTAAAGATAGTATTATAAAGAAAAATTCTTAATTTACGTACACAATGATTTGAAGCCTTACTTTAGATGAATCAAGTATTGCTTTAATCTCAATAATTATATTCGAAATTTTCGAAGAAATGGAAAATTTTCCATTAGTTGAATCAAAATTAATGAAACATTTTTTTATTTTCTTTTTTTCTAGTAAGATAATGACGTTGATTTGTAGATTAAACCTATGCATTCACAAAACTTTTTTTTGATTATGACATCACTTGCATGCTTATACTTTATAAGAGGTGCATCAATTGTATTTGGATTATTTTAAGAAGGGAGAGTAGCATTAGAAAAATAGACATTTAATTAATATTAAAGGGCGAGAACATTCCTCTTGTGATATCTAATACAAATAATGAATTCAATAATAACAAAACTGTTGTTGCCACTCAGCCTCAATAAATACAGAAAAAATAAAATTAAACATAAATGAGAATCTTACACTTGATTACTTATATTGATTATTTGCTTCTTAAAGTTTATAATTTTTTCTGACGCCAGATATTTACAAGTAGAATTTAAACAAATTAACTGATAACAAAGAATGACTTGAGAAAATGACTGCAGAACGCACTGTGGAAGCATTGGTAAACTGTAAAGCGTCTAGTTTTGATGACATTTTCTAGAGGAAGAATATAATTATTTTTGATCTTGGGGGCTATATTATCCAATTACTTATGAAAGCTTTAGATTCAACTGCTTTCAAAGGGAAAAAGAAAGAAAAAGCCAAACTTTCTTCTTCACCCGATTATATTTCCGCTAAGTTGTTACGTTACATATTTCTCAGAGCTTTAAGATCAGTCGTTTAAGAGGAAACTCCAATTTTTGTTTTCGGATTTTCCTCGGAATAATAGGTTGATTGTGATAATTTTCAGTACAATGTAATTGGAAAAAAGTTTTATTGATACAAAAAATATTTTTCATGTATTTGGAATAATTTAATGGATTATGGGAAGTAATTTTGAATTTGGTAAATGATAGTGATTTGAAATTTTTTATGTAAAAAAATACAAATAACAATTAAAATTATCTGCTATATAATCAACACATAGATTATTTTTCACGTATGTAAGCTGGTTATGAATCATATTTTGAAGAGTTTAATACTAAAAACATGTATGAACTGATGACAAGAAAGATGAAGCTAAGATAGAGTGATTTTGACTCTTTTCAATTAGAAATAAAGAGGCGGAGTTCAAAAATACCTCATCTAGAGCCGTTTTTCTCCAAAAGTGTCGATTTGGACTGCTTGCATTGAAGATATCGACATGAAGACTCATTATTCGTACATGTATAAAATTGGTACAGTAGGCAATGAAGGACTGGAAGGTTACGTTTGGAGGTAGTACTACGGGTTTAGCTTACCGATTTTGCAAATTAAAACTTGCTATGGTGGCGAAAGAAAAGTTTATAAATTATTTATTCTGTACTCCAATGGAATCTAATGGCATTATATTGAATGCATTTTATTCTTGAGCCAAAAATGAATTTATAATTTTAATTGAATTTAAAATTTAAAACAATATGATGAAGGCCGTGACAAACCAGCCCCCGACCAGCCATTTTTCATTCCTACATATTAATTCATACATATTAATATGTAGGAATGTCAGTTAGAAAATCCTAAACTATACTTGAAATAGAAATTTTTTGCATCACAATTGATAACGAAGATAGTTGCTTATTTGTCATAGTAATGTACCAGATTTAATTCCTTAATATTCTATGTAAAGTTATATTAAAGGTTATTATAAGTAAATTATTAGTTTGATATTTTCATTGGCTATAACTGTTCTCCTAAATTTTCACTTATTTTGATGAGGTGCCAAATCAATCCAGCCAAGGACATTAAAATTTGGTAAGAGGTCACTGACTTTCAAATTCTATCATGAAAATAAGTAGCATGAAAAATGCTTTTTTAGTTTCAGGTAGAACCAACGAAAATAAAAGTTAAATCGTAAATTAACTTTTATATCAAGTTGAAGACCACTTTCTTAAATTAAATATAGCAATTAACATTTTTAGTTAACAATTTGCATTTTATAAATAAAAAAATTAAAGTGTATTAAAAATTTGCTTTCAATTACTCTAACTAACTCTGCTTGTTTGTACAAAAAATAATAATAATTTCTTTAGTAAAAATATTACTTCTTTACAAATTTGAAAAAAAAAATATTTTGTAAACTTGCATATTTTCTTTTCTTTTTACTTGCATAAAACTATATGTGTAAATAAACTTCCTAAAAGGTTATATTGCTTCCACTCCATTTAATTCTTTTATTTTAAATAGCACATCTTAAAAATTACTCAATTTTCCAGAAGTGAAAGAAATAGTATTAATTTAATGATTCCATGATTTTGATACATGGAATTGTTTTAAAGTGCCTTCTTATTCTTATTGAGCCCTACAGTGCATAATTTATTTAATTTTCAACAAATGTTGGGTAAAGTTATGCAAATAGATTCAAAATTTTGATAAGCTTGTAATTTTGAATTTTTTTACTTAGGGCAACTTTTATTTCTTGATTTAAATCAACTGGGTTATGAAAAATTATTTAAAGACATGAAAAAGTAAAGTTTCATTAAATTAGAAATTTCTTACTGATTTTAAAAAATTTAAAAAATAATGACTTGAGAATCAAATCGATTAAATTACTCATTTATGACCAAATGGAAACGATATTAATATTTAAAAACTGAAAGTATTATTGAAATATGAAAAGTAACCAAAGTTATTATATTTATAATTTGCCATCGTAATTTCTAAGTAGAATTGTTATCATTTTTTATTGTCTTTCAGCTTGATTTATAAGAATCAAAATTTCTGAAATCAAATAAAAATCTTAATCTGAAAGAGAAGTTTTAGAAGATATGGGCTTCAGAATAGATTATTAACCAACACGAAATATCACAGAATTACAAAAATCTATTAATGATATACTTTTGTATTTAGATATTGTAAAGCCTAAATTAGCTACTGAAAAATAAAGGGGATATCCAGTAAACTTCTTCATGGAACAGATATAAATGCAAAAACAATCATATATTTAATTCAAAGAAATAGAAAATAAAATTTTGAAGAAAAAAATGCATTTTTTAATGAAGGAAAATTTGTAAAATATTGTTAATGTTCTTTAATAATGTGTATTTTCTGTATTTTTGTTTTCTCATTAAATAGAACTATTAAAATAATTATTAATGCTTATGAAAACTCACGTTTTGTTTCGAAGAAGATTTGTTTGGATCTAATGCATTAACAATCGAAAAAATATAGTATTTGTTAATGATTTATCAGAGGAAAAAAACTCTTATGAATGAAGCAAAAATAAGGGAAACAAAGAAAGTTTTAAATGCTTTAAAATCCCTGTTTGAAAGTTTCATTGACTTAAGAATCGGAGCTTCAGCAGTTTGGAATTACAACTTCTATTTTATTAAATTGCTTTAAACATAATTAGTGTATTTAATTTTTTTCTCAGATTTGAAGTTAAGAGAGATAATTATTAATTTTCATTGATCAAAGATGAAAATTTCTAATTAAAAGTATTTTATTTCAGAAAAAGAATTTAAATAATCATAAATTATGTTTTGCAATTATTAAGATCGTAAATTATTGCTGCAAGCTTTGATTTTCTTTCTTTGAAATAAGGCTAACATGAGGAATAGTAGAGTTATTTTAGTTAAATGCACACATTTGTATCCAAAACTGCGTATTTTTATCCTTTGGCACGGATTGCTTAGGTTGATAAATTTTATTAAGCAGTTTATGTTTATTCCATCATGCATATTACAACAGGGTCTATAAATCTCAGTGCAACGCTGTAAGAAAAAGCATATTTTCTCTATACGAGACTCTGATGACATTTTGACGATCGTTCCACACTTATTCTTCGGAGAGCCCTTTGAATAGTCCGCTGCCATATTTCTCTCGTTTCTTCGCCGGATCTTCAAGAAATAGATAGAAGGCCTCTCGTACTTCATTGAAACAAAGAAAAATAAAAGACCCAATCTTCCAAATGTGTGCCGATTCACGAGGAGATCGTCTGCTCGGACCCGTTCAGTGTAATAAACACTTGGCGAGTCTTTTTTCCTCAAGCCCGAGTCCGGGCGGTCCATTTAAAAGATTTGATTGGGGCGTGAATCGCTCCTTTTCAATATGTAAACTGCCGTCCTTTTCTCCAATAGTATATAAATATTGCAGAAGAGATTTAGAGAAGAGTAGGGGTGGTGGGATTGGGGGTGGTGATAAGAAACTCTACACTCCCACCCCAAAATTATGACCAGCAGCCGTCTAAGCAGATGTTTTGTTTGCAGAGGGCTGGAGGTGTCATATATGCGGCACTTCATCAGAGGGCTTTTTGGAAGATGAAATACAGTTCCCTTTCGGATGCAGAAGGAAAGAAGAGATGTTTGTCCAATGGTTTGGGGTGGAAAAATATAAGGGGGAGGGACCGATGATGTTGCTTTCATCAAGATTGGACTTGGGGACATGGTTATCCGAGAGAGAAATGCTTTTCTCACGCATTTTATTTTTATTGTGATCTTCATATGGAGTCTTTTTGTTGCTTGGGTTAATATGGGACATGTGACTCCGTTCGCTTTATGAAGTGAATAGACAAAATAAAAAATGGTTAAACAGAGAGAAATATGATTCAGTTACTCAGTTCTGATGAAACAAGCGTCCACTCACGATTGCACTAGAATTTATGTTGTTAAAGAAGTATTTTAATTCTATAAAGACCTTATTTGCATGTTATTTTCAGAACAATTGAAAATTTTATACGTCTGGTGATTTTGGTGCATTGAGGCAAATGTTATGACCAAGAGTCTAATAATAGATTATTTATTTATATTAAATTACAAAGAAAATAATTTACCAAATGCATGTTATAAAATCCAGGGAATGATTCGTTAAACTATTAACCTTATACTATCACACAGCAAATATTGTTAGGGAAAAATCAAAATTATTGAAATATCTCGATCAAAGACTCAATCCTAGTAAATTTTTATGGAAATAAATTTTAAATGTTACAAATCTTTAATGCTCGAAAGTATTTCGGTAGCAATTTTGATTCCATTACAATTGAATTGTTAAAATTTGTTTTAACAATTCAACGTCGTTATTCAGGTAAGATATCAAAATTTTGTAATACACCGATGCTTTAAGACAATTGAAATACTTTTATTTTTCATTAATACTCTTTAGAAATATCTGCAGGAAACATATTACTGCTGAAAGGAGAGCATGTATTGAAAAAAAAATTTGAAATAGATAACAAATAATATTGGTGCAATTTTTCAGTCATTCAGATAGCTGAATTTAGCTATTATTTTTAATATGTAACTGCAACTTCATGAATAGTAAAATTAATCTTGGTCAATTTTAGATTTTGAATTAAAATTCAAAACGTGTTTAAGGATTTTCTTTCTTACATCACGTTGACAGTTTCACTTAAAATTCAAAGAATTTTAATAGTAACTAGAATTAATAAAGTCAAGCAATGTAGAAAATCCCAGAAACATTAGGATTATCTTGAATTTTTAGAAAGTATTTTTTTCAATGTTTTTCTTTATTCCACTAAAAAATACTTAATATCATTATTATATACTCTTTTCATGATTGAATATTTTTATGTCTTATTGAATATTTCCTTTATAAATGATACAGGTTTCTCTTGAAACTTTTCATTCTAGAGTCTATCCACATTTTCTATCACTAAAGCTCAGAATCGTCCAATAATCAATCGCTACAGTAACCTTCACGACAGCCCTTCAACCAAACCATCTTCAGCAACTGAATCACGCTCTCTCTCTCTCTCTCTCTTTCTCACCGGTCCTGTGTCCAATTGTCTTTTGCTTCCCTCCCTCCTTCTCGTCTATTATCACTTCAATGTTGGAACCCCCCCCCATCCCACCCCATTCTCCCAACTCGAATCCCTGGCGAAATTGACGAGTAAGCGGATTGTAGGTGCCCATTGCCAAGATGCTGTAGATCGCCTCAGGGTTGACCAATATTTTGGCGCTGAACTCCAATTTGGCGCTGGAGCTCAGAAGGAGGGGGGGGAACTGGGGTTGTTCTTACCCCAAGGCAACTGACAATGATTAATGTTCCATCTCGATGTCACCCTGCTCGAAGACGCTTTGTACTCAATCAAGGGGTGTTATAACAGGGTCATTGTCGCTTTCACTGATGGGCTGTAATCGAATCAGTGGCGTTGTTGCGGTTGTCTTGTTATCTCCCTAATCAGGTTTCAACACCTTTTAATTACTCTTTACTCACTCTCGGACAGGTTTTCTCCCATCCTTAGGGACTTCAGTTAATCCAAAGGGCGAAATAGGATTGTTTCCGAGTTGTTTCAAGCTGACAAGTTGCCTTCTAGTGATTTTCAAGGAAGTTGCAGCCAAGCTTCTTAAAAATATTTTTGTGAATCAAGAAAATTACTTTGGGGAGAATTTAAATTGGTTAAGAGAGCAAAAGAGGAAAATAGTTTTCGCTTTTACATGCACTTGAAACATTTTGAAAAGCACCTTTAATATTTTTAAGAAAAGGCATAGGCTGTATTTATAAAAGGGAATTATGATTATTTATAAGCATACTAGATTTCTAGAAACAAAACAAAACAAGACAAAAATATAAATATACCAATTGTGAAAATAAGGGCTAGAATGTTGAAATTTTTAAAAAAATTCAGCATTTGGGTTTTCCATAATTTAAATATTATAACGCATATTTTTCCGTTATAATGGAGTTTATTATTTGATTAAAATGCTTGATTTTTAATTTAACAAAAACAGTCAATTTAATTTATTCAAAAAAAAATGAATGTCTTTTATTAAAACTTCTATTAATCCACATCTAATACATCCATATTTAATAAGTTTAGAATGTAAATGTTCAATTGATTGCACCTGATGTGATTAAATTTAAATCAAAACGATTTTATAAACTTCCTTAAAAATATCCGAAAAACTAAACCGCATAATATGTTGCTATTGTTTTCATTCTGGTTTGAAAAACATTTATTCTAAAGCCTTTTAAACTTTTTAAAATACATTTTTTTTCAATAATCTTTAGTCTGCATTAACTGGTCTTGAACGTGCAGATTTAGGATCATTTGAAGATTTGATATTTATCCATCATGGAAAGCATTGTATGAAAAAAAAAATGTCATTCTTTTACAGAGCTTAACGGAGCTACTGTGAACCTTTCAATTGGAGGAATAAAACCTTTCGATAAATTGGTTTTTTGAAAACTACAAAGAAAAACAAACAAACTAACAAAAACGACCTATACTGAAATGTTTTTCTCTAGAGTTTTTTGACGCATATTCTCTTATAAAAGTATTATTTCCTAAGATAGTTCCTTCCCGACAACAAAAATTTGTGAACCAAGGATAAAGAGGAAAACGCTTAGCATGGCACTGGTATATGAATATTACGAATTATTTACTTTTCGCGTGAATTTAGCCTATTTTTACCGAATCTTTCTTGTGATTCTTGTAGTTTTTGCCAATTAATCCCTGTTGTCCAAAAATTGAATCCATACTTTAGAAGCCTTATAGATTGATGGAAACCAAAATTTTACCCAGAACTACACTTGTAGTCACAAAATCATATACGGAACGATATATTTAAGATATTACGTTTTGAGAAATCGCATTTACATGCTTCTAAAAGTATAGACAGATGGATGGTCAATCCTTTGTTGGGTTTGGCTTAAAATTCAATAGGTATCTACACTACAGATTATAAATCTGTGTATTAAATTTTATTCATCTAGCTCTCTTTGATTTGTAGTTATTGTCTTAGCTTTATTTGAATAGTCGGACAAACAGACTTCTTCAGAAGAGAATTTACTTAAAATTTGAAAGAAATATACAAATTTGTTACAAATATCATGCACCAATTATTATCCATTTAGATCAAAGCCTTTTTGAGTTATCTTTGTCATAGAACAATGGATGAAAATATAGACAAACGTAATGACAAAAATGCATCTTTTGAGCTGGAGGAGGTCTAAGTTGTGGAAATTCAATAAAATCCTTAATTTGATTTTACAATTCTCTTTGTAAGCTTCGTATACCATAAAGAAAACAAGGGCATTTAATGTATTTTTTTAGTTTTAAATACTAAAATTTTCAACTTTTTAATATATATAGTAAAAATAATGTGTCATCTTAATCTAGTCACTAATCTAAATGTCCCCACCTTAAAAAACAGCTCGCATTGGACGAATTCAGTGTTGCCTTTTCTACTTACCACTCTCTAACTGTTCATATATAAAGATCTCCATCCCATCTTGAATAAAAGAAAACGCTGGCTGGTTGGCGCCGTCCTGAGGCGGTGGCCAGACGAGGGGCGATGGGCCATGAAGAAATCTCGCGCTGTTCCATAATTCATTTGTTCTACTACCCTGCATATGTTGGCCGGAGAGCACCCTTCATCGCTTCAGGGATGCGGTCTCTTCCTCCTGCTCTAATGTTCCACTCGACATCTTTTTTTGCCTTCTCATCATCGTCGTTCCTCTTCGGCGATGAAGTGACCATCCATTATATTTGAGAGATATCTCCGCGAGTTTTAATTTCCAAGATGGATCGGAATGCTGCCATGTGGACCTCTAAAGGATCCTGACACGGAAATTTAATTCAGCTGTCTTTATCACCCGCCGCACACATGAAGGGATCGTTTCGATTTATGGGACTCGGGATTTACTGCAATATTTGAGCTTTGGAAGGGATTTTAGGACGATGTTTTCTGGGCTAAAAGGTGCTCAATTGCCATCATGAAAGTCTTAGTTGAACATCTGGGTGTGAGAAGGAGGATTCTTCGTTGGTTTCGCTTACAGAAAAAAAAAATTGATAAAAACACGCTGAAATCAAGGAAATTTAACTTCCTAGAAAAATATAAAAATTTCAATCGACCTATTCAGTTTTAATAGTTTGCTTTGCGCATTTTCTAAGTTTGAGTTAGGAATGTTTTCACGTAGTTTTGTAAGCGGATGGATATAATTGCTATATTTAGTAATCCATGATTATTTCATAATTCATGCAACAGAGAGCGCTAAGGTATAATGATTGGAGTAAAAAATAAAATTAATTTGTTCTCAATTGTTCTTCTTTTTAATGTCCCTCAATCTGGGCGTCTTATGCTTAAACAAAAAAGTCTTCTAAAAATGTCCCGGAATTTAATAAAAATTATCATTTATAGTATTGAGATCTTAGAAGATTTTTTTTTCAAATATTACTCATTATAAATATTTAAATACATTCCCTCATGAACTTATCTTTTAACAAATGTCATTTCAATTAGTTTTAAACATTGAGGGTTAAAAAATCTTATATTTGCATTACAAATTAAACTAACTAACCCATTGCCTACAAATTCACCTTTAATTAAATGGCACATCCTGTTTAGGTCGTCTGTTGTTATTTCAGTTCTTACAATAGCCACTCTATTCGAAAGTTTAGCTGGGTGTTCAAGAAAGCTGTATGATTTAATACTTTTATTGTATTTCAAATTTAAATACTAAAATATCAGTAATCGAAAAACTGAGCATACGAGTTCAAACACAATATTGTATGCGATGGGATTAACATTCATTATAAATCAAAATCTTCGTTTCAAAAAATAAATAAATAATTTTACCATCAAAATTTTTTTAATACTTCAAGTCTTATCAGTGATATAAATGTTATAACAATAATTAGATAGTAATAAATAAATAATCTATTAATGCCTAAACTAAAAAGAAGTGTACAGTAGTCATGTGCAAAAGATAGCCCAGCAGTAACAGTTATTTCAAGATATCATGTATTTTATTAATGAAATATAGGATATTGAAGAAATTTTAAAATTTCATAAGTATAAGGAAATAGCAAGTTTGAACAATTTTCATTTAAAACTAAAATAACAAATAGAATTTGTTCATGCTAATATATTTATTACAAATATTTAATACTTATATATTTATTTAAAATATTTAATACTAATATATTTACTTAACATATTTAAGGAAAACGAGCTTATTACGGATTTTTTAATGAATGAAAAGTTATTCATTTTAATATTTTTAAGAAAACCAAAGCCTCCATATTCATCCAAGTACATTATTTAAGTGGTACAGGATGCAATAATAACTACTTGATGGAAGCTTCACTTACGAAATTAGAATATTACTGATATGCTTCCATCAAAAATTCCTGTAAAACTTAAATTATGGTATTATATGAGACAAGTTAAATCTGTGGTATTCGAATTATTATGTCCTATTATGGGATACATTATGTCCTCTTTAATCTCATTAACAAAATGATATTAGCAACAAATTGTATTTTCTTTTGCTTTTAATTAAAATAAAGATTAAAAAGGAATGTGCTATGCATATTTCAATGTATCATGTCAGAACATCATTTCTTAAACGGCCAAGGACCACGTGCTCGTGCAAGTAAAATTATATTTTTATTCATTTTAATTGTTTCATAGAATGAGTGATTTTAGTATTGTAAACGATCCAAAAATCTTTGTCTCGCTATTGTTTAAAAAAACATCACATTTCCTATTTATTTTATTTCATATAATCACATGCTCAAAATGACATTTTTCTACCTTTTATTTTTAGTATTAATTAACTTATTTTTTTATTCAGAGCTTTTGTAAATGCAATGGCAGCACGTTATTAAAACCTGATTTCTTTTAGATGCTCGAGCAGATAATAAAATTTCAATTTTGCGACAGTGGATTAAAATTTTTATTTTTCGCCTACGGATTATGATCTACGCCAAAACCTCATCCCCAAAACAACATCATGTTCTGATTTGATAATAACAAAACTATGCTATGGAAGATTGACAAGTGAGACAGAAATATATAGTTAATTAGAAATCGTATGAAGGCACGGTATTCACTCTCTATCAGAATAATCAGGAAAAATACGAGATTTAAGTATTCAATACTCTTTCAAACTGCCATAATTGATCTATATTTACAGATAGAATAACAGAAAATATACATGTCTGCCGCAAGAACTCTTCCGAGATGGAGATGAGTAGGAAAATGAAATTTTTCCATACTATCCATGATTCATAAAGTGGTCAACGGTGTTATTTTCACCCTCTAAAATAAATTATTTATTAAGTTATTTAAGATTAAATAATAAGTAATAGGTCGAATTTCAACGTTTTTTCTCAATTTTTTTTTGAGAATGATTTCAGAAATAAGAATCTCGTGCAAATTATCAAAAGAGGGAGATATTTTTCCCAATGGCGTTAGTTTAATTGCCATTCAACGCATCGCCTAACTTTTACAAATTTTTGAACTACTTTTCTCAATGGGTTAAGTCGAGACCAAATTTTTAAATTGCCTTCAAAGGAGGAAGGGATGTGAAGAAAAAACATTGCATGATTTTTTCCAGAATGCCCCCACCCCCTTAAAATGTAGCTTTATTCAAGATCACTTTTAAACGAATGCATTTTTTGCCACTGCAAAGATGAGCAAGAACAAACTGAGATTTGTAGAGATGTAGACTCGATGCTAGTGATGCAAAATATTGAGATGAGGAAAAGATTTAACTGCTGGTTGAAAGGTCAGACAATTCCTGAGAGGAACGAGAAAAATGAATGGAACTCATGGCAACAAAAATCTGCTTATATTACAAGAAAGGACTTTCACATCATTAATTTTCTTAGATTTTTTATAATGCTTGATGTAAAAGATTTTAAAAAATGAGGCATGAAATTGTTTTTAGCTCAAGCATGTACCAGTTAATTCTTATTTCGCATTTCATGTTTTTATTGCTTGTTTTTGTGATGAAACATCTTGAAATAAACTTGTTTTATGCCCAGAGTTTTGAAGCATGAGCGAAGCTTACATCTCCGTCGTTACCGAGGATGTGATCACCTGCGGCACCCTCCTGGGTCCTTTGCCCCTCAGTTCCGGATCTCCAGATTCCCTCGCCGTGCTCACCTGGAGGTGTGTGGACAAGCTCGTCACCTCCAAGCAAGTGCTCAAGGTAGAATGCGGGGGAATAACTTTTTAAAGTTGAAACACATTAAATTATGATTTCTTGAATTTCACCTTATCTTACCTAAGTAAATTCGTGTTATATATATATATATATATATATATATATATATATATATATATATATATATATATATATATATATATATATACATGATTTTGCCACACATCAAATCACAAATATGTGTTTTATCCTTTGTATGTTTCTTGGCGAAATATGAGACTGTAGCAATATTTTTCCCTCTTTATTCTCTTTAAAAAATAAAATCGAAAATTTTTACGATTTTCGATGAAATTATTATAATATTTTTTGAGAATATGTCTAACAATTATTGAAAATTAAACTATTTTTATTTTAATTTATTAGTATTTGTAACATTTTCAATCCCCTCTCATCAATCTCACGTAATCTTGGGTTTTAAATTTTAAAACGACCAGTGTATTTCAATCATCATTCAGAATTCTAAGAGAATAATAAAAACCCCAATAACAGAAAAATTACATAAAGGATATTTTGTATTTTTAAGCTTTTTCTTAAAATCCCAGAGATTAATCATTTATGAAACATATAAGTAATAGATGTGAGTAATTTATTTCATTAGTACTTAGGTGCTTATGCTGTTATACTTAGGATATGTCACATGAATGTTATAGTTTTATTATGCTAATTTATTATGAATTTTGAGAGAAATAGAATGTGTTAAACAATTTATCAAGTGTTGTTAATCAGTTCGAAGCATTAATGAGATAATTTCTCACATTTTATAAATTTATCTAATGAAATATTTTACCAAACATTTTTTTAGTAAATTGTGTGAATTATTGCTAACATAAAGATAATTTTGAAATTAAATTATTGCCTTATTTCATACGTTGAAGTTGGGACTCAAAATAAAAAAATAATAAAAAAATGTCTCTGAAATTTCTCCTTGTATAAATACAACGGCTAAGAGCAGGGACGTCTGTTTTGTGATCAATACTGCCTGAGGTGGGACTTAATAGGCTCGATTTCTGCGTGTCTGCAGGTGTCTCTCAAAGATCAGTTCAGCAACAGTGGACTTCCAAAGACTCCCAGCTGGCTCGCGCACATCCTTCCGGCCAGAAATCCGGATGAACAAACCCTGGAGATCATTGTGAAGGGAGGTCAGCTCTACTTCCGGACCATCCGCGAGCTTTCTTCAGGCGAGGAGCTCAGAGCGTGGTTTGGACAGGATTTGGCAGATATTCTGAAACTTCCCGTGATACCGCCCAATGTTATGGAGGGTAAGCAAACATTTTCTCATAAAATTGAGTCTAAGAAACTTTTAATAAAGTTTTTTCAAGTGTTGACTTTTGACTTTCATTTTGAAATACAATTTTTGTATCTAAAAAAATGAAAATATATCTTGCTATTCGTCAAAATTTGAAAAGAATATTAATTTCGATGGTGCATGTGTTTGGTGATTATTTAAAAAAATTTTTCAAGTTGAAGTACACTGCCTGATTTCTGTCCATTTTTGGAAATTCAAAAATAGTCAATATTTATATCTGAGATTATAACATATATTATAGTGTTTGTTTGGTATTTTGAATAAAATCACATTTAAGTGTCAACTTCAGACATTCAAAATAGACAATTTTAGAGCTATTAAATGCGATACATAGCATGTCCTCTTAATGGTTAAATTATGACTGTATTCAGAATATTTATGACGATTTACCTTTCCAACGATCTTTTCTATTTTATAAAAATTTCACACCCAGTTAATAAGCCTCAAACATTGATTTTTGAAGATGTAGAGTATTCTTGTTGCTGAAACCTGCTATTATGTAGCTTTCTATTATTTTCATATCCTCGTCTTCAGATTCTTAGTATTTGTGAAACAAAAATTCAAAACATGTCAATCCTACTTATGAAAAATCTCATCTCATTTATTTTATTATTTCATTTTATTTTATTATTATTTAGAAATATTTTTATTGATTCCATATAAAATTGATTTTTCCAGAGTTTGTTATAATGCAAATGTCTAAGTATATAAGAATTATCAATTTTATTTAGAAATTGGTAAAGAAATTTATAATCTATTGGGCCAATTTTGCACTTTTTATATTAATTGTAGTTGTATTGTTCATTAAATCTGCTATAAAATATTTTTTTGCTATTTGAATTAAAATGTTTTTAACGTGATAGATTTTAAAATGTCCTTACTAAGAAATTTTCAGCAATCATATAAGTAAATCTTGAGTATAAAAATGTAATAATAATGGAATGTCCTTTTTCAGGTAAAAAACGTTTTGAATGCATGCTTTGTCAAGAACAATTTGAAAATCCATTTCCTGTGGTGGCTCACTTAATGTACCGTTGTAGACGCAAAGATCAAGGCATGAACAACTTGCACAATCCATTTAGAAAACAAAACAGTGGTCGAGTGAAAAACTTTGACATTGCCACTCTCACAGATATGAATGATGGCGACAGCAGAAATGATCAACCACACAGTCCACAATCGCCAACAAGCTCTGTGACGTCAGAAAATGCAACGGTTCCCGATGAATCATTACCAGAATCCAGCGTAAAAAGCAGGAAAAGGCACGGAAGTCTGGAAGAATATGCTTCGCCCCTAAAGAAATCCAGATCGTCTTTCGGAGATGATGAAAAACGAAACGAATTTGGAAAATCGACCAGTTCCACAATCAATAGCCCAAGGAAAGCATCGAACGATTCTTTTAACGTTAAGTTAACAACTTCTTCAAACACCCCCATGTATCACTCTCCAGTGTACACCAGTGTGGATTCTGTATCAGCAGAGAGCAATAATTCAAGTGCTTTCAAGAAAGTGGATAAATCAAGTACAGCGTTTCATCCAAGCATAACTTCATTGTCTTCTCTATTCACAGGGGGCATAGATCCTAGAGAACTCTTATTCCAAACAGGAGCCAACAGTTTTGCACCTTTCCCGTACCCATTGACACCTGTTACGAGTACACCTTCTTATCACGGAGTGACCTTGCCACAAAATGGAGTTACACCGATTTCACCACCTGTTCTTTCTACCCCTTCAATCGATGGACACATGACAAGTGCGTTTGCACCCAGCACTAAGTTACCACCTGCAGTTGCTAATAGCACCAGCTCTATGCATCAACAACTGAAAATGACAGAGGAATTCAAAAGTATGAGGAAGATGCCAAGCTTGGCGGATGGTAGTGGTTACGAGCTGAATGCTTTAATGTCGCCAACCCTCACTGACGTCCGTATGTCGACTATGCCATCAGCTCTTCAATATGCCCCAAAGCCCCAGTCCTTGGATGTATTCACAGGGACAAAGGGATTGCCAGCACCTTTGATTCCATTTCTGCCACCTTCTCTGGCGGCATTGACTTTTCCTTCTCAAAACTGGTGTGCAAAGTGCAATGCTTCTTTCCGTATGACAAGTGACTTGGTGTATCACATGCGCTCTCACCATAAGAAACAGACAGATCCACAGAAGCTGAAGAGAGAGGAAAAACTGAGGTGCCACATCTGCAACGAGACTTTCCGAGAGAGGCATCATCTCACAAGACATATGACATCTCATCAATGAATATTTAAAGTCGGATATTTGTGTATAGTGTAAATTAGGTTGATAAAACAAGAGAAAAAAATAAATAACATAATAAAACACTTAATAGAGTGTACACGCAATAAACCAAAGATGAATTTTTCGCATCCATATTCTGCGAAAATCTTTCGTATTTTCTGAGCTTTTTTTCTTTTTGGTGAGATTGTCAGATTAAAAGTTTTTAAAATGCAAATAACGTCCCTAATATTGAGTTAAAGAGTACAAAAAATGTTTCAGGATGGAAGAATTTCTAGAATATTAAAAAATTGCTGTTAATTTGTTATATTTGAGTTGTTAATTTTTTAAAAATAATTATTTAAATTTTAAGATTTATTTTATTATCAATAGGAAATTAAATGTGAAAATTCTTTAATATTTGACTCCATTAATAAAGAAATATTTACATGGAAAAATTGCATTTTGTAAGTTTAATTCAATGAAATTTTTTCCCTACGTCAGCATCAATGGGCTGAATTCAAAACTTGAATGCTTTGTTAAATAAATAAAAAATCTTTAAAATCGTTATCTTTTTTAATTGAATTTGTATTGAAGGACCCGGATAAATTTGTTAGTAAAATATTATTAATAATCTTAATTTATAGAAGATTAATAAATTAACTGTTATTTGGTCAACCATACAGGAGGATAATAAGCAATAAAAATTCATATAACCGAACTGAAAGTTTCTTCGTTTTAATAGCAGATTTGGAACTGTGACTTTGCGATAAGCTTTTTGAATAAACAACTGCTATTAATTGTTAGAATATAAGTACTTGTTAATTTTAAGAACCAGTTTTAATCATAATAGTTAAATATTGTTGATTTCATAGAGCCATTTTTTCTTGGCAGACTTTAGAATTGTCTTTTTATAATTTATTGTAGAAATGATTTTCGTTACAAAAAAGGTAAATGTATCTTCGAATATTTCAATAATATTAAAAACATTAAAATTAATATATATCAGCTCAGAGCTCTTTATTTAAAACAGCGAAAACGTGTCTCAGAAGTAATCTTGTTTAAATTAAAAATAAAGAATGAATTGTAAATTGAACTGATTTTCATTTGTCAATAATTATTTTTATTCTTTTGGTGTTCAATGTTTTAAATCTCGTTATTTTTTACAGAGTTATCCTTAAATTATCGCATAAATTTTTTGAAGTTGGGAAAAAAGGGATTAAGGTCGATTCTAACTGTAATGTTAGATTTGAAGAATCAATTGTATATGTGTACAATAGAAAATACAAAAAATTATTATTTAACTTATAATTCAATTATTTTTTGTCAAAATATATTACCGAATGTAATCTTTGAAAACATAATCACAGTTGAATGCATAATATTAATTGTGAAAAAAAGGGAAGAATCATGCCAGATGATGGGTTTACTACTTTTTTTATAACCAAGAATTTCTTTTTTTAATTGCATAATCTTAAACAAACATTCTGAGCAATTTTCATAAGAAACAAAGTTATGGGGTAAAATCTCCAAACATGTTCATGGTACTCAAAATGAACATTATTTTAAATATGTACATTTTACAATTCCTTAACTATAGGTTACCTTGAAAAATATTGATTGAATTAAAAGTTTCTTTTTGTATGCGATCTAAACTTTCCTTGAAAATTTAATTCTTTATTGTTGTTTTTAGGGGAGGATTTGGAAATGAATTATTTGTTTTTATTTGGGAAGAAAAAATAATAAAAAAATCAATCCGATTTTAGTACTTTGTAAATTTTTTTTAAAATATGCACTTAATTTCTGATAATTTTGAAAGCTAAAATTTATTTTCATACCGATTACTTAAGAAAATATAACGTAAAACATATTGTTAAGGACACAATCCAAGGAGTTATTCAAAAAGGAAATTGCATTATTTGTGATTTTTTTGTGATAAATTACATGCCCATGTATCTTGTTTGTAAATGCTGCTATAGAGTCACAGATATTAACAATTGTATATTGTAAAAATAAATTAATGTTATATAATGTGTATGTTATAAATAAAGTTGAAAGTAAAGAAAATTGGTTTATAACTTCGTAATTTATTTATGATGAATTACAAGCTTGTGGCACTCCTTTTAACAATACATCTAAGCTGTTTTTTTAAAATTAAAAATTGCAATGAATGAATTTTTCCAATAGTTCAACATAAATGATTCTTTACTTTTGATTATGTATATAGATATAATTACAAGTTTCTTTTCTATATGCATAAAATAATTTTGATGCAGAAAAATGCTCGGTGTTATTATTTGAAATTAAAATTAATCATATCTTCGTCCACGAATGCATTTAGTTTTTTTCAACAATTTGGAATTATTTACTGCTTTTTAATTTTTAACAAATAATTCCTTGATATAAATTTTAAGTAATCATTAAATAAATTTATATTCTGAACAGCGGAAGGAAATTTTATAAAATATATTTATTAAAATCTGATTATAAGATTGTGAATGTAATCATGAAAATAGTGAAAAGCTAAATTATCAAGGAGAATATATAAAAATAGGGAACTTCGAAATTTTAGAGCATCAAGAAATGAATGAAAGAGCGTTTCCAATGTTTCAGTTTTACAAAATGAAACTAACAAAGTTAAATAAAGGTGAATAAAAAAATACTGTAAACATTTATTATGGTAATTGGAAAAATTAATACTTTTCACTATTGGAGAAATGTACTATTTCGTGTTAAAATGTACAAAGAGAAATTGTTGCTTTGACTTTAAAAAACCCTCACTTTATATTTTTCGTAACAGATTTGCAAAATTTCGGATTTTTACTCCTTATGTTCCTTCTGACAAATACGAACATAGTTATTCCACAATGCAATGACCTAAAAAGGCCAACTCATAATACAATCTTTGCGCTCATTCAAATTGCATATCTATATCATATTTTAAACACATATATTGATGGAAAAACCAGTCTGTAAATAAATGTATTTCATGAAAAGCACAACCTTAGATGGATGAAACCGACATATTAATTGTATACAAAAATTAGAAATCGAGGTTTAATCTTGGCCAAATCTTTGATAGGTGGATTTTCTGAATTCACGTATATAAGAACACAATAAAGGAAAAATGTAAGGCTGTTGAATATAGGGCGTGGGCCAATAATGACGTTAAAATGGTGAAGAGTTCATTAATATCTACTTTAACTAAAATTTAGAATTTTAAAGGCAAAAATTAGCATTTGGATATTTATATTTTTAAGAGTAAAAAATTATTCCCATTTGCCGTTTTATAACTTTTGTTTTAACCCTTTTTAAGGCTGTGGTAAATATCTTACCACCGCCTTAAAATATTTTCAAATATTGTAACTCCAAAATTAACCAGAAACAGACAAAAGTGTAATGTTCATCATGTAATATTACTTTGTGTTCATCTCTTTGTTATGTTGTTTCCCCAGAATAATTTAAAATAATGCCTTTGGTAATTTACATTGTATTTGGTTTTTCTACCACTTATTTCATGTGTAAAAAATACATTTAAAATTTTGAAATAACTAATAATAAATAGTTTTACAAAAATATTATTTACTTAAGAAATTATTTATATTTCATATTTTTCTACTGAATAAGTTAGTAAAATGTTATTGCTTGGTTTGGATTGTTGAAAATATGTGTTTCCACCTCTGTAATAAACAACATTACAACAACAAAATTTTAACAAAAATACTTTTTTAGCCATAATTGAGCTTCTTTTTTCCAAATATAACGTACAATGAAAATTTTGAAAGAAAACAGCTTGTGCCCGTTAAAGGGTTAAGTTTGAAACTGTGGAATCATGAGGCAAATTCTTTTGATTATAAGTATGTCAAAATGATTATAACTATATTTCTTGTAAAAACATAAATAGATAGGGATAATAAGTTTTTCAAATTTGGATTTACATCAAAATTTCAGTATCAAATTATCAAAAGTATCAAATTTTAGAATTTATATTCCAAGCTCTATAACTATAAATATCTGAGTACAGTAACTAAAGAGGGAACTGACTAAATTAAATTTGGTATGTCAACTTTTCATTGGAATATTTATCATACTTTGAGCTAAAATGCGTTAAATATAAATAAATATATTTTTATTTTACTTAATTAATGTCTTTAATTTTTAATCTGAATTTTTTAAATTAAATATTTAGTAGTATATTAAATTAAATATTAGTAGTATATATATATTGAAGTATCCTTCTTATTTATTATTACAAAAATAATAAAATGTTTAAAATAATGTTTGATTAATACATTACAGTAATTTTCATGGATACAAATTTTAACTAAATTTATTCTTTAATAGATAATTCAGCTCTAAAAAATATATCGTATTCAAGAATATAGAAGTGTAAAAAATTTTAGCACTCCAGAAAAAAAGAAATCGATGGAATAAATTCGAATGTTATATATATACAATGCGAAACTAGTCAAGATTTGCACAAAATAAATTATAGTAAAAAAATGAGACTAAATATAAAATCTCCTAAGCGTCTTATGCATTTTGTATAAAGCCAATCAGAAGTTTTTAAAATAATAATAAAAATATTTAAATATTTCACTGATAATTCGATAAAAAATAAAAGATGAGTAAATTATTTTGGTTTGAGTTATGTTATCTTAATTTGCCAATTATTTGTCGCGAATAGATTTTCTTATTTACACATTATTTCAAACAAAAATGTAAACAATCTCGTATTATATATATATATATATATATATATATATATATATAGTATTTACAGACAAAATTATTGAAGTATAAAAGGCCGATTCACGCAAGGGGTAACCTTATATAAATAAATTTTTAAATATATGCACA
>JAOUZG010023330.1:3468571-3744880 GCA_026289955.1 Argiope argentata
TTATAGCCTTGTGATTTCTTATATCTATATTTTAGAAAAAAGATTGATTTTGAGATTATGAAAAGCCATCGCTTTTCTGAATATTGGTAATTTCAAAGCAAGAATCTTGAAAGAATACGATATTTTTCAATCCAATTGATACCACTTAACCAATAAGTAGTGTTCTCACATGACACCATGAAATCTGCGACAGCAGATTTCAAAATTTTATTCCTTTGAATTTGAAAATTCAAATTTCTGAACCAGAAAAATATTTTTACAATCTAAATTTTTTGAACAGGTAACGTGAAACTACGTCAACAACAAGAGGATTGTGTGGAAACATTTAGAAGAGAAAGTTTTAAGGTTTTGAATCTCCTTAAGCAAAATGGGGCAACCAGTGACATTGCTCCTGCTTTTAAAGCATTCGTGATACAGATATAGGAAAGATAAAATCGTCGATATGCGTTTCAGATTCGCGTAGTTTCCTTGGTCTCCGCATTTTACAACGGCTGCTGTATGTAGAATTTTGGATGTTTCTAAGTTATGGATATTTGAAATCCTGGTTGTATTTTTGTGGTCCATTCAAAGCTCAGAATTGAAAATGTGGTTCACTGAAGTTTGTCATGTATACGTAACATGTGCATTATACAATCATGTACACACTCCTGCATCGCGACTCACCTGCGATACAATATCGGTACTTACGTATTAGACCGTCTATCTTTATCCTCAAATTCGAAGGCGTCGCCAATGAGTTGCTAAACAGCCAATGATGACAAAAAAAAAAAAAAAAGAAAGAAAGAAAGACTACCACTATTTAAAAAATTATTCATACTTTGTCATCTGCCATTTTGTTGGTTACGTTGGCGTCGACGGTTTACAAACCAAATTTGAATCCGTCACTAATGAGTTTCTGTCGACTTCCTAATACGTAAGTACCGCATTATCCACTGCGCTGTAGTCATTAGAAAAACATACTGATATTATAAGCGATTAGGAGTTATACTGCCCCTTATTTCCGTATCTTCTCTTTGATTGTAACGCAGCATTACCAGTTGGTTTTAATTTTTTTTTCTTTTTTCCCTATCTATCCCTATCTATGCTAAGCTTTAAGCCATATTGTATTTTGATTATTTCACCGGTTTATCATTTTTTATAGATGTTTTTGCCTAACCTGTATTTGATAATTATTTATTATAAAATTGGTCATTTAGTAAAAAAAGGGTTTTATAATATGTATCGCTTAATTTCTCAAAATTTCTAATCCTGTATTGATGTGTGTAATTTATTGCTCGGACATCTTCGTGGCGGAGATTTGTAGTTAATTCTATGAGATCTATTTATTGCTTTAAAACAATAAGCTTGAATCATTTTTTAAATTTTAAACATATGATTAGTGTTAATTTAGCTAAATTGAATTCATTAAAATAAATAAATATTCATATATTAGAGTTAGATATTCTAAAATTAACCAGACCTCTCAAACAACACAAACAAAATGTTGTATTAGTTTTTTAGTTTAACTCTTTGATTTCCGAATTTTAAGAAGGTAGAATCCTGAATTTTACCTTATCTTATCATTAATAGAAATTAATTATAAGGGTCACCAAGAGAGCACCCAAAATTAATTTCATCTCATTTTCACCACGGGTATAGGAAGCAGGAAGTCGTGGTAAATGCCACCACCAGGTTTGAAAAGAAATGAAAATTAAGAACTTAAAATATTGAGGTGGCAAATGCCACCGGGAGGGCCGGAAGGGTTAATGTACTAAAAAATAAGCTTATTTTTTGTTTAATTTGTTCACAAGGACATAAGGCAACAAGACTAACGAATTCAAAATAAAAATAACACGATTTTAAACTTGTAGCTCGTCATATTTTATACATAATATAGATATTTTTAAATTTAAATTTTAAAAAATAAGAATAAAGTTTAGTAGAATTTTACCATATTTTATTCATATGTCTGAAATAGGCTCATCATTCTAATTTAGGTAAAATCATTCTATAAACTTGGTGATTTCTATTTTATTTATAATTTTTGATATCTAATTATTAGCTTAGCATTAAAAATTAATCAAAATTGCAAAACTAATATTAATTTCATAATTTTTTTTTCATGTATGCTTATAGTTTTTTTATAGAGGTTTCAAATTCGAATGCTAAAACACCAAGATTTCACCCATCCAGATGGCGCCACTGCATAGTGCGAATTGGAGATGTATTGGAAAAGACCCAATACGTATATCAATAATAAATGAACAAATACGGTAACTAGATGGACTTCTATGGGAAAGTTTCAATTCGCGGTAAAGATGTGAAATTTTCTCTCCCGTTTCAAGACAAAAATGCATACTTCATTGAAATTCAAAACTATCAAAGCAACCCCCCTTTTTTTTGTTAATGATATCTAGATTTTTAAAATTATTAAATCCTAAAAAGACTTATTTTAAACTTAATTTTAATTATTTTAAGCTTTCACACATGCCGATAAAATTTTTAAGCCCTAAAACAGTAAATGACGTGATTTAGCATCATGTAATTAAAATATCATTTAAAAATTCAGTTAAAAATATCAAGTTTTTCCTTTCTCTATTTCCCTTCTTTTAGTACCCTATGAATAAAAAAAAAGAAAATGTTTTTTCATAATATAAGCTTCTATGAAATGAATTATTTTGTCATATAAAGGATAAACTTATTAACATTTTTTAAAAAACAAGGATTCATTTTTAAAATTTTATTTTAAAGAATTAAATCTTTCAACTGTTATACCCCTATTTAGCTTATAAGATGTAGCAGTTAATGGTTTAATATTTGCGACTGTGATTTAGCAGGAATATAATTGTGTTAAGGGAATTACATTAAAGGAAACAACATAGCTAACTAAAGCATGTTGCAATAAAGTATAAAAAAATTAATTTCCTTAAAAGCAGTTTCATAAAATAAACTAATAATTCTTACTTCGGATAATGCAAATCAATATTTTTATTCATGCTTCATTTCTGCAAAATAATAAAAAGCAACCAAAGTGTTTCCGAACACTCCAAAATACTAGGTTGTATACTAAAAACCAGAAAAATAAGAATATATAATAAAAAATAGGTATTATAAGATGGATTTAACTTTTAAAAATTAATATTTTCTTAAACTCTCCTCCAGGAGGTAAAATATTCGATAGAAGTTTAACCACTTCACATACAATCACGTCTCTAGCACGCACATCGAATTATTGAATAATTAATTTTAAACCTGCAATTAAATGAAAGTATTCAATAATTTAAAATGCCAGAATCACTTAGAAACTTTTCATTATCTTAAAACTCGTTACATTATTTATTATAGGTATAAAAATGAAAGTAAATGTTTAATATTGGATGTGTCATCTAATTAGGAAGTTAAATAAATTTGTATGCCAAGTGGTTAATATAAAATTTGGGGGAAATAATTGATTATTCGATTCTTATTCTCTCTCTCTCTCTATATATATATAGCTCAAATTTTCAATTGTTAATAAAATACTTTTCAGTCATCCAAATTTTTTAAAACTTGTAGGAGATGGCATTAGATGTTAATGCAGTTCTTTCAAATGTTAATTTATTTATTTATTTATTAAAAATTGTTTTTCTTGCCTTTATAGTAGCTGTAATTGTTAGTTCGGGTAGCCTGGTTGGTAGGGTGTTGGAGTCGCATCCTTTGTACTGCGAGTTCGAACCTGGTCACAAAGTTCTCCATGAGGGAAGTTATACCACTGGGGGTACTAAGTCAAAGCTGATCGTTATTCGGTTGCTCAGAGGTCTCTACTCTCAGAAGCTACTGCACCTTTCCTTCCATTGTATATCGGAACGCGAAAGCAAAAATTGTAATTATTTAATAAAAAGTAACTAAAATAAAATTTTTCCTAATATCTAAAGTAGGAATTGATTAAAATTTTTTTTATATAGATTACTTGTTTTTGTTAGCATAGAAATTGCATTACTGTGTTAATATTTCAATTAGAGAAATTGGAAGAATAAAGGATTCGAATAATTAGAAGGAAGTTTTTTTCTAGAATAAAAATAATAAATAAATAGCACAAAGGTCTATAGAAAAATTGAAATAGAGCCCTCAAAAATCAGACATCAGTAACAAGATACTGCGTCATCAACAATTATTTTTAAAATTTTCCACTCTGCTATCTGTTAAATTTAAATGAGCCCACTTTTTTAGAATAAGAACACAGTGCAATATTCTTAAAATGCTGTTGAACATTCTGATTGTTGTACAACAATATGAAATTATTGCGATAACATTTTGTGTATCATTTTATGTCATTTTGAAAAAAACCCCGCATATTTATGCTTTGTGTTCCTAAGTGAATATATAAAAAGTTTCAAAAGTTTGTTCAAGATACTTTACTAAGTGAACATTTTGCCACTCAAATGGGCAAATTCTGATGGTTTCAGTTTAGAATAGAGAAATGCCTCTTTATACTGAGAAGCGTTTTAACTTCTTACACTTCTTCAAAACTGCTTGTACAGCTTGAAGAGAAGAACGTACTTTTAATAATCCGGAATCAAAGTGATAAAAACGAGTAAGTCTTTTAAAATGTGATTTTTTAAAAAGTTTGATAGAATACAAAATTTGTTAGGGTCAGTTGTTGGTGCAGTTTGGACGAGTGGGTGGGTGGAAAGAACCCCTTCTTTTCAATCCAAATTCCGTCAACGCCCACCACTTGAATGGCATACCTGTTTCATTGAGCCGTGCACGATCTTTTCTACTCGGGAAACTGCTTTAAGTTTCTGTACTACTCTTGAACTTTCCAGTGATTCTACCATGACATCTTTGTTTACTCGACTTCAAGGTAAAATTTCATATATATTATAACAAAATTTTACGATGATAACTTTTTCCCCAGTCAATCTAGTTTCTAATAATATTTTAAATAGTTATATTTTGTGAATATCGAATCTGATAATCGAGACATCCAATAACAGGTTTGGGTCCTGATTTTTGGGCTGCTTATTGTGTAATATTTTAAATATTGAAATTTTAATTAGATTTATGGTATTTTTTATGAGTGTATTTCAGTATATGAATGTCCTTTTTAATAAGATTTTAGAAGGTTATATTTTTAAATGTGAATTTGTTTTTCTGAGTATATTTTTAATCATGTATTTCCTTTTTTAATTGATAATTTTTGCTTAATATTGTTGTTTTGGTGTATAGATTTATGCCATTTTATAAAAATTTATAAATTCTTCTATTTTTATTATTTTGCTTTGAGTTTTGGAATTACCAGAAAAGGTAGTAAGATGCATTTTATTTCCTAATTACGTGTACGTCGCTAAATCTTGAATAGAGCTGAAAATCAAGCATCAAATTGCCAAGTATTGGAAATGACTGAACTATTCCGAAGGCGTTTCATCTAGTCATGTTGTTGGGTTTCCCACAATAAGAGATGCACCTTTTTATTTAGATTATTATTGTTTTTGTGATAACTAATTTTAATGAAGATAATGCATGGATTAGAACTCATGTTAGAATTTCCTCGATCTTGACCACCAATTATTAAACAAAATAATTTATTCAGTAACTTTTTTGATGATTTACACAAATGCCGTTTCTTTAGTTTTTAAGTTACACATGTATTGAATTAATTCTAGGAAAATTGTAAGTAAAAAATACGAACCATAATTAAAAAAATTTTTTTTGAAACAATTCAGTTTCAAATAATGAACTATTTTAACAAGCTCATTACAAACAATTTCGATTTATTTTCTGATTTTCCTTTATTACATGATTTTTACTTGATTAAAAAATTTCCTTGATTTCTGACTTTTTTTTATAAAGAAATGTTTAATATTTTTCTAGATCGGTTAGTTTTAGTAAAACATTTTTCTTTAGATAATTGACATAAAGTGAAGGGAAATTTTTATATTTCAGGGATTTGCTGATGTTAAAATAATTTCGTTAATAGGAAAGTTACTGGTGTTTTTGTTTTTTTAATTATTTCGGTGCAGTGCTTGATCTCTTACTATTTTCTTAAATACCAAATTAATCCTTTGACCCACAAATCTATTTGATTGCCTAATTAAATGATTCATACTATTTGGGACGATTGTTATTTGAATTTCAATAATGATATAAAGATAATAATGCCATTGTTAATAATGCAATTGTTTTTTGTATTTTAAATTACTTGATGCTTTTCACTTAATTGCAGAATTAAAATTGAAAAGTCAGTAATTCGATGCACTTGTCAGACTGTGAAAGGATTAGAAAAGGTCTCTCCCGTTTCTTGTTCCTATTTTAGTTATCTCAACAGCAATAGGCAGTGTTAAAATTCCCCTTTTAGAAAGTATGATGATGTAATCGCAATCCACAATCGCTTGGTTCGAAATAAAAGAAGCAGCCTTAGGAAATAAAAGAATTTTCTAATTATTTATTATTCCGAGTTATTCCTGTTCATATTGCCAAGGTTGGAATTATCTGACCTTTGAGTAAAATTTATTTACCCATTTCAGTAATCGGCATGTGTTTCTGAATAATTTGCTCTAGCGATTTGTGTTTCTGAATAAATAATGAAAGATTTAGACAGTTTGCCGTCCAAGGCAGTACACATTATGAGGTTTTTCTTTTAATAAACTAGTGATTGTTTTTTTACACATTAATTTTTATTTAATCAGTATGCCACTGATATATTTTTAATGGATTTTTTTATTTTATTAATTTTTTGAATATGTTTTAATTTATTTATTGACGTACGATTAAATGGTAGCACAATGATATTCAAACTGATTCTCGATGTTTATAAATTTTACCATAATAAAGTAAACCTAATTAAGCAAATACAAACCTCATCAGTTATATATAACAAATATGTTGATGCTTTTCTAATGTTTTATAACTCATAGAATTTGTATTTTATATTAATTTATATATAAAGTAATTAGGCTAATAACAGTTTTAATTATGTGTTTGAAATCTTTCACTACAGATAGACGCTAGACATGTACTATATTGTTTGCTTTGTGTTTTCTTACTTTGAGCTCTGGTTAGCTCATTGAAAGTTTTTTAAAAATAATTTAATATAATTCATTTTTTATGTGTATCCGATATAACAGAATGTAATGTATACACAATTTTTATATTTATTATTTGTCTTATACAAGATTTTGTATCGCCCGATTGTGTCCAGGCTGTATCTATTATTTCTGATACAAGTATGCAGTCTAAATACACCCCTTAATGATGAAAAGAAAAATAATACATTTCAATAATTAACATAGCCTTGATAACTTTGATTGTGAGCAAGATCGAATTTCACAAACTTCGACAAGTAATCTATGAATTTAACCTTTTAACTGTTTTGAGTACTTTTTAGAGCAATTACATTGTAACTTCCGTTTTACGGATTGATGAATGTTTGTAGTGTTTTAGAGATAATTCGGAATTTTCGCATTGTATTAGAGCATTAGAGTGATTATTTGATACATTTGTATAATATTTGACAGATTGAATTGGCTGTAGAAGGGCAGGGGAAGGAGGCACGAAATAACTTTATTTCGTGTTCTCACAAGGTAGTCAAACCAAATAATAGCATTGAATAAGAACAGAGTGATTTGTAAAAGCAAACATTATTTCTGGAAACAAAAGTGTCTTTCGTGACACTTTAGTTGAACGAAACGAAATAGTGATTAGGTTAGTCAAAAATTTCATGAAGGCCCTTGATTTGTATGCGTAAGAGAACAATAACAGACGTGCTTCAACACTTACAGTAGGAATTTTCACTATCGTGTTTACGAATTATTCTCCAATCATCAAAAAAATTGACATTTTGAGGAATCTCCGATTTTCTGACATTCATTGAGTTCGAAAAACAGAGTTTTGGAGTAATGGCTATCTTTCATTCCGTGAAATTGTAAACTCGATAACTCAAAAGTACATGATGCTAGGGGGATAAAATTTGATACATGGTGTTAATAACAAAATAATTGCAAATTAATATGAAATTTTGAGCGAAACTGTGGAAGTCTATACACGGCTATCAGAATACAATTGAACACGACATAAACAATAAAAAAACAAGACTGATAAAATTTAGTGCGCAATTTTAGCAAATGTAGTCCCGTATCAAATTTTAAACCAAATTCGAAGCGGGGTTGATCGCTTGTCCATTTTTATTTTTTGGGCACTTAGACCGTCGACGCCAGCGGTCGTCAAAGGTTTAGTAACTCATTGGCGACGGATTCAAATTTGGCAATAAACCGTCGATGCCAATGAAACCAACAAAATGGCGAATGACAGGTTTGAACAATTTTTTTAAAAGAATGGCGGTTGTTTATACTTATTGGTGGTTTAGCAACTCATTGGCGATGCCTTCATATTTGGCGATAAAGATCGACGGTCTAATATATAAGTGTCTATTTTTGCTATCATATAAACATGATAATTATAATCGTGCAAACTTTAGTGAATGAAATAAGGTTAAGAGTTTAATTTTAAAAAAAATTTAGATTTGTACCAAATTTTGGACCAAATCTGTCAAGGGATGTATCTCTGTCAGGTTGTGCCATCTATGTTTTAAAAGCCTGATTGGCTTGATTAAAATGAATTTTGATATGTGATCTTGTGATTACAATTACAGTTAAATTTTGATTTCATTTGGTCCAACAAAAGGAATGTATGTTATATATAGGTCCGAATACATATAAGATTTCCTAATACTTCTGAATTAGATGTGTGTCAGTGATTAATCACCAAACATCGCACGCCAGAATTGCATCAAATATCAATATTATGTAACAATTGTTTACCAAAACAGTGTAATTAAACAACTAACACATTTTTTACTACGCCACAAATCAACTCTCATGTGTGGTATTCTGAAAATAAAAAATTGAGTACACGTACATTTACAGCTTTGCCCAAGATCTACAAATTTAAGAAGATGGTTTCTACCATTATTCGACCATATACAATATGGTTGTAAGAAATTCCCACTGATTTCTGTACTCAAATTGGGCAGTTCTTGATAGATGCTCGTTTTTTGTGCTTTAAGAATTGAAACAGAGTGAAATGCGTGCTTCTAATTTCTTCTGCTGACAAGAACTTTCTAAATAAGCGGAAGAATGGAAATTATGTAGAATTGGATAATGGCATGTTAAATAACTTAGGGGACTTTGGTTAGCTGCATAATCACTTAAAGATTCATTATTTCCAAAGACTTCAGACCTATTTTTTTAAAAAAATTATTAATGATAATTTTAATGTGAAAAGTTATTGGGGCTATATAAGTTCGTTTCACATATCCTCTTACATGATTAGGTTGAATTCAATTCTTGGGTAAACTCGAATTCCAGATTTGGTTTACGTATAATAAGACATGAGAGAGAATACTATTATACGTTCAAAATACTATATTGAATTGAATTAATTGAAAATTAACTAAAATATCGTCATTTATGTATTTTGAATTATTTTGTCTTATAAATTATTTTAATTATTCTATTTTTCTAAAAAGTTTTCCTTTTATTTAAATCCGTATCTTTATAAAGCTTAAAATAGATTCAACCAAGCTTAAAACTAAGCTTAGGTCAATATTTCTTATGCTTCCTCATTTACATACACAAAAAAATGTAGTACTAATACAAATAAATGTTTATACTACTTTTTAGAGAAAATTAACTCCTGGGATTTTTTAAAATCATCAATTTCGATATTCTAAGTTTACGTAAAAGCGAAAACTAAATATTTTAAATAATAAAAGTTTTGTTTTGTTATAATATTTTATACAAAGTAGTTTTATGTTAAAAATGTTATATTCGGAATGATTTTAATCCTGCACAGTTCGTCTGTAGATAAAGAACTTAATAAGAATTGATGAGATATTTCAAAGACATCAGATTGCAACTGGAATCTGCAAAAAAATGTGTGATCAAAATTTACTCAAGATTATCATTTTCAAAATGTTATAAAATAACTTTTCGTTTTTATTTAATTTTTCTTGTTTCTAATTTTTAATTATTATAGTTTATTATGATATTTTTTTGCTCTTTATGTTAATTAAAATGTTTTACATATTTATTCAGGAAAAGGGTTATAGTTCTTTCATTCGAAGTCTCATATAAGATTTGAATTTCACACATTTTAAAAAGATGATCCTTTTTTTCTTATAATATTTATGAGGTTGCTTTGGTCTAATAATAAGACCTTGGCTTTGGGACTAGACGCCCTAAGTTCGAGACACAATTACCATCGAAGAGCCGCTGTGAGTCTGGCGGGTGCTAAGTCTGTCGTTATTTTCTCCATTTCGAAAGTCAAATGACCTCGTCATGTCCTTCGTGACCAAATCATCATCATAGCTTTAGCACACCGACTTGACTCTGGAACGAATGAGATAAAATTCATTCATGTAAAACTTAACTTCTCATCACCTGATTTTTTTTTATTTCATGATTTATTAACAATATATTACCAACTAAAATAAACCTTTTTTTATCATTGCACAACTACTTTCTAAGTAATATAATTGCCATGGCACTACTTTATCCACATGTTACGCTCGGAGGTTACGAGCTTTGAGAACTCCATGATCCTTCTCTTAAATTCAGTGTTCGGCTGGTAGAAAACTGAGATTTGGAGAAAGGGATGCCAACTCGGGTGATAGCAGGCCAAAAAATTCAGCTAGGACTTTTCCAAAATAGCCTAAGCATTGTTATTGTTTCAAAATAAGACATTAATTCTTTCGAAAAATAATTCGATGCATAATTATTAATCTAATAGAAGAATTTTTCATTGTACTATAAACTAAATAGATACTTACATATTAAGCCGTCGATCTTTATCAAAAAATTTCAAAGACGTCACGAAATGAGTTGCTAAGCCCCCAATAATGTCAAACAACCACCATTATTTTAAAAAAAATGTTCAAACCTTAACTGTCGTCCGCCATTTTGTTGGTTTCGCTGAAAATCATTAAGTTCTCTTTCTGTTCTGGCTCGTTAAAATTTGGGATTTGCCTACAAAAAAAATGCAGCGACATATTTCCAAAATTATGGAAGATTATAATTTATCAAGGAGTTCTGGCCATCTGAGTAAATTGGCTCAAAGGGGTTGGCAATCATTGGCACATCGACGGCCTAAAACGTTAGTACTACTAAAAATATGCATGATTGTTTTGAATTGAATTTTCCCCAAAAATTGATCTACAGCTCTTAACATTCTGTATGAATCTTTAACAATGGAAATTAAAACTTAAAAATGTGACACCATCTTGAACAGTGCCCGAGAAAAGACTTTCGTGTGCCAAGGATTAGTATACATTTAGTGTAATCAACTATTACACATCTAGTGTAAATTATATGCTATAAAACTAGTAAAAATAAACTAGAAAAAAATTAAATTAATATATATCTTCTGTTGATATTCCAACATACATTGAGGTAGTGCAATACGAACACAAATAATATGCAAAAAAGAAGGGGGGGAGTTATCTATTCTTGCTTCAAAATAATCAGGGTGGTACATTTGGTATGTGTTGCAGAGATGGAATATACTCTATTCCGCAGATAATCATTATCACCCGAAAAAAATAACTGAAAGAAATATAAATGTTTTAATTGAACTAAATAATAAGTGTTGATGGAAAAGATGCGTGACGTCACTTGGTAAGAAACATCAGCAGTTTGAATAAGCGAGGAAATGTATTTTTCGCCTTGAATGATAACACTGGTCAACAGTGATTTTGTTACATGGCTAATATTTGCTGAGTCTTATGTATTTTTGGGCGCTGAATCCAAATATGAAGTCAGAATTTCTCCATCGGGCTTAGTTTTTTTGTAATACCTCTTTCTGTATTCCTAGCAAGGTCATTCAGGGCATGAACCATGTGAGTGAAATATACTTATCTCTAATTAATTTATTATGTTACTGCAATTATATTGATGAAAATTAAAGTAAAATAACTTATCAGTTTAATAACAATTCATTACAAGCGACTAAAACAATAAAATTAATGTTATTATATGCAGTACATCATACAGTAAGATAGGGTTCGATTACATCGCCTATTAGTCACACCGCATGAGTCACTCATCCTACTCCATGAATTACAATGTTGATGACTCAGCACTGGAGTACATTAAACAAACACTGTCAATTGCTGACTAAGAATGAGTAACTATTGCAACAGTTTAGTGCGAGCTCCCATGTGAATACGTTCATGGTGCAACTACTTTTCTAACTACTTATAATACATTTTGTATCGCGTCAGTGTAGCTGTAAACATTATGTGTGTATGAAGTTTTAAAATTTTTGCAATTTGTGTTTGTCAGTGGGTATATAACAGTGAACTTATAATAAAAATGCCACGAAATTGTATAAACCATCCAAATAGTTTCTGCTACATCTGTGGTGAGTTAACATTAAAGTCTCAGAGGAGAAATATAACTCCACTGATAAAAAAAGCATACGAGTTATATTTTGGATGTAAAGTTGGCGATCAAGACAAATCCTGGGCACCTCATATTTGTTGCAATTCTTGTGTAACATTGTTAACTGGATGGCTGAATGGATCTCGTCACATGACGTTTGCAATTCCAATGGTTTGGAGGGAACCAAAGGATCACTCATTGGACTGTTATTTTTGTACAACGGAAATATCCGGTATTACAGCTAAGACAAGACATACGGTTACATATCCTAATATTCCTTCTGCTTTAAGACCTGTTCCTCATAATCCACAACTCCCAATTCCAGTACCACCAAAAACATGGGAATTAGATGAAGATGCTGTTACTGATCAAGATAAATCAGATTTATCTAATGATGAAGATACGAGACACACAGACTTTTTAAACAATACAAACGTAATACCACACTTGATAAATCAGTCAGAATTAAATGATCTCGTTCGTGATCTACATTTATCAAAAAATCAATCAGAACTTCTTGCATCACGTCTGAAAGGATGGAATCTTTTGCAACACGAAACAAAAGTATCTGCTTTTCGTGACAGACAGTGTGATTTTGAACGATTCTTCAGTCAGTATAAGGACTTAGTTTACTGTCACGATGTGGACTCTTTACTTGAAGCTTTTGGACACCTTCACCATCCTGATGAGTGGCGTCTTTTTATCGACTCTTCAAAACATAGTTTGAAAGCAGTCCTTCTTCATGTAGGAAATAAATACCCATCAATCCCTGTAGCTCATGCAACAAACATGAAGGAAACATACGAAAACATGAAACTTGTGTTGAATATGATTAAGTACGAGAAACATTTATGGCATATTTGTGGAGACCTGAAAGTAATAGCACTGTTACTTGGTTTACAACTTGGGTATACGAAATTTTGTTGTTTCTTGTGTGAGTGGGACAGCAGAGACCGCATTAATCATTACGTCAAAAAAGAGTGGCCAAAACGAGAAAGATTGGCTGTGGGAGAGAAGAATGTTGTACACCCAGCACTAGTAAAACCTGAAAAAGTGTACCTCCCGCCTCTACACATTAAGCTAGGCTTGATGAAAAATTTTGTTAAAGCAATGGATTGTGAGGGGAATGGATTTCAGTATCTAAGAAACAAGTTCCCTAAATTAAGCGAAGCAAAGATAAAAGAAGGTATATTTGTTGGTCCAGATATAAGAAAATTAATGAGTGATACTGAATTTGAAAAAAATTTGAATAACTGTGAAGTTGCTGCTTGGGAATCTTTTAAAAAAGTTGTTAAGAACTTCCTTGGAAATTACAAGGCAGATAACTACAGAGGACTTATAACTGAGCTTCTAAAGAACTATAAAGCACTTGGGTGTAATATGTCACTAAAAATCCACTTCTTAGATTCACATCTGGATTTCTTTCCCCAAAATCTCGGAGCTGTGAGTGATGAACATGGTGAACGCTTTCACCAGGAAATATCTGCCATGGAAAAACGCTACCAGGGAAAGTGGAGTACAAGAATGCTGGCTGACTACTGCTGGAATCTAATGACTGATGCACCTACTGCAGAATACACCAGAAAATCAAAACGAAGCAAATTTTAGGTATGTAGAAATTTCACATATACATCATATGATCATACCATAGTAAAATGTTTTTTCAAACAAAGTAATTGCTTATTACAAAAAAAACTATGCCCGATGGAAAGAAACCGTTTTCATATTTGAAATCAGCGTCAAAAGTACTATAAGATTCAGCCATTTTTGTTCTTGTAACAAACAAAAACCAAAATTTTGTTGTCCAGTGTAATAATTCCATATGATCAGAAATAAAAATATTCATTATTAAACTTATTATTCATTATATTCCCATACAAAATGTAAGAGACTGATGTATGCAGCATTGTTTTTTAAACGCCATTCTTTTTAAAACTGGATTTGCAGTTAGTTTTAATACATTATTAAACAGTTTTTGTGTAAACAGTTTTGTATGGTATTGCCCACTAAATAGAATTAAATGGGTTGCAGTCCAGAAATAAATGGATTGTAGTTTTTATTTTATTTATTTGCAGATAATGAAGATAAATGAGTTTAGTAAAATAAAAGGACGTGCTGCTCTTAATACAGTTGAATAAAGTCATGGCGCCATCTACTTGTGAATATAGAAAGGAAATGCATTGATTGTTAAGACCAATTCCATTTTCCTTGTCCTAAACTAAGAATCTTAAGCACTATTCTTTTCACAAATTAATCATTAGAATATTACATGGAATTGACGATAAGAAAAATAAATCCTTCTTTATTGAAAAAAAAAATGTGACTTTCATGTTAATAAGTTTCTCGATTTTTTTTATTTTTTTATTTATATTTTTTAAGAACTTTAATTCTACATAAAATGAAAACTACATAGAAGTCTCCAGAATCTGTTTTAATTTATTTTATTTTTACAATTATCAGTAAATATAAGTAAGTAAATTTTTAGTAAAATTTTAATTACTCCCTATTCAAGAATTTTAAAATATACTGAAAAGTAGTTTTGTAAATACAATAATCTAGCTGATGAGAAATTATTAACAAAAAAACATTAATTATTTATTACCTTGTATATGCAAACATTCCTATTAATATAAAATATTCAATAATGTTTTAATGTTTTTACAATACTATACGACATTCAGAATATTTAAAACATCGTCGAATTTTAGAGTAATATCTTGTGCTAACAAGGACATTAATCAGCATTTTCCATCAAATTTCTTAGTAATTTTCTTTTAAGCTTCTATTCACTGCGTGATAGTTTTTAATGACAATCTGTTTTCAACTGTGCTTCATTCGTTTCAGAGTTCAAGAGAAAGAAAATTATTTAGCATTTGCTTAGTTTCATGTTATATATTTTTTATTTAAATATATTTTTCCTAATTTTTTTTTTTTTTTTTTTTGCGTTTTGCAAACTGTAAATAATATTTTAATCGACTTAATTCAGAACTATTAGAAAAGAAGGAACAGAAAGGAAACGGGTGATTTTTTATGAGTTTTAGAAACTGACGACGCCATCTAACGGCCTTAAACTTTAATATTTTCTTAAACATTAATTGCTAAATGATTTTTTCCATAATGGAGAGTATTTTAAATATCTTAAGAGGGAACAATTAAAAAAATACAAATTATTTTTTTTGTTTTCAAGGTAAGATTTTATAATAATTTTTTTGTGATTATAAATGAATATAAATTTATAAGATGTAAAATAGGTAATTTTTTTTTCTTGTAACACATTCTAATATCAAACCGTAGAAATAGAAAATAATAGGCATAACAGTATTTTTTTAATGATAATTAAAGTTAATTTTTTTTCAAAATTTTTACCAATGAAAAAGAGAATGTTTCTATACATAAAATAGCACTTCTCTATCTTATATCAATAAATTCTTTTATCCTTAATATTATTATTGTAACCTAATTGCATTTCCCATGATGTCTTTATTAAATGTATTTAAGCTAATTCTTTATACTTCCATACAAGAGAAGATATTGGGAGTAGATAATAATTCTCCTCTATAAATGCCAAAAAAATTACAAGTGCATAGCTCCAATAATTTTGTTTTAGTAAATGACGAATTGCCCTCTCATTAGTTATGGTACAAAAAATGCGAGTTGAAAGTTACTCTCAATCGTATCAGTAATTATGTCACAGCAACAAATCTAGAATTCATTTTCTGTTACGACTTTCCTCCATATACTCACTTAAAATGAGTTTGGATATCTCATTCCGAATTTCTGAGATATCCTTTCTCATTTTAACCTCTTATTTACAAACGCTACAGTTATCTTCTGTTTCATGTAATTTAATTGAGTGTAGTAATGCTCTGTTTTCTAATGATATTTAAATAACTATACTCTTTAATTAATTGAAATATCGTAAATATCGATTGTTTATATTTGTTTACCTTCACTACAATATTTTGTTTACTTTTGCTTATGGAATGATTTATATGTTTAACCAGTTATGAGTTGGGATTTTGTTCCCGTATTTAAAATTTACAACACTATCCTAATTACTTTATAAAAATCCCTTCCATATTGAGTCGTGTTTTACAGAATCAAAAGATTTCGGCTTTCTAATGTTATAATTAGTTTATGCTAATGAGTTTTATGAAGCCTGTTTCGGTGTCCTCTATTTTTAAAGCATTATTAGTGTGTATAGAATAAGTAAGCATAATTTCATCTGCGGATTAGACTCTAACTGAAAATGAGTTGATTATTTTTAACACTTCCCCTATTTTGTAATATCAATTTTTCCGATCCCTTATACTAATCTTAAAAAGTAAATTCTAACTTGTAACAAGAATTTCATGCTGAGAAAAATGTATTTTATTTGAAAAGCTAAAAATATTCCGAATAAAAAAAATTTCCATTTATGCAGATTTATAAGCATAAATAAGCATGAAGATGCTAATTAACACCTGTAAATCAAACTATTTGTTAACCGCGCCCAATTTTACTTTGTTTGAAGTTTTTTTTTAAATTGGATAAATTCTTACCATTTAGTAAATGTTTTAAACGAAAGTATTTTTTTTTTAAATTATAATTCTTCTACCGATTATATACTAAATTTTGAACATCTTTTTAAACACTCGGCGAACGTAATAAATAATTGAAATTCTTTATAAAAAAATTAAATTTTCTGTATATATTCTAAGTATTAACACTTCAATTAAATTCGGATCTATTTGATCGAAGCATTTTATGAAACTATTTAGGAAAATTGAAATTAAATTATTTTTTATATATTTTGTGACTTTGACACTGAAGGTGAAAAAAATGTGAGGCTATGAAAAAAATTATTCCTTTATTTATAAAAAATCAATCGATTGCAATGATTTTAGCTATGAAGGTGAAAAACTGTTCCTTTATTTATAAATATTCAGTCCATTTTTTTTCTTCAAATTTTTCGTTCAGCCCAATTCTGCTTTCTGCTGTTTTCTCCGAACTGTCCTTAAGATGTTGCACTGTATATTGTAAATTTAATTACAAATAACTATAAAGTATTCGCTATGATAATGAATCAATTCACGAAGGAAAATGTCTTATAGATTATTTTCTACTGTTTGGAAAATTTGAGAAAAATGGATATTAATTGAACTGACTTTTATTAACCATGCTCAAATATTACACTGCATTAGATAAACAATTAGGTATTTTCATGCCAGTATTAAATGAACCATTTAAATAAGAAATTAAAATGCCTTTTGTGATAGAAAAACTTAATTTGTCCTGAAGTCTTATTTTTGTAATGAAAAAGAATTCTTTTCAAGACCAGAATTAAAAAAAATCAAATTCTGTAAGCTGTAATTGACTACTGGACTTAGAGGACATAATAAAACATAGAATAACTTCTCTTCCTACAAATTGGATCTTCTTCTAAAAAATAACTAAAAAATATTATTACAAATGATAAAACTTCTAAAAAATATTATTATGCTTAGTACCCTCAGAAAAAATGATACAGAATTTTCCTTATTAAATAACAAAGTAAGCGGTGCAGAGCTTATGTTTCCCCTTTACAAATGATAAAATTGTTGTGTATTTCATTAAAAAATATATGAGGTCTTTTAGATGAAAAAATTGATATCACGATAATTAGAAACAGGCCATAGGAAGTCTCAGATTATCACATCATTTAATCAAACACTGATTCATTATTGATTTTTATATAATTTCCAGAACAGATTTTAAAAATGCAATTTGTTTTTTTTTTGATAACTTAAAAAAGCATTTAATAAAAAAATCCTTATTTCGTATATTTAAACATTGACTACTGTTAGAAAATGTCGGCATTAAGGTTCTAAATTCCAAATTCATTTGTCTCTCGTACTTCTTTCTTAAACGACTCAAAGCCTTTTTGAACCTGCTGTGGTGAATAATTAGTTTCGATGAATCACGTCACTTGACATTGGACACGTAGCTGTTTAATCGGCGTCGTATTGGACAATCAAGGCGATAGCCGTTGCTACCATGCAACTATTAGAACGAAGAGATGAAATAAATACATGTCATTATGCTTGTAATGAAAGACAGATTAATACTGAGCGCGTGAGTGTGGGGTTTCTCTGGTTTCAACTGAATTTCAAGCCATAATATAAGATATTCCTTTAACAATAATATCTTTGAATTTATATAATAATATAATAAATAATAATATAATAATATAATAAAAGAATATTTTAACAATATTTTTTCATAAATAAGTTCTTTGAATTTATATTATATATTATCATAACTCAAATGAGTTTATGGATAAAATTATTATTTCTAATAAAAGCGATAATTCCTTGTTCTATTTTTTAAATTGAAATTGCTAGGTATTGTTGCTTTTTAACACACTAGGTATGATAGACATTCTTACAAATATTTCATCTTGGACATGGTCTTCTGGGTTCCCTTATGTTTTGTTGCAATCTCTCATCTTGCTAAACGCTGATTGCACTAAATTTTTTAAATAATAGCCCAACTTCAAACAGAAAAATGTATAGTTAAGTTCATTTTAAATCTAACTTTTATGTCAACTAATCTATTTAATTATTTTTATAATATCTTAAAGCTTACTAAAATCTCTTCAAAAATTGATTTGTAGTGTGGATCAGTTTTGTTTCCAAGAAAGTTAGTTTTTATTAATTTAATAAGTTTCTGAGTTTTCCGTTTTCTTTCCGTTTTGTGCTTATATTTTTAAGTCATCACTTTCCTATGAATAATGCTTTATTTAATAAATCTAGAAATCAGCCAGAAAGATGTTTGAAACTTTCTATTTTTCACAAAGATTTAATTGTTTCATAAGTTTAATTTGATATGAAGAATTGCAAGTAAAAACTTTTATGAAATATTAAATTTTTATTTTACTGAAGCTTTTATGTTGCATAGAACTACGGTTTCAACGACTTACTGTTCTTATTCCCAAATTTATCCCATTATTAGCAATTTTATGTTGAAATTACCAACCCACTGGAAATAACACTCATGTCCATAAATTAAGGATAATTCCAAGTCACGTGAAAATCGAACTCTAAAATACATATATCACCATTGAAATGACACCAGGCATTTTCAAAAATCACATGAAAATTGTAAGACACCAGATTACGAGTCCAGGCTTAGCTTGAAGTTTGATTCTCGTCAGACTTTAATTTAGAGAGTGCCAGGTACCCGTTACCAACAAGAGAACATAATTGACCAACACCCTCACAATGGTGCAGGATTGCTCGATTGGGGAGTAATTATTCTGGGTTTCAGAACTGACCTGCATATTCAAATTGGAACCATGACAGACCAAATCTACCGAGACGTCCATTCTGAAACCACATGTACGTTTGTTTCCAGGCGTCGTGTTCGCAGAATTCGTGTTTCTAGATGACAACGACCGTCTTCACAGTGCAAACATCTTGAAAGAAGGATATCAACCATAATGACTGACCAGCATTCTCACCGAACTTGAATTCAGTAGAGCATGTGTGGGATGTGATTAGCCGACGAGTTGCAGTCCATCAACCACCTCCTATACGTCAACAGGAATTTCGAAAAGCATTGCTTGATGAGTGGTGTAATATTCCCCAAGATAAAATTGATAATTTGATGCTCAGTATACCTAGGGGTTGTACGAACTGTATCGTATCGTCCTATCGTCCGACCGTGTAATATTAGCTTTTATAATAAGGCATTTTTTTGTAAGTTGCTCTAGGGAGCAAAAAAAATCTCAATTTTTATTACTGATATCAAATGTACAGTATCTTTCTTGCTCTTTGCCTTTTGTTTAATAAATATTCTTTAAAAATAAGCCACATTTGTTTTGAAATTGACTCTTTCTTTCCCTAAACTTGCATTATCCTTAATTTATAGACTCGAGTGTATTTTTTTTTTGCAATACAACTGGAACGTAAAAAGTATTCTCAAAGCTTAGAGTTTATATAAAAAAGAGAGTTTGAGGTGTATAAAACTCTGATTTAGGAAAGTTTTAATAGAGGAACTGAAAGGATGTGGGGAAATAATAACGAATGGTTAAATCAGGGGAGAGACAACAATAACATAGTGATCCAGATTTAACTTGTTTTCTCTTCTGTGTCTAATATCGTGATTAGTAAACATTTTTGCAGCTAAGAACAAAATTTTCAATAAATAATTTTTTTCCTGAATAGATTTTATATAAAGTAAATTATTACTAAATTATAAAATCGATTAATAAATTCAAATAACATTACATTGCTTTAATATTATACAAAATTATAAAAATTATATCTGTTTTGTACAATTACCTCTGCAATAGAATTGATTATTTTTTTAATAATTGAAATCCAAAATTTTTAAGTCACTTTTATCGTAGATTTATGTTATCATCTGCTATATTATTAGTGTTTTATAGACTAATTATGCACCCAATAAATGTTTTGAATTTAGTGATTGATTAACCTGCATTTGGGTGTGGGTTTAAATTATGAAATGAAATATTTGTACATCAGTTCTATATTGTGGGATTTGCTGTAGCTAATTTATAAAATATTTGAAACAAAAAAGTACAATTTATTACTTGGACATATTAATCGCACTAAAAGATAGAAGAAGACAAAATATTCACACTTGTTCTTAATGCATGAATCACATAACGGATGAAGGAAGAACATGTAAACAAAGCTTTGATCATTATATTTTATTTTAACCAGCACCAGTGACTAGTTTGTGTGAACTTCAAAACTATTAACTTTCACCTTTGCGAATTTTGATGACACAAAAAAATATCCTTCCTTTTTTGAACTTAAATTACAGTAGAGCCTAATAATAGATTGATAAAAATAAGTCAGAAGTTTTTGAGGGAGAGGACGGTTGTTAAAGAGACGAATATCTTTCGGAATCTGAGGTGGGATAAGATAGAATAATCTTGATTCCTTTCCACATTAGGATTGATGAATGCTATTGATCAGAATAGCTTTCTAATTCTATACATTGTACAGAAAATACCTATAATAAGTTGGAGAAAATGCATCTTAAAAATAAATTTTTTTATAATATACAAAGCAGACAGATACAAAAAACGATCCTCATTTTGTGGTTTCCGTGAAGAAGATGACCTGAAAAACTCGAATCTCAGTTTATCTAGTTGTCAAAATCCTTTTGGATGGTTACAAGGCAGAAAATGGTCGATTTCGTTAACAGCACCTTTAATATCTTCATTGACCTCATCGTTATTTTAAAACAAAGATTCGTTAATCGAACAGCCATTTAGGACATTTCTTTGTGAAACTAAGCAATTATAAAACAGAAAATTATTTATTTTCTCCCACAGTTCTCTTAACAATTTTGTAAATCTTCTTGTAATATGAGAACACAGATTCGTTACTTGCACAACCATTCAAAATATTTCTTTATAAGAACTGTTGATTTCACTAACAGTACGCTTAATAACTTAACTTCATAGATCTTATAATATGAAATCAGTGATTTCACGCCAATTAGGCATTTTTGTTAAAATCTTGACAATGTTAATCAAGAAAAAGACAATCTGACAATGGCATAAAGAACACCAATAATGCAGCATTTCCTCAACCACAAAAGATGATCGAGAGGCAAAAACAGAATTTAAAACATGCTTATATAATGACAAATTGTTTTAGAATCTTCCGGGGGCCATGTAAAGAAATTTTTCTCTAGAATGTTAACCAAAAAGACAGGTGCCGTGGTGGCCCGATGGTGAATTCGACTTCGGAACCGAAAAATTTCAGGTTCGAGACCCGATTCCACCGAAGAACCGTCGTGTTGGCAGGTCTGGGGCTTATTAAATCTGCCGAGGTTAAACGTCCCCTCTCTGGAAGTATGGAAGCTTGGAGAAGGAAATTCCAGCTCGGATATAGTCCTCGTCAACTGACCGCGGTTCCAAATATAGATGTCTGTCCCAGCAGAGCCTGAGAGTTACTTTAAAAGGGAACTTTAATATAATCAGATCTCAAATCAAGTAAATTAAGCCATAAGAGGGCATTTTGAAGCAGAATGGAGCAATTACTCCTTTTTTAATTATCTTTTTTAAATATTGATTAAAGGATCATTACTATGTATTTATTAATTAATTGACATGCCTACAAATTTTATTCAGATAAATGTTTCAAGTTTCAAGCTTATGGTACCAGTATAATTTAACATTAATAAAATTATTGACATATCATACAAATAGAAGTTGATGAGTAAAATCTAGCATCCCATTTGTTCCCAGTAGATTAAAAAGTTATAAAATTAATTAAAAACATCACTGAAACTAAAATATGTGTCTTTGTTTCAATGAATTAGTCTTGAATTGGAAATGCATATTTGAGATCTAAGAAAATTATTCGAGTGAAAATAATATGCAGTTATTATTTTCTGTTCAAATAAAAAAAAACAATTCGTGAATGGCAAAATGTTTTAAAGTGAAACATTGATAAGAAAGAATCTAAATGGATGCTTTCACATTTCTATTTTAGTATATGATATATTTCAGCAAGTGTAACGTGAATGCAGCAGTGTAAAAGGAGCAAGACAATTTTTGTAACATAACATAATTTCTTTTATTAACATACATTTACAGAATACATCCAGGATCATGAGAAACAAACTGCATCAATTCATATCAGGGTGGCAGAATGAAATTCTGTATTTTTTTTACTTAACGAGTTTTAATAGAATTTTATATATGCTTCAAGAACAACGGTGAAAAACAATTGTAGCATCATAAAAAAGATGGGCGGAAAGTAGTGTTTAAAGTTGAAGCTGTCTTAAATTGCTTTCATTTGTTCTTCGAAATGAAATTCTGCGAAAAGAAAGCCAATATCTCAGTGGAAGAAGGATATCTTTTACCTGTTTCTTTTCAAGAGGGAAGGCCCTAATCGGATTAAAACTGTCTTTTTTTTTCGTTTAACGGTCAAATTTAAAAACTCTGTATCGCAAGTTTCTTTCAGTGTTTAGTGGAAAGGAGATATATCTGGAATTAGATATGTTTGCAACAAAGCAATAAGTTGCGAGTTTTAACGTTTTTGAGTTTCCTAATATACGAGAAGAGCTGTTATAAAGTCCTGAAATCTCTATATGAGATAAATCGTGATTTTATCGGAACTCGACTCATTCTAAAACTTGCAATAATATAAATAATAGGTGAACATGATCTTAGAACTTTTGTATTGTGATTCGTGCAGAAACAAAAAATGGCAACAGATATTTTCTCACAGAGTTTTTCTACAATATTTAAGAGTATAATAGAAAAAAATAAGGAAGATGTGACCTAAAAGAATTTCATTAAAGTAAAATTTTTTGATAAATTAGACACGACATAAAATTTTTATTAAAACAATTTAAACAATTACATTTGAATTTTCGTTTAATTATCATAAATCAGTAGATTATATATATATATATATATATATAATATTGATTTCGGCTTGCAATTCAAGCCGATATATTTCTATAAGAGGTATTTCTTAAAAAGATTTGTGACGTCACTCGAATTGACTTCAAATTAATTTATGAGGGATACGAGAAATTTTGATGTAATTTAAACTACGAACTTGTATTTTCTTATTTAGCATTGTACGAAATTTCTACATTTAGGAATACCTTTGAATTTTTCAATTTGTTTCTGCAGTGAAAATGGTTTTCAATTTTTAGTATCGAGTTGTTATATATACTTTTTATCCAAACTTTAACAAAATCATGATGTTGAACACGATTACCAAAAATGTTTTAGATTGTTTTTTTAGCAAATTTCAGATTCCGATAAGACTAATTATTGTGTAATAGTAAGTATTAATACAAAAATAATTTTAAAATTCTGATTTATATATGTGACAAAATGGAATTCATTCACTCTTCTAACATAATTTATTTTTCAAGCTATCTAATTTCAAGCATGAAACAATAATGTTCAAATATGAATGATATATTCTTACTTTAATTCAAAGGACAAAGCACTTACATTTGAAGAATTGTACAAATCGTTTCGTTTCTTGAGTTTCAATGATATTGTAAAAATGAGTTTCCTGTTTCTAATGCATAAATGTGTGATAAAATTTTTTCCTAATATTAGTTATTCTATTATAGATTTAAGTATTATCTTTTAACAACTTAACCTATCTTGATTAGAATGACTTTCTTAAGCATTCACTTTAACTTAAACATGACTTTCTTGAATATCCCGCGATTTCCGAGGGTTGGCAATCATCCCATTCTCTATTTCATCCCGAGTTTTCACAGTTTAGAGTTGTTTATTTTTACGATTGCAAATTTTTATTATATTATTACCTTGTAACATACAGTATAAGTTCACTTTCTTTGAAAAATATTTTAATTTATTTGCAAATATTGCATCTATTAAAGGATATTAAAGAAATACGCAGCCAGACGGTTAAGATTGAACTGCACTTTCAACTATTTTTATGTTAAATATATATTCCCAATTTTAATGTTCATGCGAAACAAATATTATTTAAGAAATTTTAGTAATTCATAATAAACCGATAGACCATTCTTATGATTTTTTAATGGTATCCCAAAACATCTTTCCTTTCATTTGCGTTAAGATTAAAAATTCATTTTTAGCCACTGAACTGTTTTATTTTCTTTATTATCTAATAAGATGATCTTCTATTTTAGGAATTATTTTTTGTTTCAAACGGAAATGCATTGAATACATGACTTATCTATGTATTTGAAGCCATTTTCATATCGAATTATAATCATTATGAATGGTTCATTTTTAGCTTACAGCTATCAAAATTCAATAAATCGATGCACGTACGGCATATGGGCAAAACTGTTAAGCGGTTAATGACTTGTTTCTTACTGCTTAATTTTAAAAGAATGCTGAAAACAATTGCATAAACTATAAATAGGTAAATATTATTTGCCAGACGACAAGAATCAGAAAAGATTTGAAAATAACAAAGCTTAGTTACAAAATTTTATTTACTACGCAATATTTATACGATGAGACTTAGATTTGTCAAACTGATAGTATTTCTGGGTCAGGCCATTTCATGCCAGCTACTGCAAAACAAGTACGCATCTATTGATGCCAGTTAGCTGCCACATGTTTCATTAGCACATAGCTCTGAAATTATTTATTGTAGTCTCAACTCACCAGGAACCCTGTCTTTAGAGTGCAGCATATGATCAACGAACTGAAGATGTGCTTTGAGAAATCTGCACATGATAATGAGATATAAGAAAGAAAATTCAGTTTGGGTAATTATCAGGTACAGAAATTATGTTGAAAAACATTCGGGCAGTTATCGACAGAAATTTCCTCTTATAGCCTTTCCGGAATGCAAGAGATTGCAAATAAACAAAAGGTTCCGCATTGAGAAATTTAATGTAAAGTTACATGGATTGTCACATGCATGTTGATTGTATAAAAAAAAGAGAAGACACTTCGGGCAATTATCCCTTACAGAAATTTTTTTTCTTCTTCTTCAGTACGGTATTTAATTTTTCACTTTTATAATTATTTCCAAGGAAGTCAAAGCCATTTGCAGTCGGTGTGTTTGTTTTGAATAATACCGTATATTAACTTTAAGGATTTTTAATCATCCAAACTGCTATTTAAAAACTATCAAGCAAAATATACCTATTCATAGACAGCATTTCATTAAATTCCTTAGAAACATAAAATGTTAAATAGCGCATGCAGGCTTTATTTTATATATTACTTGAATTTATGTGTTCGAACTGCGCATTGCTGGTTTCAAAAACGTTTTTCCTAAAATCCACGAAAAATTAAAGGCTTCAATTTTTTTCTCCGAATTTCTCTCTCCTTCAGACGTGGCTGTAAACTTGAATGGCTCTGTTTATTTTTATACAAATGGTTTGGATTTGATTTCCTCTATTCTTAGAGCCCCAAAAGACTACTCTGGCAAATATATTTGTGTAAAAATCGTTTTTCTTTCGGAGGAAATCTCAAACGGGAGCAATGCGATATAAATAAGTTACATTTTGATGCAATATTTCCATGTGGAATTTTGTTTCTGTTGAATTCATAGAATTTAAGACAAGATCACGTTTCGGCGAAACTTTCAGATTTTAGGTTTGCCTTTATCCTCACGTAGTTTATTTCTATTTCTGCAGCAATTCGCATGACAGAGCTTTTCATCTTCCCCTCTTACCCATCAACAGCATCCCCAAGGGGAATCTAGCACCAGAGTGGATAATAAATACGAAATTTAAAACTACTGATTGAAACAAAATATCAGTTACCTATCTAAAAATAAGAAAATCTCAAGTTATAAAATCTGGGTTATTTTCATATTTTTTTCCAAATCTTTCCACAGTTTCTACAAGTAAAATTAAGCTTAATATAAAGGTGTCATTGCTTACGAACTTGAATTATTATCATGTCAGAACATAATGCAGTTTTTGAGAAGAGGGTTTTCGCGTCAACAAAAATTCATAGGCGAAAAATTGAAATTTTATTATCTGTACAAGCATCTAAAAAAAACCCACTTTCAACAACGCGTAGCCATTGCATTTACAAAAGTTCTGATTTAAAAAAATATGTTAATGACTGCAACTAATAAAAGCCAGAAAAATGTCATTTTGAGCACGCGATTATATGAAAGGAAATAAATAGGAAATGTGATATTTTTTTAAACAATAAATGCGAGACAAAGTTTTTTGGATCGTTTGCAATACTAAAGTGACTCATTCAATGAAACCATTAAAATGAATCAAAATATAATGTAACTTGCACGAGCACGTGGTGCATGGCGGTTTAAAAAATTATGTTCTGGTATGATGAATTGAAATATTCATAGCAGATTTCATTTTAATCTTTATTTTCTTTTTTATTTGAGATTTTTTTTGAAAGTAAAATAGAAAGTGACCAAGCTCTTAAATTCTTTACATAAAAATAGAAAGCTTGTTCAATCGCATAGACTTATGAAATTAAAAGTATTTTTAGGGTATTTCAGGTAAAGTAATGTCTATTCATATAAATATTTATCTTAAAAATGCTTGCACGCAAATTTAAAAAAAAATCGTACGAGTAATAAAAATTACAAAAACAGACTTTTTAACAAGTGTAGAAATGTGCAATTTTGTGTTATTCATAATGAGTATAATATTAGAAATTAACAAGAACTGTTTAAAATGGGAATATTTGTTCTCTCTAATTCTCTTTACACATTTTTTCGCAGTATAAGATCAATATAATAGAACTTTTAAAACTAAATATTAAGCACAAAATTTGAATTTTTGTGAGAAATACTTGAGTAAAATTGGCAAGTCATAAGAATGAAAGGTTAGTTAATTTTTTCATTCGTAGAAAAAATTGATGCAGTTTGCAGATACTGTTTAGAAAACTTACTTCTCATAATTTGGAATATTAACACATTCAGAGTGTTGTACCCAAGGAAGGTGCTTTGTGAGAGTACTCTGTCGAGACTCTAATTACGACATTCATACTTAAAAAAGTGTAATTAATACGCACGTAATCAATCTCATATAAAATGTTTAAATAAACACATAAATAAATATTTTGTTAAAAGAAATATTTTTTAAAAGCACTAAAAATCTCTAAGAAAAAAATTAATTTTCTCATTTTCTTTTATTAAATAAAAAGGTTCTATAAATGAGTGCTTCTCAACTTGATAAAATTCCCAATAAGCAAACATTTAAATGAAAGCTACGCATGTGGCAGTGCAGGTCCTACCACTATAAATAATTAATACGATTAAAAAATACCGTCTAATTTTGACCTTTTGTCCAATTTTTAAATGATTTTGAAAATCCACGAATGAAAATTAGTGCTCCAGTGTCTCCAGAATCCAGCACTTAGCTAATCTTTTCTTAGGGACCAGATGTCACTTTCAGAAGAGAAAGTGAGAAAGAGAGCATTAAAACAAAAATATTCACAAAATGCGGAAGTTAATAGCTTCTCTACGAAACAAAAATAAATTGATGCTTGGTTTTTAAAACAAAATTTTATGTATTTTACAACATTTTCTGCTTTAACCCTTTGCACTCCGATGGTGCCTCTGACTTACCATTCAAGAATGTGCATCGTTTTAACGTTTTAATCGTTAAAAACGACTACAAAATGGTTAAGATTTGTAGATTAATTTTTCAAAGAAATTCGATTTAAAACAATTATGTATATTTATTTTTCATAGCAACAAGCAAATCTATGTATTAGGTGAATAATTTTGCATCTAATTATTTTTCGGAATGCAAAGGGTTAAATAGGAATCTTACCTCCGTATAATGCATAATTCTTTTATAATGAGCCTCCAATAATCATGAAGAAAGACAAAAGAGTATTCGAATTATTCTCTTCCTAAAAAACCGTTCCTTTAACACTTAATTCATTATCCGCTCCTAGTAAATAAAATGAGCGTGCGATTTTTTTTGTATTTTTTGTGCAAATAAACAATATACGAAGAAGGTAACATGCATAAAAATACATAATTTAATTTGAATTTAATTAAGAATAACCACTCATACAATTACAGAAACTGAAAATCGAGATAATATCTGAAATTCAAATTGTTTAAACGAAGGAATTCAGTCTTTGTTTGTATCAGACTTTCTTTCTATAATGATTTCCCTTGTGAACATAATGCGTTCAATTTATTTTCTGGTAAAGGTTCCTTCATTTTAATTTTTGTTTCCATTGCTTATAGACGAACTACTGCTGAAAACTAATTAAAGATATTATATAGAGAAGCACTGATTTGAATGAAATTAATTAAAAATGAGAAATCTATTCAATTATTAAATCATTCCTTCGAAATAAATTTCTTATAATATCAGCAACAAACATGAAATGTAAACATTTTTAAAAAATGACGAAAGACAAAATAAAGGGAATTGTTTGTTCAATAATTGATTGAACTTAGGAAAAATAACAGATGGTAGGGCTTACAATGAAATTCACCTACAAATTTATTAGCAGCATTTGAATCAATATTAAATATATTACAATTGTAAAGTCTATTTTTTCTTTATTGATTCAATATTTTAGTTAATGTATTCTGCTGATAAGATGCAAGATATCATGCAAAAATATTTATCAATAAGTTTATTTCCAGAAATATATAACTTTTGCTATAGTTAAAATTTAAATATTAACAACTCTACACTTACTTAGTTTCCAATATGCCGGATAATTAAGAAAAATATTTTAATTCACATAGCTATTATCGCAAGAGTGTTATCTAATTTTTGGTGTGAAGATTCAATTAACTGAAATCATCTGTAAAAGAAGTTGAGGCTTTATTTGAACTGAATTTAATGGCTAATCTCTCTTAAAAGCTTTCGATTGTTAAAAAAGGGTAGAGAGATCGCATAAAATCTCTAGTTCTCGTTTAAACTATTGTGGTATTCTACACCAGCTAAAATAAAAAATACACTGACGCACTTTAATGAACACAAAATTGTTATTTAGTGTATGCAATACATGCAATATATTCACTTATAATAATAAATATTCTCAACGTATATCTACTTCTATTTATATATTATAGCAACAAATATAGAGCTGGAGAAGTGGATGAAATAACTTATATATGAGTAATATATTTAAAATGTAACTATCGTAAGCTCCTGTAAAAAGTATCCGAATTTTAAAAAGCCTTTTCTCTCACTTTACTTAAAATTTATTTCATTCTATTTCTCTAAACGAAAGCTCAAGATCGGGAAATTGCTCATCTTTACTCTAAATTTGTTTATTTCAAAGCTTTAATGGTAAGAATAAGTTTCATTCACGATTTACAGGATGCATACTTTTATCCTTGTAGATAATTACACTCTGAACGAAGAAAGCATGAGTTGTGAAAATACCTACTTATGGTAAAGGACGTTTGCAATGTCAACTTTACAAAGTATGCTGCACTGCTACATCAGCTTCGATGCAAATCCTGGACTAAATAATATTTGACCCGAATTTTAATGTTAATCTATCATCGGACATCTGCACTACACCCTGGTTCATTAGAATGTTGCAAAAGGGACTACATGATTACTTATTTATCAGATAATAAGATTTTGTCTAAATATACGCTATAATAGCAACCTTATTTATTTGAATTATTTTACTCGTTCTTTAGAAATATTTTTGCTTCAATAACAAGCCTATATAATATTAGGAATAAATCAAAGCTTTAAAACTAAAAATTGTTTTTCAGAAGCAGCCTAATTAGGCTATGACAATTTTTCTATTTTTCATTCCCCGGATAGCACAGAATACAGCACAATATTGTCCAACATTGTGAAAATATCATATTATTCAATATTGAAAAATATTATACAATATTGTGAATATTGTTTCATAGAATATGGCATAATATATATGTGGTACTACGGTCGCAGGGAATTCTTCCATGAACCCCATGAACGTATTATTCTGCTTCCTTTTTGTATGCTATCAGATTAAAGTGGCCGCCAGAGAAGTGTACTTTGAGATTCGAAATCACAATAAATACCAAGTGCCCATTGATAATTAATGTACCATTATAACTATTGTTTTTACCATGGATAATTTATTAATATGATTGTTACGTTATCAACATTAACGCCGAAAGGGCAATTGGCATATTTGTCTGTAAAATATTTAGATGAAACAAAAGTCTATATACTTTAAACCGTTAAAAAACATGTTGATTTGCTTTTTAATTATTAATTAATCTCATCAATATCTTAAATAATTTTTATCTAATAAGTCAACCTTTTTTTTCTCTTTATTGCAGCAGGGGTGGAGGCGGCGAAATAAATTTCAGATGTTAGAGAATGGCAACAACGTCGTAGATAAATAAAATAAGAACAACTAACGCTTTCTTCGTTCGATGATTATGTTATAGTTTAAAGACATAAGTTACCATCAGTATATTATTTAACACATCTCATAGTTCATATTCTAACTAACACAAAAATAAATATGACTAGAATATCAACAATATGACACTCACATAATGTAAATTGCGGAGGGCGAGAATGAAAAATGTATGACAATATTGCACCGACAGAAGTACATTTAGTTTCAAACATTCTTTGAGAGTTCTGCTCTTTTCTCTAGGAGAAATGCTCCAAAAATATACTTCTCTTGATACTAAAATCAATCTTTTAGAGTAATACTTGCAAATCCAGGTGATTTCAAGTAATTCGATTTCTGTCTGAAATTCTCTTTAGTTGAATCCTTGCCAAACAAGTAACCAAACCGATTCTCGTGTTGCAAAAGAGACACAACAGTATTATAAATAAACATAAAGTGGCGAAATTCGTCCTTTTTGGCGATAGAGGGTTCTTCATCACGAGTTCGTCAAAAAGAGGCGATGATGAATTTTCTGTTATCCCAATATTTTAGATATGTGCCATGCTCACTTCAAAAGTTTTAAAGAAAGCAGGCGTGATCTTTTCAAATAAAAATCAAAGACTAGAGTCAAATTACGACCAGGAACATTAAATAAAACAGACAATTGCAATAGTAAGAGATGATTGAAATGTTTCTCATGCACGAAATTTCAACCACAGCAAAGAGCGCAATTTCAATCAAAAATTCAAAATGATTTCTTCTTTCTCTTCGTTTGTCAGATATGTAATGAGATCACTTTCTAAAGAATGATAATTTTGACGCACATTCACTGAAAACATTTTGTTGTAACCAATATCCATCTGTGCATGTGCGCTTTCGGTTAAAAGTTAAAATTCTGGTTATGCTACAGATTCATGAAAGCTGTAAGCGGCTTGCATTCTTGGAGATTGACTGAAAAGCCTATCAAGACCAATATTCTCGTTCGATTCCGGATCCAAGCATTCCTCTTCGTCATTTTCTATGAGCACACTGGTGTACTGTAAGGTTGGAACTAGACCTAAATAATGAATAAATTAATAATCAGTTACATACAAAAAGTAAACAGACATAGATCTTCTTAAAGGAACAAAATTCTAACTATAGGTAAAATTTATTAACACCCTGCATTAAAATCCTCAAAAAGAAGTATTCTTATTCTAATATGGATAAATATTTCCATTCTCTAAACTTTAAAAGAAACATAATGAGAAATTTCTAAATAAATTTGAATTTCATTCAACAATATTAAATGTGTAGGGTTATTAAAAAACATGAAATTTAAAAATATTAAATATTTATTTGAAAAGAAATTTATTTTGTTAAAACTTAAAATTATTATTGCAGAATTTAAAATATTAGAAATTTTATCATCTTTATAAAAAAATTTCTTTTCAAAAAATCGGATATAAAAATCAGTTATGTAATGTTGCATTTTAATTTATTTAAATGACGGTTAAAAAAGCAATGTACCTTTCAAATTTTTTTTAGAAAAAATTAAAGTAAACGGATTTGTATTTAATTTATTTTCCTGATTCTATTAACAGAGAAAGAATTTCTTTTTCCAATTTTGCTGGAATAAATCTAGAATTTCTTTTTTAGAAATTAATTAGAGTCGGGTATTTTTGGAATTTAATAAAATAGTGAGAAACAAACGAAAGTAAAGGACCTGAAGCCACTTACAGAATGTCTACGATGAAGATAGATGCTAGATAAGAGGGAATATAAGGAATGAAGGTCAGCAGATTGCATTATGAATTTTGATTTATAGTAGATAAGGTTCAATAATAAGTTTCGATATCGATAAATCGATTAAATAATTGATACAAAATGATTTTTTTGATAAATAGAATATTATCCTAATTCTATTCAAAGATAATATTTTCCTGCCATTCAAATATATTTCATCTCATTAAATATTAGTGAATGACATATAATTTAATTCAAAATTACTGAAAAAAGTTAATAATCGATAATTAGTCAGTAAAAAATGATCGATGATTGTCAATCTCATGCAACGATCTCTGCCATTCGCCATTTTGCTACTATAATAAATAATAAATATAAAAAAACGGGTTTAAAAAATCATTTTAAAATGTTGCAACGCCATGTCAATCAACAATGACAAACAATGAAGAAACCTTTCGAACTGGGGAGTGACTTTTCGTTGGTGTGAAATATTTTTATCGTTCAGAACACATCATTCACTTTTGACTGACAATACAATTTTAGTTTAGGGTGCGGTAGTCGTTGATTGAAGATATGTATTAAAAAAATTCTCTCAATAAATTTTAATATGTGAGCAATAAAACATCAGCACGCAGTCTTATTGCAACTTCCCAACTGATTGTCAGCATATAAAAAGATTAGACATCGCTGGTTAGAAGGAAAGCATGCAAAAACAGGCTTAATGTTAAACAAAATTGAATTTTTTTTGACTTTCTACTGAAACAGATATCAGATTTATTAATAGTTTCTTTTTCTCTTATTAATTAATGTAAAATAATTAACTGCTATATTCGAAAAAACGAAATAGATAATGATATTAATTTTTTTTTGTATCCCAAATGACTATTTTATTTCTTTTCGTTTTTTCATGATGTATATAAAAAAATTTAAACCACTTGCATGCTTCTGAATGCTTAAAGCGTAAACGTATAGTAAATGAAGTTAATAAGATTAACTCCTTTCAATATTCATCAAATTATTTTTTTATCAGCTACAGTTATTTTTAGATAGCTGATTGAAAAAAAACTTAAACAAAAACTTGAGTTATGAATCGGTTGTAAAACGCAAATAATTGCGTAACAAAACAAGTTATGAAGGTTAGTTTCCAATTCCTAGAAATGTTTTAAACTTTTTCAATATTCCAATGGTAGTTAAAAATAAAAGATGCCATCGGATATATCTATCATGTAATATAATATATTTAATTTATTTATTAAAATTAACTTATTTTTAAGTACTTAATTCAAACTTCATTTTAATTTTGATGTTGAAAAGTATTTTGGTTTTACTTTTCTCGTGTCAATGATTAAAAATGATTAAAACTACAACAATATAACTAACAATGCAACAATATAACTCTATTATAAAACTTTGCTCAGACGCTCTTTTCTTAAATAAATAGGCTCTGAATGCATTGCAGTATCTTATTTTCCCTTTATCTAAATTACAATAGCGTTACCATTTTCTTCCTATTGACACGCCTAAAAAAGAAGTTTAAAGCTGCAAAACAATGAAACTTTTGTTTCATCATAAAGTAGCCATTTTATAACCTCATAACGCTTATCTAGCAATTAAAGTTCATAAAAAATATGCATTTTTAATCGTTTATAACTTTCATAATAGTCCGAAGGAAATTAGCTTTAAAAGTAAATGGGTTTAGGGTAAATTGAAACTAACGGCATTCCTTTTATTAAAACATGAGCATTACTTAACAGTTGATAGAATTCCTAAACTGAAATATCTTTTTTGGGGGGGCTTAATAATTGAATGCATTTAAATAAGCATTACTAGCATAAGTAGTCGAAGTATTCTTAACGTTTTGCTTGATTATAATGTCTAGGAAATGCAATCGTAAAGAATTGAAAATGATATATTATCATAAAAGTTAAAACATTCTAAATAAAGATGTTGGCCAAATACTCATACTGAATCTTATAATTCGAGCTTATTATTATTTTCACTTATTTTTTGAGAAAAACTTTTCCTGAGCTGACCGCTTTTTTATTTAATGAAATTATTTTCCTCCAAAACTGACATGGATAGTTTTTACAGAATCAGCAATTTTTCTCCCCAAATAATGCGGACAGAATTCGTTATCAGAAAGAAACTGAGGAATAAAAAATTTTTCATTCTTCAGCAGCTGAGCATTAATAAATTATTCAGCCAACACGAACAATGATTCGAGGAATGGAGTTTTTATTTTCCAGATCACTTGCAGTTCTACTCTTTTCCGATTTTCAGTTGTTCGGCGATTTAACTTTTAACACCCAATGAATCCAAAATATTAAATTTTTCTGTGGTAATGCTGTCATCGAAACAGAATAAGACTAATTAATTTTCATTAGCAGTACTAACTATTTTAGTTTAGAGAAGCAGTTTTTAAATGCTAACGCTTTCAGTTGCAGGTGTATTTGGAAGCGTTTTTAAGAATATCAGAAAAAAAATAACTGCTTAAAAAGTTAATATTATTTCAAATTTGCATGTATTTAAATACATGCTTTCATCGTTGGATGATAAGCAAATAAGATCTTATTTATACGTTTATATTTGTTTAAAAGAGTTGTGAGATAGCAAGCAATTTATTGTTTCAATATCCTGAGATGACCACTTTTCAACGATTTTACTTCACTAAGGGGTGACGCGTGGAATGATTTCGCATCTCCGGAATTTACTTTATTGTTAAAGGTTAACATCTCCCTATTTACTCTCATCCCTATTTTGTCGAATTTAACCTATCGCAGGTGCAAAGACCGAAGGGTTTTCGAATTCGTTGGCAAACCGTACGCTATCTAATTTAATGTATACAAATACTTTCGAATTTGCACATTTTTTCAAAACTTCTCCATATAGTTTAAAAGAACTAATTTAGTATTTCGATCAAGTTATGAACTTACGTATATTCTGATGTTTTACGATACAGTACCTTGAAAATTCGGACACGAGGACATTTAAGCAATCGACCGGAGAATGACGAAGAAAAGGTGTTGGCTATTGGAATTTCATGAAAAGCTGATTGGGATTTCAAATTTTGGAAATCGTTTTGTTTGCAACAACAGGCCATTAATCTGTACATTTTAGGAAATTAAAACGTATGTTCAGGCAAATAAGAACGGTTGCTTAAAAAAAGAAACCTATTTTTTAAAATTACCTTTGCTTGTTACATCCAAGTTTTCAATAAAATTATATGAAATTGTCAGAACGTTGATCAATTTTTCCAGCATTGCGTAGTATTAAAATAAAAATATTTGTGAAATTATTTCTTGTAAATAACTTTTAAACGAGCATGTGTGAAGTACATATTAATTTTTATTTTATAATTACAAAGACAAATTTATAGGAAAATTTAAATAAAAATTCCAATTGAACATCAAAAAATTATCACTTAAAGGAAAAAAAGAAGAGAAGAGGTTTTGCTTTTGCCTGACTTTTCTTTTCAAAACATTACTGATTCAAAACAATTAATTGAACATTTCCTGATCGGCATTTATATTGCAATAATTATTCGGCTTGCGCGATATTAGTGTGATTCGTTATCATTGTTTATTACATTGACAGGTTAATATGAATAATTCTGGATTATCTCTAACAATGATAACTGAAAAGGAGTGTTAGAGCTCTATATTGGATTGAGGATTGATAATTTTGGCCCACATTGGAAGATACAAATGTCCAACACAGAGCAATTTTTTAAAATTTCAATGAACTAAAAAGTAGGCATAATTTCGTCGTCTTTTACCTATATTTATGAAAATAACTATTAGGCAAAAATAAGTATTACGTTGCTTTAATATATTCTTTACAGTTCAATGGATTTAGTTAAGAAATTTTTTTGCTTCATTTTTATTATTAGATTACATTATTTCAATAAAATGTAGCCCATTTCAATTGTTCATAAAATATATTCAAATACGTAATTTGTTATTCAGTATTGAAAGTTATAGAACAAAGTTTCCATTAATAATTATTCTGTAATTGGAAACATATTAGCAACTCATTTAAGTTTTAGAAGGCACTATGATATCTCTTGTATGCAATTCAGCTTTCATAGTAAGGATCATATAATTGAAATGAACAAGAATACTATTATTGAAGTAAGATTGTTTTATAAATGTAACATTTTAACATTTATAACTGAAGGTATCATGGATATTAACTTATACAAAAAAAATTAATTTCCTGGGAAAACAAACTAATCGATAATAATTTTTAGTTATTTATGATAATCAGCCAATCATACTTATTTTAGACATTTATTTATATATAGTGCTTTAATCCGAAATAAAGTTCAAAATAAGGGATAATTTTTAGTTTTAACTTGGCAAATGTAGTAAAGCGATCTCTATGAGGATCAATAAATAAATTCCAATTTTGGAAAGTACTGAATAAAAAAATATTTTTCAATCTTTTCATTCAAAAAATTAAAGAATCATTATATAATCAAAGAAGTGTTAGTAAAGCCCAGTAAATTGAAAGGAAGTCAAGAATTTCCATTCAAAACTCATATAAAGCTCTTTTATTTAAAGTTAAAAAAACTTAACAATAAAGATTTTTTTTATAAAATCGAAATAGAATCAATAAGAATCGAACCTTTATTGCAGAGAAATAAGTGTCGATTTCATAACTCTTTCAAACAAGTAAATGATAAAAACAAGTGTTAAAAGTAAACGGTGCAATGCCTCTAGAAAATGTGAGAGAAAAAAAATCAACTTGTTTTTATAATGTTGTTTTAAAAAACTTTACTCCAAGAAAATCTAAATATAGAACAAGCCAAATGGAGTTTAAAGGGAATTTAGAGAACTCAAGGGGAAAGTTAGATTCTCCCTCTTCGAATGGAATGTCGCTATTCAGCCAATTCTAAATAAAATCAATCGGGCATCCAGCTGCTTTGATAGAAAAAATTCAGCTTGGAAATGCTTATTTTAAATTCTGTGAATACACAACAGCATGCGATGTTTGGAATAAAAGTAATGCAGAAACGACCTTTAGGAATTCTCTCTTTTTTGTGATAAACTACAGAAACTTTATACTTAGTTCGAGAGTAAATTTGGATATGCTAGAAAGTAACCATAAGTGACACGTATTTGAAATTCAGCAGATTAAGGACTGTTAGATTTTTTTTTCAATTTCAAGATTACTGTAGGCAGAGACATTTAAATAATACAGTATAAAATTCCTTGAATGCCTTCAACATATTTGAAATGCCAAATGAAGAAATTTGCACCAAATCAAACAAATAGTTCAGTTATTTTCTTGGCCATTTTTAACTTTCTTTATGTTCGAATTCTAGAAGTATCTCCAGAAATGCCGATTTAAAACTAAAACATTCAAACAAATATAATGTGTTAACAGGAAACAAACTGATTCTTTATAATATTGTAACAAATCAGGGTACTTACGAATTAGATAGTCGATCTTTATAGGGAGAATTGGAAGGTGTCGCCAATAAGTTGATAAACCTCCAACAATGGCAAAAAAGCCATTATTTTTTTTAAAAAAATGTTCACATCTTGTCATCCGCCATTTTGTTGGTTTTGTTGACTTCGAAGTTTTATCGCCACATTTGAATCCGACTCCAATGAGTTACTAAACCATTAGCGTCGACGGTCTAATACGTAAGTACCCGAATGTGTGGTGTTGTTTAATAGTACGGTTAATTCAATCAATGGAAAGGCCGTTTTACGATCAGATCAATTTCATACTGATCGTGTGCCAAGTAGGCGATCCCTCAACTTGGCTAATATTTGACGATTTGTCGACAAACTTGGTGACTTTGGCGACTAAATAAATATTATTGAAAACTTTCAGAATTTAAAAAAATAGCCAATAGGAAGCGAGATACAACGATTGATCTAGATATTTCTTTGCCACCCTCCCTGGAACTCTAAAAAGTCGGCAGTCTCAAGCTGCAGTCGGAAATCGTGGATAGAGAAGGTGAATATTTCAATCAGTCCAACTAAGTGCAAACGTTGTATGAACTCAAACGTTTGATTAATTGAGCTGTCTATCAAGTCCTTCTGTTTATTGTGGAAGCAGCATCGAGTCGTGTGAGCAGTAGCCAGCCATATAGTAGTGAATCTGCAGTTGGATACAATTAAAGCGAAGAGACACTAAAAAATTGCAGACGTTTGGAAATGCCATAGAGTGTAGCTGCGCAGATTCCCTCCTCTTGTTGAATTCTGACCGACCACTTAGTGCGCAGTGGTTGTTTTTTTACAAACGAATACTACTTGTAGGTTACTGTTTGTTGTAATGTGATGCTGTGTCTTGCTTGTGTTCGCCTCTGCTGTATATTTGCTATCCTTGTGTTCTTGTCTTCGTGTTCAATAAACGTCGTCCTTTGTTACTAAAGGAATGTCTTTATTTCATCGACCAACAAATCTGCGAAAGAACTCCGAAGAATTCCATAACAATAAACTGTACAATGGTTTGTTACATTTTGTTTCTAATTTTTACCTTAATTATCATTCATTTGTAAGTTTTCTAAACTTTAAAAATACCTTTTTCCTCATCTGTACTTCAAATGTATTTCTAAAAGATCAAAAAACTTGAAATTCCTTATAAACTAATGAGAAAATCAAATTACTTCTAGGCTTTAAATTAATATCTACAAAAATTAAATGTAATTTAAAGAAACGCCATACATTTCAATATAAAATTAACACGTTTTTTAATTTAATAATATATTTTAACTTATTTAAAAATACATTCTACTAATTCTGAAATTTTTTATCTGAATTTAGAAGGAATTGTAGGATTTATTAGAAATTTCCTCCCAGTAGACATTTACTTAAAAAGGCAGAAATTTTCATTAATTAATTTTATATACATGGGTATTAATGTTAAGTACATTTAAAGAATTCATTACTAATGAAAAATTTTGTGTTGCTGAGCCTAGAATTTACAAGAATAAATATAATTAGATTCGTTTTCAGTATAATTACAATGATCGTTTAAAGCTGCAATTCTTTAAACAATTTTAGTTAATTTTTTTGTAAATTCATATGTCATTTTCGCTTTCGAATCAACCAAGTTACATGCACTGTTTTCATAGAAATTGTCTTTTATCCTGAGGTTCGATGTAGTAATTCTTGAAATCGAGCATCTTTACTCAAATTTATCCGTTACCCTTCCACATGAAGATTCTTTCAATATAAGAGAATACCTTAAAAAGTCATTTTTATTTGCAAAAATATGAATTTTTTAATTTAAGGTTTTTAATATCTGATTATTTTTTATTGCTTAAATTTTGTTTTTAAGTTCATTTTTGGGGATGTTACACTGATTTTTATATTTACATTTATGTTTTACTCTTTTAAATATTTTTAAATACCATTTTCCCAAATTTTAGTCTTTTGGTAGAATTTTCTTATGAAAAATCTCATAAATTAAAATGTAATACTTCTCATTGTTCAAATTTGGTATGATAATTTCTCAATATGTTCAGCAGTTTCTGAATTAGAGAATAAGTAATTTATTTAAAAATGTTTTATAGTCGTTTTAGTACTTCACAAAGCGAAAAAAAAGGGAAATTTCATGTTATTTATTAGTCAAACCAAATTATTATAAGTGTATAGAAATGTAGTTTATCTTTTAGTTCATAAAGTAAAAAACAAATTTATTAAGCTATCCGCTAGATTTTAAGCAAATTATTTGATGGACCTCTAAACTAAAGACTATTTACTTCATACCTCTTTCCACCTCCCCTAAATTTTTCTTTTTTCCAATTTTTTGAAAAAATATTGTTTCTTAAATGGTACATTTTAGTTTCGTAGATGATTTTTTAAAATATCTTTTTTATGTGTAAAAAAATTCAAATAATTAATCCTGAATGTTGTCGCATACCTTAAAGGCTTCTTTTGTATGTATTGTTACTCATATTTAAGTAATTTTAAATAGAGAATTAAGGAAAGTGATTAGCATAATGTTTGATGTCAATAAGAAAAGCATAACAGAGTATATTATAATGCACATGTATAGGATGACTATTTGCATATAACTATATGTATAAGATATAACTAGTATATTTAAATAAGTTTAATAGTTTGAAATAACATTAACTTTCGTCACTAATTTTCAGAATGTACTTAAAAATATTGCATCTTAGAAAATATTATAATTGAGGATATGAAAGCCTGTATTTTTTTATTTGAGAATAAAATACATGAGCAATGTCTAAATGTATATATATATATATATATATATATAATATAGTAGTCTAAGGAAAAATACATTTTAAAAGAAAACGGCGTTGTAAATTTTGAGAATAATCGAATTATAATGATATTTCAGAAAAATTATAAGCCTAATATTATAAATATTAAATATTTAACTGAATATAATTAAAACAATCGTTTTGATTTAATATCCGAATAAATGAATATTAATTAATTAAAAAACCGGGATAGCAAAAAGCTTCCTAACAATTTTTAAAAACTCTTTAAAACTAAGCAAAATAAAAAAAACGGTTTACAGATTTAGCAACGATAAGTTATTAAAGTTTTTTAGATAAAAAAAATAATTCAAAAACAGCGATACGTGACACTGGTATGAACGACTTAGAAGCACGCAAATGAGACATGGATTATGAACACTTACAGTTTTGATCCATGTTTAATTCTCCGTTTCATGCTATGTAAGCACACAAGGATAGTATGTAAAATAGATAAACCTTTGTTGGTGAAGCTATTTTATTTGATCGAGGAAGCATCGACTGTTGCACTGCGTAAATTTTGGCTGCAAAAAGTTTTGAAGAATGGGAAAGGACCTTTAACAGAGGCAGGCTTCATAAAGCTTGTTCAGGTATTTGAGGATACTCGATCGCTAGAAGTTCGTGTAAGTCCGGATGTCCCAGTCTAATGCAGTAATATTCGGAGTGCGTTGCAGCCAGAATGGAATCATAAGCTTTCGAAAACGTAACAAGAGTTAGCAGTGCACGAAAAGCTGTCAAATGCTTGGCATTACCACCATCCTCGATGCGTAACATTTTTCATTTAGTTCTTAATCAGTATTCATACAATTTACAATTTCTTCTTGAACTTTAGCATTAGATGCTGTAAAAAGAGAAGTATTTTCGAGGTGGGCGCTCTCTAAAATTGAAAAGGTCTTTAATATCTTGTAGACATATGAAGCTCATTTTTCTCTTCGTTAGTACACTTAACTGTCGCATTTGGGCAACGCCAAATCCACGAGTTTATGCTGAGAAACTACTGCATTCCCCCAATCTCACAGTGTGGCATGTGTTCATACGCTCCCTAATCGTAGGACCCTTCTTTAAAACGCAATGTCGGGTAAACGGTGAATGAAAAATGGCGACAGTAAATTCTCGGCCTTATTTACCGCTTCTGTACGGAAAAGTCGTTCTATATTTGCATGAAAAAGATGTGCCTTCTTCACGTTAGATGGAACTACATGTCACACTGCTATTCCAGTCAAGGAATTCTTGATACGGACGCTCAGAGAAGAGAGAATACTTAGTAGACTTTGCAATTTTTCTTTGGCCTACTCTATCACCAGATATGATGCCAGCAGACTTTTGATTGTGAGGAAATTTAAAATCTCAGGTGTATCGATTCCGCTCATCCAATCTGTTGAATTGAAAAATTCAATTCGCCAAGAGACGTCATGTATACAGCCGGAAATGCTGCACTCTGGCATTGCTGGAGTTTTGTAATGGGTAATCACTTGTGAACTTGTTAGAAACATATTTCAATAATAAGTGGTGTGATAATATTATTTTTACTATTTGCGTGTCTATTCTTTCACTTGTATAAAAATTGCCATTTATAGACAGTTTTTTTGATTTTTTTTTTGCTTATCTAAAAATCAAGTGACTTATTCATGCTAAATCTGAAAAAAAATTATTTTGCTTAATTTTATGGGTTTTATGAATTTTTGAAGTTTTTACGGATTTTTTGTTAGCCCAAATTGTTATATATTAAAATTTATTCTTACCGTTAGGAGGTGGAACAAACTCACGAGAACGTCGTCTTCCTCCTTTTGCTCCCCCTTTTGGTACGAAATCCATGTATTCCTGAAAATGAAATAATTATACATCTTTAGACTAAATTAACTCACCATTTGCACTGTCTTCAATCAATTTAATTCGATGCACAGTTATATTAATGGAATTAAAACAACTGGTTTCCTCTCCTTTTTTTTCGCTAAAAAAGATTTTGTAACATTCACATGATGCTTGACTTGAATGACAAAAGCCCAGTGTATACAAAGCTAAAGAGTTATAAAAATGTTATTTGATAACTGGCCAAAATTACGAATGAAGAATTCAAAAATCAGATGGTCATTTTGGCGACAAAGATATCACACACACCCCACCTGCATTTTTCCCTGAAGAATAGTACAAAATTCCTTTAGATAGTATTCAACACTAGTATTTCCAAGAGAACCCAAGCTTTTACATGGCAAAGATTACTCGAGACATTATTAATATTCTTATATTCGTTTGTGGTTTTTATTATTTTCCTTTAGCACCAGGTTTGACATTTTATCACCGGAAACTTGAACTGCCCGGGCCATTTAGATGGAACTATTTTTCATCCAATAAGAAGACTAATACTCTACTCTATTTTCCATGATGTGCATACTGAAGTCTTGCATTCATTTATTGAAGATCTGGTTTTATGGTTGGGGGTTGTTGGAGATCTCATTTTACAATTCAAAAGCTTGTATTTAGATTTAAAGAATTTACGAATTCGTTGGAAATTCAATTAATCCATGCAGCATGTGACATTTGATTCCTCTTTTATATCCGAGTTACTACTCTCTTCTTTTTTATCCTTCAACTTTTTTTCAATACCCTCCTAGCAAATATATCTCCTGTATGGTAATTTGTTGTTCAGTTTTATTAGGAGCTCTGAAAGTTAAAATTTCTCCTACTTGCTGTTCTGTAAGTATCATATATCGAAGCATTAAAATTTTTTTCATTTCAATACATTAAAAATTAACCATTAACGTCCCAATGGAATAAATAACGTAAGAGTAGAAAGTTCAAATCTTTTTAGATGCAGATAAAAAAATAATCCAGCAAAAGCGAAATGATGGAAAATTTTGCTTGAAATTCATAACAGGGAATAAATATTTTTATTTATTTTTAATATATATTTCATTAAGCGGAGGTTTTAATGAGAAATATAGAAAATGATTGTAACTAATAAAAACAATTACTTAGATTTTTTAATCATAAAGGGCATTTATTAAAACATACTATAATTCATAAATTTATTCCTTATATATTTTTATCAATTAGCATTCTTCTCTGTAATAATAATTGTTTGATACTTCTTTAAAAATATACAGGAAATTATAGTCACAAATGTCAACATTGGTTATTTTTTAATTATAAAATGATCTCATTTAAACAAATAATATTATATTTGAAAATGTTTCATTTATTTAAGTTTATATTTCAGATAAAAGGAAAATTTTTAAAGTTTTGGATTTTCTTATATGAAACAGATTAAACTCAGAAACTTCTAATAACCCATTTTTATTTTATTTACGTAAAATTACATTGAGTTGTATTATGCTTATACAAAATGCAAATTTCTTGAATTCATAATTTTCATAGCTGTTCATACTATAAATCTTTTCTGCTTTTATATTCGTTACAAAAAAAGCAAAGAATATTAATAATATTACCAAATACTCAATATTACTAATTACTAAATACTCAAAAAATATTAATATTACATATAACCACGAATTTAAATAGATAATAACTCAATTTCCAACGAGCTTGAAAGTCTTTTCAATCACCTTTAAAGAAGTAACTTTATTCATGCGAATGCAATATATAGGAAGCAAACTCTTTTTTTAACATATATTCTGTCGATATTTTCAATAAGTTTGAACAATCAAGTATCTTTTAAAAGTTTATTTAAATGCTAACCGAAAATGCATTGCATCACTTTTATAAAATAAATGAAGAGGAAAATCACGATTAACTCACAAATAATTTTTATAATAACATAAAAATAAAACACAATAATCAAAACCATATAATTTTACCACAGTGTCTTGTAGCATGAAATCCAATTTGAGAACGAGTTCTTTGAAGGAGGGCCTTTCGCGAGGTATAGCTCTCCAACACTGCCTCATGAGATAATACCTAAAAAAATCAGTAATTTTCTAAAAATACAAAGAAAATATACTTTTTATGAAACAGATATAATTAACTAGTTATTTATGAATAATGAGAAATAACTAAAATTAAAGTAGAAAATGTTAGTTTTAATTTGACAGAAGTAGCTTTGAAATTAAAACAAAATTAATGGTGAAAGAAATGAACCTATTAATACATTATTTTTTCCAAAAATAAAATTGCTAAAATCTTTAATTACATTAATTTATACAATTATATAATGCCTTTAAAGATGTATAAACTAAAAATAAATGATATAAAACTATTAGTAGATAATAAATTCTTTCAGATCAACTACATGGTTCATCAACTTATAAAGTAAGGAAAACTTGGTGCGAAAGCATATTTGTTTCATTTACTAATAATATTTATAAAAAACAAAACTTTGTGGTGAGTAGCATCATTCATTTGAAGAGAAAAATATTGGATTCGCATCACTAAAAAAACTTTGAAATTAATTAGCTTTTCTGGCAAAGATAAAGAGTTTTGCTACAAATCATTAAAACGATCGGTACTTACGTGTTGGATCGTAGACGCCAACGGTTTAGTAACTCATTGGCGACGGATTCAAATTTGGTTAGAAACCTTCGACCCCAACTAAACCAACAAAATAGCGGAATACAGTTAAGTTTTGAACAATTTTTTAAATAATGGCGGTTTAGCAACTCATTGGCGACGTCTTCAAATTTGGACGATAAAGGTCGACGGTCTAATACATAAGTACAACACGATCTCCCTAAAGTTCTCTCTCATGCTCTTTAATAAAGATTTTATCAAGGAAAACTTTTTGAATGGCATTTGCATCTAATAATTACGAAATAATAATCTTTGGTGGGAATTAAGTATTTTTACTGAATCTATTATGTAATTTTTAGCGATGAATCTCTGGCACGACGATAAAGTAAATGAAAATAGAATTTGTATTTTAGACACGTTTTTGCCAGTTGATTGAAATAAAATTTTCAATCAAGTATAACACTTAGAATGCTTTAAGGGGTGTTAAATTATTGAAGTGGTTACGTAGGAGAAAAACCGCCAGTTCATATTGGCTAACTTACTACACGTGACGATGAATTCACAGCGTCTATTCATGGCTGCTGTTGACCAGCCTATGAGAATGAAATACAAAGCTTCATAATTCGGTTAGTTTTGGAAGCAAAAGAGAAGAACTTTCCTTGTAAATGTTAGTTATCAATAATATTTTACTGAATATATCTAACGAGGGGAAAGAAGAAAACTTAGACTTCACAAGTTAATTAATTAATTAACTATTCTTAGTCTTGAAAGTATAAAAACACATAAAAGAAACGCACTTTTAAGGACAATTTTCCAATTGCAAATATTAATATGTCATTAAAAATAATTCTATTGGGCAATCATTAGAATGAACATTCGATCCCAGAGAGTACAGTTTATAAAAAGTTTGGGAATAATTTTAGATTATATGTATAAACATTGTTTCAAAGAATTTTTAAGACTAAAATAATATCTTATGCCTGTATGCATGCAATGAAACTCAACATACTTAAAGAGAAAAACTAAGAGCGCAATATAGTTGCTAAATTAAAATTATTTAGAAAAATAAATTTTCCTCATCTTGAATTATTAGAATGGAACAACAGGATTAAATGGTCAAAACGTCGTCGTCAAAATGCTTTCCTATCATACAAGTTTTTTTTGGAAAAGAAGAGATATCGGAAGACTGAATTTGTCTGACATCTGAGATTATTGACAAGGTGCAGGATTTATTCGAAAGAAATGATGCTTGTCAAGGAAAATGATGGAAGAGTTTTCAAGAAGCACCAAAGAAATAATCGGGCTATCCTGTATTGAAAAGAATCTGGATTGTATTAAATTATTTGAACTTTCTAATTTGTTATGAAAGGTATCCAGTTACGTAACAGTAATTTTATTATTAACCTAGTCATTCAAAAGAGGTCACCACCACTAATCTTGGACAAGAGTGGAAAGATTTAACGATGATTTTATGGATTTAAGGAAAGACTGTTAACCTGAGAGGAAATAATTAAAAGAATTGATAGGTATTAAAAATATCTACAGGATGAATTAACTTTTAAATAGACTAGAAGCAAATTTAACGCAAGAATATGTTTAAAAAACACTAACTTTTTTAAATTTGAGTAAAAGCTTTATAATTGCATTTAAGAATTATTATACAAAAGGAAATACATAGATAAAAAATACTTGCAAATATTTTTTGATTATGTGGATTTTTCTTTTGAAGTCTGATCAAGAGAATTCTGAATGTTTTACTATCAGAAATCATAGATAAAAAATATTATTCTAAAAGCAATATTCTTCAATTTTAGATGGCATTATAACAATCGATTTCCAAAAAAGAAAAAAGTAATGGAAATTAAATTTTAGAACAGAAAAAAAAATTATTATTCCTCCTTGATTGAATCTAGGAAAACATTAACCCATTAACTCGACTTCCTTTTTGGAGAATGTCCATTTCACGTACACATTGCGGCACCAAAATTTTTTTACTATATAAACCAGTCCATTTTCTGTGCACCGAAAAGTGCATTCTGGGCTCTTCAGCTTGTTCTTAGCAACGAGCGAAATGAAATTTCTGTTGTTGTGTCAAATGGCACCTGTCATGGACAAGCCCGCTGCTGAACCCAGCAGCAGATTTAAGCCGAATGAAGCGTCTCTTGTATTTGAGTAGCGCCAACTAGGGCCAAGAGTACGACTTTGCTACCCACTCACCACATTCGCTTGCACAACCCCTTTTTACAGGGGGGCACATTCACACATATCACAGATAGCACACAGAAGAACAACCATGCCCGAACCGGGACTCGAACAAGGGACCTCCAGAACACGAGGCAGACGCGCTACCTCTGTGCCAGCAAGCCGGCATGAAATTTCTAATTATAATTATATTCAAACTATATTATAATTAATTCCTAAGTAATATAATTAAAACATTATAGTAACAATCTGTTATTTATGCAGTCTTTTGCTTTTTGATTTATTGAGAAAATAAGTTTGTGATTTTTTTTTCATTTTATAATATGAATGAAACGATTTTATTGAACATTTTACAGCGATACCTTTTTTCAAAATTATCAAATATTTTCAAAACAAAATAAACTTTAAATATATCTAGGCTGATACACAACTTTTAGAGCACATATAAACTTTTCCAGCCTAAAATGTGGTCGGATGGGTTTGACATTCAATGGGTTAAATAGTCATACTCAGGAGTGTAACCGTTTTCGAAAATGCGTTCAGATTCAAGAATTGAGACGGAATGTTGAACCGAAATCTAATTTTCATGACTTTTTTTTGAAACTCAAACATTAGAAAATTTGTCATCTGAGAACAACAGTCTCCTATTTTTTTTGGAGGGGAGTTGGGCTTGAATTTGGACAAAAAAACGGCTACTTTTCCCCCAATAAAATCAAATTCTTCGAAAATTAACACTTTGCAGCAGAATACCTTATCTCAGACCTCCTTTAAGACGGTGCATTATTTTGACATATTTAATTTTTTAAATTTTAACAATTAGAAACACCATCAGAATCTTAAAATGGCGTAGATTTATTTTTTTAGGGAAACTTAAAGCAGTTGCGTGTATTCATTTTTTGTTCTAATTAACAGGTCTTTGAATTCGGTGAATCAAGTTATCTTTCCGATTGCAAAGAGTTAATGCAGATACGAATTTGAAATTTTTATCAGGCATTTCTTTACATGAGACATATTTTAAAGTGTAATTACAAAATTTTTTATTCAAATTAAAATTAAAAAAAAAATTAAACACATTTTTTCAAATGCACAATTTTTTTTTCTAAATTTGCTCCTATCATATTTAAACCAACTTAACATTAAAAAAATTCAATGTACAGGTCATCTAAATGTTTTAATATAATAACATTTTTCGTACATTATTTTCTCTCACATCAATAGCCCATTTTTAAGTGAAAAACCGGTGCTGAAAATTCCTCCTCTTATTCAATAAGATATTCTTGAAGATGCATCCCCCTATTGGATGGTGAACTTAATACCATAAACTAATATAGAGATTAAAAGGAAGTCTGCTATGAATATTTCAATGTATCATTTCAGAACATCATTTCTTGAACGGCCAAGCACCACGCGCTCGTGCAAATTAAATTATATTTTTATTCATTTTGATTGTTTCATTGAATGAGTCACTTTAGTATTGCAAACAATCATAAAAAGTTTTATCTTGCTTTTATTGTTTAAAAAATATCTCGTTTCCTATTTATTTCGTTTCATATAATCAAGCGCTCAAAATGACACTTTTCTAGGTTTCATTTGTTGTACTCATTAACTTACTTTTTTAAAATACGATCTTTTGTAAATGCAAGGGCAACACGTTATTAAAAGCTGATTTTTTTTGAGTGCAGACAAAAGAATTTATTTTTCTCAATTAAAAAGAATTTTTCTCTTTTTTTAGACTCAAGAATTTATTTTTCGCCTACGGATTTTTGTTGATGCCAAAAATCTCATCCCAAAAACAACATCATGTTCAGATATGATAAAAAATACGGCTATGTTTTTTTTGCATCAAATGCTATGTTAGTTCATAGCATGATTAGACTATGAACTAACTAACAAAATTCAATGCAGTTGTGCATTGCAAAGGATATTGTTCATTTGGCAAAAAATGATCTAAATTTCTTGAAATCGATCCTTTTATTGCGGCTTCAATACAGTCTTTTCACAATTTTAACGATAAAAAGATTATATTTTGGCGATATTTTCACATTCTATTAAATATCAGTGAGCGTCATTTAAAGCACTAAAAAAAGGGAAGCTGAACATCTTTTAAGGAAACATTAGATAGCATTATCAAATACACAGAAGCTCAAGCATTTTATTTTGATTAAAAAAATCTTTAATACATTTCTTGTTTTCATTTTTTGATATCGTTCAATTCAAAAATCTTTTTAATGACACATTGTGCATTTCTTCTCTCTTTCCCGCTTATCGTCCATTCAGATTTAAAAAAAACAAAGCAGAGATTTACTTCATAAATATTTTTTAAAGTAAACTTCAAAATGAGTGATATTTTTCGAAATAAAATAAGATATCAAAAATGATTGAAACCAACAGTGAAAAAAATCTCTATTCGGAACTTTCTAAATTCTACAATGCTTAACGATAGACTTACAAATCATCCGAGCAGTTATCTGGTTTAGCCATTCTATACCCGGCCTTGAGAAGATTGTAGAGTCTTTGAGGTGTGATACCAGGGTACGGAGTTGCCCCTATAGTAAATGAGAGAAAAAAAGCCTTTAAACCATATCGATTCTTTCATTTTTAGCTCGTTCATTAATTAAAAAAAAATATCCTATTTACGAAAATAACAGTATATATCAGGGCAATTCAAAAATTACCGTTCAAATTTGGTGGGGAAGTAGGGAACACGGCAGAAAACCGATTTCGCATTGGAAAGTATGTTCCCAAATGCACGCATATAGAAGGCAGAATGTGTACCCAACCGCTGAAGAGCTCACGCTTTCGCTATAAGTCGAGTTTGGTACGAAAAGTGACGCTACTCAACGATGTTTTTTCATAAATGGGTGTAATTGAATCATTGGTTCTATTTGTTGGGACTTTACCTGTTACCAACATAATTGACTGGTCGAAAATACTTAATCTTTTTCGACACAACGTTGTCCACATTTCTTAGAATTGTTTCAGCGTACATCTGACAAGATATGTGTTATCGATCGGATAGCCCATGGCACAATTGTTGCCCGCGATTACCTGAACAGAGCATTCAGAACTCGACAGATCGGATGAGGTGTACCGATCGCTTGGTCACTCAGGTCAACTGATCTCACATGGATTTCCTTTTTTCTTTGTGGGGGGGGGAGCATGAAAGATCAAGATTATGATACAGGCATAGATAGTGAAACGGACTTCATTGGACGAATAATGGCTGCCGCAGGTTTTGTCCATGATGTGCCAGGCGGTTTTTGAAAAAGTTCGGCCGCCAATTTAACGGGGTCGCCTCAAATTTTTAAGTATCTTCTGCGTATCTGCCCTCTATATTGTTAGAATAAAAGTCACATTCGAAATCACTTAACTGTATTATTTCCTTGTGCTCACTTCACAAGTCCATTTTACAGATGACGTTTGAGGACAAAATTTCCTATTGAATGATAAGTTTTGAAACCTACATTTTTCGTGGCCCAGGAGCTAATTTCCAATTCCAGATAGACGTATAATTCTTTTTAAGGAAATGCTTTAAAGGATAGGAATACAAATTTCAAATAACTTTGAAAGAAATTTATGAATTCTAATCTATTATACAGCTTCCGATCTTATGCCTATTATGAATTCCAATCTATTGTACATTTAGTAGGATATAGGATATTTAGGATATTTTAGTTTTAGGATAGGATAGGTTATTTTTAAATTTTTATCGATTTTATTATAAGGAATGTTTTGAAAACATTTGAGAATGATTAAAAATTGCTATTGTAAGTTTTCCTTTCTAATTAAAAATGGTTGAATTTTCTAAGCAATGTAGGTAAAGATCAATAAATTAGCGAATTGTTAATATAACAATTACTATGAAGCTAAGTTGAAATTGCTTTGATGAAGTAAATGATAATTAAAATTTATTATCATAAAATAAATCCAATCACAATCCAAGTAAGCATTTCTTGAGAAAGCATTCTGTAATTGAAATGAGAAATCAACAAGCTTAACAACAAGATGTATTGAAATGTGCGCATCATATCTAGATGCACCTAAAGCATTCGATTTTGTCGCAAATGCCCAAACGATTTTCAAATCCATACGTCTCTTAGGGAACAGCTTAATCAGACATCGCTTCATCGATCTTTATGATAAATTATTCCGTTTGAATTAATCGGTCTAATTTGAGCAATTTATTAAATCTGAAATGTCCGAGTGGGAGGTTTTAATCTCTCTGTCATATCATCAGTATTCATGTGTAGACATATCCATGATTAACTTAATCGCCCACGCAAAGCCATTACTATATTGCAATCACTGAGATGTGTGATTGCAATTGTCAATCATTTCGGTACTAAAAATAATAATATTTGCAACATACTTCCTAATTTCTGATGTATCTGCAGAACGCTAAAATGTTGTTAATTTTAGAATTGCATGTCCAGAATTCAAATGGTTTGACAGTTGCTGCCGACAGATCATTAAACTCAGAGGTCATCACACAGAAAGATTTATTTGTCTGTCTACTCGTGATTTTGGAGTTATAGGCCCATTAATGCAGTCTAAAATTAAGATATTTATTTTTAGGTTATGTGTTAGATGAAGCATTTTTAACCTCTTCGAAAGATTTTGTCGAAGAAATAAAATATCTCCCCAACCTTTGAAAACATTCTAATACAATATCCCTGATGTTTTTTTTTATTTCTAACAGTGTTGCCTCGAAAAGAGAATGAGCTGCTTTCAGTATAGTGGTTGGATCTCTCCACCTAGGAGGGTACAAAAAGGGGGGGAGATCTGGCTCCTTCCATCGATGATGGAAAGTACTTCCTTCTGGAATTGTTGTACTGTGGTCGTTGATGACCCTTAGGACTCAATCACAGTTCTTACTATTACTGCTATTTTGGAGACCTGGTTATTCATTTTCTTTATCCGTGACCTTTCGGGTGGATCGGAGAGCCGATGCCGTGACTTCTCATTGTCCTGTCTTGTCAGTAGTATCCTATCTCGGTCCTATTATTTATCAAAAATCGTGTAATAAGAAAGATGGTTGTCAGTGGTTATTCTCATTCACTCGATCAAGCCACGTAGTGATGCCTTTGAATGACGAACTATCTTTTCATGTATTTCTTAGTTATGTATTGGAACCTATTAATAACTCTTCAGACAGAAGACTATCTTAGCTCCATTATATTTTTGTAGCATTTCGTAGTATTTTCGAGAGGAAATATCCCGCATAGGAGTTTAGCTGTGATGAAAATGAGGACAACTAATAAAAAATCCAACCGTAACGATAATTCATTGTTAAAGGGCTTATTGATTCCTAAGATTTTTAAATTATGCAAATTAAAGGAAGAGTTCAAGTATGCATCAAAATCATGCCATTCTTTGCACTTCTAATAAGCCAAACAGGAAAGTAAAACTATTTGTCAAAAAATGGAAAGAAAAAATGATTAGTTCCTATAGGGAAATCGTAATCATTGATTAGCACAGATCATATGTTGAAAGAAAATTCCTCTTGATGATGCAGCTTTGACAAAATAAGATTTTTTGTAAAAGGTTGTTTCTTAAATAACACGAAAGGAAACTTTTTTCCTTAATGGTTTACGGTGTCTTGAAAATATTAATTATTCATATTAACAGATTCAATACCAGAGAGATAGTGGATTACTAAGAAGTCAATCTTAATCAATTCCATTTTGTAGGATTTTGTTGTACGTTGAAAATCCTTAGAGTTCTCATTTGTTAAATATTTTCTCTGGAAGCTTGCCAATTTATGACAGAGCTTCGAAGTTAAGAAAGCACTGTTAATTCTCTTAAATGGTCGTTCAGTAAGAATGAATATCTATCCTCTAATGAGTCGTTGTCCTTTTTTGGAAACCGTTACATCACAATAGCAACATCATGACAAAAAAAACAAAGGTTATTGTGAGAAAAAAAAACCAATTAAGTAGTTGCAAAACGCAATGAAATTAAAAATTTTTAAGACAAGTGGAAAAATGTATTAAATGATAGACAGTCCTTCCGAAATATGTATCATGAAAACAGTCGCTTTCAAATTTAAAAGAGTTCAGTTAGCTTAAAACTGAACTCTTTTAAATTTGAAAGCGACGTCTGGCAGATCACTCACAGATAAGAGATAAACTTAGTTATCTCTTGGACAAGAAACGTCTGGCAGATCTTCAGTAAAATTGTGGGCTCATTGACTTGTCTACGTTTCTTTTGAACATAAAATAAACTTCCTTAATGAAAAGGACTTGTTTCTTAAAAATAAGTTATTTATTTTTGAACACCTTCCGTCTTTCTTTCAAACAAATGCTTAATTTTTAAAAAAATTAAAAAATTAATTTAATTAATACAAAATTGAAGAATGGAAGATGAGAATCATTGAGTTCAAAATATTCAGAATGCTATTATTCTAATCTGAAGCATACTAAACTCGATCTAATTTTGAGATGAATTCCTAATATCGGATCATGAGCATATCTGTAAGATACCTGTTGTTTCTAGAAAGATTAAAATAATTATTTTCGATATACTGTTCTCTTATTCTTTGCAAAGAAGAAGCATTTCTGAAGTTTATTCAATCTTTTTGAAATTTAGAGACATTTTTGTCTAGTACATACTTGTATACATTAGTTTACATAATAGCTTCGATTGGAAGAATACCATGTAGAAAAAACCCTCAGAAAAAAAGTTTTGTTTAAACAACAGCTTCCAGCTAAAAATTTAGTGCCTAGTAAATCTTTTATTTTAACATTTCCATGGCAAAAAATGACCAGCTTTGTTATATTCATAATGTTTGCGTAACCCGAAGAACTATTATTCGTAGTTACATAGTTTTTCCAATTAGTTTTAGTCGACACCCGCATAAAATCATGGTTATTAATAATTCAGTACAGAGGTTAGAACAATGATATAAAGGAGATTTATTTTTAAAATGAATGTGTCTAGACTTGAGAAAGCAGTTTATTTGTCTCAATAAAAGGATCCTTAACTTAATAAGATGTCTTATTTTCTAATACCATCTATAATGTCAACATATTTTTAAAATTATATTATAATTACTTATGTCAGAATATTTGATGTAAATATACGAGGACGTTTAACAAAATTATGTAATGAAATAATATTTAAATGAGAGCTTTTTTACATTATTGATAGATATTATTTTTATGATATCTATTTGTGACGGAAGAAATCATTCCTGTTACAAATAAATAAATTTCATTTCCCTATTATTAAATACTTTAACAAGTTTGAATTTTACTATCATTTAAAAAATATGTATTACACTATTTACAAACTTTTAATATCAACTATATATGGTAAAACCTTTTACATGTTTTATTAATTATAAGCGGTTTTCTAAATGTCCAAATCATTTCATGATTCTTCTTCTTATTATAACTGATTATTGTGGCTTAAAAATATAATTTCTAATATCTCTTAATATTTTTTTGACTGTTCAAAAGGAAAATTTAGAAATATAAATAATAAAATTATATTAATTTTTCATTTTATATTATATATTTCTTCGTCATCCTTTTCATCAATTACAGTTACTAAACTTAATTTGATAAAAAAGGTAAATGCAATTGATCATTTCATCAATTCTTATAAAATTATCATGTGCTTTTGTGATATTTTATTAATTATCATAAAATTTCTTTATTTTCAGCTATTTCAAAATTGATTTTCTATGTATATATTGTAGATTTAAATCCTTGCTGGAATTTTAACTCTAACCCTATCGGTACACTCATCGGTTTTACAGTATCGATATTATCTCGGTTGTACACGTAATAGTTATACGTAATCGATTTAAGTTGGTGAAAATACCCTATTTTGAGTTATTCCCAAAGGGAAAAATGCATTGAGGCTTTTTTTCGTCCTAATAATAACTTTTCTTCCATGTCCTTGTTTTCATTTTCCAAAATTGTGATTATTCATTTTAAATCTTCTGCTCTTAATATCAATATACAAAAGATGTTTTCTTGTATTAAATTGAAGACTGTATATCATTTTTATTAACTTATTTCTCTATAATATACCATTTTTTGTATTTTTGTATTTTCCCTCGAATTGTGCTATTCTATGTATGATATACTAATGTATTATTCTAACGTATTGCCATACTTTAATGTATTATTTGATCAAATATTTTCTATTGTTTTTGTGAAACTACAAATTTTATAGTATGTTACACGTAATACCCAATAGATAGCATTAAAATCCAATATATTAATGCAAACTCATTTTATAAAGATGCAAGAGGAAAAGTAATTTTAACATTATAAAAATTAATATGAAGATGAGTTCTTAAAATTCTATAATTTGTACTTGCATGAGTCTAAACTTGGAACAATGCTGTGAAAATGACACAAAATATATATCAAACTTTCAGAGACGATTCTGTCAGCATTTTCGCTACCTAAAGGAGGTTAAGAAACTTTTCTTTTGGTCATGAGTCGCTTAAAGATGTGCCCGGAGAAGGGTGGGCAAGAGATGATAAGTTGCAATCGAATCTTTAATGCTAAATGAGTAGCTGCAACCGAAGATTTTTCTCAAACTTCAGATTTCCTTCAGGGCAAAGGTTTTCCGTGAGTGATGAAACTGCCTGTTAACCCTTGCATGGTTTTGAAACAGCTTACGAATCCAGTCAATGTATGCTTCATTCATTGACATTCATCAGTAAGGTAGAGCGCCTAACATTTGTATTGGATAGCTTCTTCGCCGCCAGTGGAACCATTTGTGTCCACTTATTTACATGTAATGAGAAGTGGCGCTTCTATAGTAAAACCAAAAGATCCCTCCCTTTCTTCTCATCCACTGATGCTATGCCTTAGACCAGTAAACCCATAATGCTTCAGCAGTGGGTGTAAAATTAAATTAAATTATTCCTGCTTTTTTGATTAACAATAATTTATCTATAACAGGTGAAGATTGCAGCCTAGATGAAATAACTTGAGGTCACAGGTTGCTTTTATGAGGTTTATTGGTAACAATAACAAAAGAACATGATTACGCCATAGCGAAGCAGGCCTAGAGAACTACACATTAAAGTTACGCGGAAGAGAGCCACGATACCCCTCGTAATAGGGCCAAATTCGCTTCTACTGGAGAAACAAATGTACAAACATCAACATTCAGATCACGTGGTGTTTACATAATTGGTAGCTGGCTCCGCCCAAGAAGATAACATTGTTAGCTTAATTCTTGAGAGTTTTACTGTGCGCATGGGGAACTAGAATTGGAATTATTCACTATTAAGTTTTATCGACGGACTGGATTATTACTGCTAACATCTACAGTGATCACTTCTAAAAACACAATTTTGAATGAACCGTAAAAACGTTCTTTTCCTATTCGATAGTGCTGGAACTCATGGCTCGCATTTGATCTCTGACGCAATTCAGACCCTTGAATGGGAACTCCTTTTGCACCCTCCTTACTCCCCTGATTTAAGCCCTCCTGACTATCCTTAATCTTTAAACCAAGACAATAATCTGCGAAATGGATCGGAAACAGAGAGGCAAGGTAAACGGAATTATAGAACTTTTTCAATTGTTAAGATTGTGACCTCTATAAAAATAAAATTTATAAGCTTGTTTCCCGTAGAGAAAATGTTGTTAAATGTGATAATGGTTATTATGAGTTTAATGTTTTTAAGTTTGCCTTTTTTCAATAACAACAACAAAAAAGCACACATAACTTTTTTAATTACCAGATATTTAGATATGGAGTTCGTGGCAGTAGTTTCCGTTCGTTTTTTAAGTTAATGAGAAGAAGGAGATTTTTAGCCCATATTAAGGTAAATTCAAGGAATACTACAATCAAGGTAGATATAAAAAGAAATTGGGTCTTAAGCTGGGAATCTTCCATTTCGATATCAAAAACTTAACAGAAGCTATCATTAGCTCTGAAACAATAATATATCTCATTAATTTTCCATGTGATTGCAAAGAATGTATGTATTTAGAGAAATATTGTGTACTTCAATTGAAAAAAAAATTCCTCAGGGAATATGCCTTTGACCTCTTTTCGTGCATTGCTCTTTTAAGATCTCATCTAAAAATAGAAACATCTGAAGGATTGTTTTCTTTCTGATATATTTGAGTTATTTCAGGGGTGAACTTATGACGCTTTATTTCGTGCGCCTTACAAATGATAATAGTGGGCGAGAGAGGACCTCTCAAATATTTCTCTCCTGTCACATTGTTTGCAAAGTCGATATCATATCTCCAAAGTCAGATTACTTTTCAGTCCATTGCACAACCTCGTTTCAGTAAACGCTTTATGGGGATCAAAAGATTTATCAAGAATAGGAAATAGATAGAAACGTCTCTAACGTATTTAGCGTGTATATTGAGCAAATTTAGAACTTATTTTTGCAGGGTATTAATATAATTTTTCCTAAAACAAAAATGCATTCATAATTGTATTATAAATTTACCAAGTTAGATGACTAAAGAATTTAATATTATATTAACTGATAAATTAAGATAAGCATTTCTTGTTATTAAGATGGTAATAAAATCATGCAACGGGGATTAAATATTAGCTGTACTTTCCATTTGGATCGCCAGAGAAATTATACATATTATAATGCATTTCTACTTTATCTACAACTTTGGGCATCATTGAATTACTTCTTTTTTTCTTTTGTGTGTGTTTTATTATGATGATGATGTGTGTGTGAGTAATAAGTTCAATAGATTTTTCAATAATCATAATTTATAAAAATGAGTCCACTTTTATTTCAAACTAGCCGCCTTTGGTGACCAGTCGGTTCGCCAGTATTAATGCCGACTAAAGGTTCAATCATTTTTTTAAATAACTTGGTCTCATAATAAGTTTTTCAGCAAAATATTTTTATACTTCAAATTTCGATAGACATATAATTCACTTATACTATTATGTTGGCCTTAAGCAGTCTTGATCTTTGAACTCCGCATCTCTCTCTGATTTTCTGTCAGTGCACGTAAAATTCAGTTTTAAATTAAAGTGGAAATGATGAAACTTCAATTAATGTAAAGACCTCTTTACTCCATCCAAGCATGTCTTTAAATAAAACTAAAAAAAATGAAAGCAGAGTAGACCGACATTGAAGTATTCACAACAGAAATTGAAACATTATTAATTTTTATAATTTATAATATCTCAAGGAATTATTCAACAAACATTTCAGAGATTAAATAAAACATCCAGTTTAAATAATTAATAATTAATAACATAAAATAATTCCACATTAAATAATTAATCTCGCTCTCAGAAGATTACCGTTTGGTGCTTTTCTAAAAATTCTTTTTCAGTTTTAACTGTCGCACTTTTGTAATATATTTTTATTTTGTATTTTTATTTATTTTAATTCTTTAAGTGAACTAATAATTTTGATATTTCAAACGACCAAGAAAAATTCTCTTGCATTTATTGTTTAAAAAATATCACATTTCATATTTGCTTCATTTCATATAATCACGTGATGAAAATTATATTTTTCTGATTTATTTTTGGTAGTAATTAACTTTTTTTTTAAATAAGAACTTCTAAAAATGTGATGGCAACATATTATAAAAAGCTGATTCTTTTAGATCCTAGAAATTTTATTTTTAGAAATTTTATTTTATACCAAATAAATTGTTAAAAAATACGATTAAATTAAATTTTAAAAAATGCATTAAAAATAGAGCTTTAATTTATAGGTAAAAACATCTGTATCATTGAAAAGTTAATTTTCTGAGCTTTAACTTGATGCAAAAATCAATTTTGTGCTATAATATTTTTGGACGTTATAGCGAAAAAACTTTAAAATTTCGCTTTTTTTAATTAATTCAAATTTTAATTAAAAATTTAAAAAGGAGGCTCCGAGGTGCACATTCCCGGCCCCCAAGGTATACATGTACCAAATTTGGCAGCTGTAGGTAGAACGGTCGGGCCTGTAGAGCGCCAACACACACATGCACACACATTGTGCTTTATTATAAGTAAAGATTACAAATTGCGTGAATTTTTAGTTTCTTAGTTTGCTGTAATTTTAATATTCTGAATATAAAACCCATATCGAGCAAAACTTCAAATCCTTAAAAGCAGTTAATTCAATAAAGATATGGCAAAGCAATATTTCGAAGCATAAAATGAGTCAGCTAGATTCTTATGGACTCTCTCCTTTCCCTCTTTTTAGCACTTCTCCATGATCTAGGCAGCCTTCAGCGAAGGTTTTCAATAAAATATAAATCGGATCTATTTAAAATAACTCCTAAGATTTTAAAAGAACTCTTTTATGGATAATAATAAAACCTTTAGTTTTTATTGTTATAGATGAAATATTTACCTATAGCAATAAAACTTTTTATTTTACTGTTATCAATAAAAAATGAATAATAATAAAAAACTATAGTTATTATTTTTTCATTTTTTATTGATAATAATAAAAACTATAGCTTTTACAGTCTGATTTTGTTATTGATAAAATAATAGTGTCTTTTACTTCAAACAACAATATTCGTATTTACACAAATGCAAATATCAAAAAATATCTACACAACCAGCGATTATATATATATAAAGTAAATAAAATATGTAATATAGATAAAAGATAGTTTTCAACTTAGTTAGCATAAGTCTAGTTCACTATCCGAATTATAATACTAACCGAGGAAAGCGGGAATTAATAAAAAAAAACCCTGTTATTTGGGGTTGTTGTCTCTTATCCCATTTGGTGTAGCTTAGCTACACCATCTCCATAAAACCAAAAAATCTCGAGAAAGTCCAAAAACTGATTAGGGTCCTTTAAAATCCCGCCAGTAGTAAAATCCAAGGACTTCAGGATATGGCTAAGGAAAGCCTGCTCAGTCATGCACCAGCGACACTCGGAAAAGAGTTTCCGTCCCTGTTGGAAGGTAAGAGTTCCACTGTGACCACTTAAGAAGCGAAAGAGGGCCGTCTGCTGCTTCCAAGACATATTTAGTCCGTGGCATCAACTTGGTTTAACACCGAAGTACCAAGGGTGCACAGGTGGTGTTCTCCAAAGAGCATTATTTTCAATTTTCCTAATAGAAGATATTTCCGAAAAAGTTAAACAATTGTATGTACACAAAGCAGCAGCAGAGGCAGACTTAGCCGAATTATCGGCAATTTCATTTCTATTAAAACCAAAAATTTTAAGAGAATCTCTTTTACATGAAGCTGGAGAATGTAATGAGCCTATCGAGCGAGGCCCTCTGCCTAAACCTCGTCTGCCCCCCCCTGATTTACCTGCGCGACTGGCGATGCAAAAATCAACCAATAGACAGTCAGTAATTTATATAAAATAAATATCGTTCATGTAAGCGGAATTTCAAATGTCGCATCGCATAAAAATGTGCATTAGTATTCGTAGCTCATAAATAATGTATAAACATAAACAAATATTTTTGCCTAGTTTTGCTTTTTATAGATTAAAATTATTTTTGATAAACAGAAATTAAAAACTTTTGATTGGATGTTTGAAAAACCTTTAAATTGAATTTTTAGAAGTTAACGAATACCTCATCTCTTTAAAAGCTATGGAAATCGTACATGGTACATTTTTTAGATTACATTCTTGGAATGAATGCACAGTTTATAATGTAAAATTATAAAACGAGAAAAAAATGGAATGTTAAATTCGGCATCCTCACCATTCCCTCCGCATAAGGCGATAAAATATTTGTAAACATTCAACATAAAATAACTAATGTGAAGATTGCTTTTATTGATAAAAATTCTCCCCTCTAATTTTTTGGAGCATTTAAACTGAATTAAAAAAGCAAAGCAAGAAAAGAAAAAAAGAGAGGCAGGTAGATAGAGACGAATAAAATATTGAATATGAAATCATCTCCGTATTCTAGACGCTCTACGAATATGTAAATAGCGTAAATAATTCAACATTTTTTTAAAAATAGAATTTGCACCTACCTGAATCTTTTACTACAAAAGTTTTTAGTAAATAAAAATTTTGAGTGAAATAAGGCTTTTAAACATAGAATTAAAATTGTTTAGAAATGTATTATAAAAGGATGTTCTAATTAAACACCTAAAAATGTAGGAAAATTACTTTGATTTTGTTTGCATTCCCTCTATATAACTTTATGATAGCTAATCCAACTTGCTATTCTTTTTTCAAACATAATTATCATGTTTTAATGCAGTTAATTATCGATAAATGAAAAGAGATTCTTACCCAACATCATAATTTCCCACAGCACTACTCCAAATGACCATCTGAAAAAAAGGGTGATACATCTCTATTCAGAGTCAAGGCAAACAAAGTAAATAATTATCACTTATATAAACACATGGCTATTATATGAATGTTAATATTATTGTACAGGTATAATGTTTGTAACATTAATATAAAAGGAAACGAGTAAAACAGTGTATATAATTTTTACAGCACTAGAAAATTTGAACTTAACCAAGGATACAGTGTAAAATAGAACATCTTATGCACGATGGTAGATTGCTTTATGTATACACATAAAAGATATTTTCAATTGATTTTAGTTGTAAATATTCATTTAAAATTGGAATTCTTAGTACAAAATTTAAAATCTTGCTAATAGCTTTCAATTTGATTCGTGAAGAGGCAAATATATTGAATAAGCCTGAATATAAAATAATATAAATGGCAGTTCTCTATTAAGAGATTCGCTATTCGCTCCTGCTTAGATTTATTCGAACACAGATAAAATGGTTAGTTTTCATATAAAAGAAATCTCAGCTCTAAACACCGAAACAAATTTAGGGATTTTATATCTATTCATGATGAAAACCATAAGGGGGGCGATGTATTTAAGTACGCCCAATGATACAGATGAGAATGGGTGATTATATAAATCAATATAAAGTTGCCAAATTTGAATAAAAATTTAGAAAATTATTAGAGATATTTTTACATAATGGTCCCAAAATAGTATAATACATAAAACGAAAAATTCATTTAAAAGCATTTATTTTTATAGAAAATAAAGATGTAAAATGAAAGAAAATGCTTTCATGTGTATTAAACCCTAAACTATTAATGAACCATTTAAGTAGAAAATCCTTCTCACTTTAATTAGTATATAAGACAAGGAAACAATTATTAAAAACTTTACTACAGAATTTATGCCAATTACACTTTAATATCAAATCGATAAATGATATTTAAAATTATGAAGTTTTCCGGTTTTAAATTGCCAAAGAAGAACTAAGATCCGATGTTACCAGCAAATAACTATTTCTTGAAGTGTCAATTTTTTCCGGTTATAAATTAATCGATTGTGAACTTTAGCATTTATTTATGAGACCCTGCTCTAAGATAGTAGTATTAATACAAAAGCTGCACTTATTACATAAAAATTGTAATAATTACATCCTCATAATGACAGTTTTATATTCCAAACTTATAAAGAAATCTACACGATATAAATACACACTTACGATAAAAAGGTTGTTTTTTAATTCCTTGATATCCTTTTCTGAATTAAAAGGAAATCAAGAAGTACGGTAAAATTTCTGGAAGATGCAGAAAATAAAAGACAAATTTGGAGAGTTTCTCTTAATCACGCTCATGTAAACGTCCCCCTCCCTCCTGTATTGATTGTACCGAGAACACTCCAGATAAAAGCGGCTTGCAAAAATCTTACAGGAAGACAAGATGATAATCAAATAGCGCCACCGAAACGTGAGAAGAATTAATTACTCTTCTGGTCAGGAGCCTCGCCTGCAGTTTGGTTTTTACAGATAAAGCTTTTGTTTTCTCTGATTTAAAGAGAAGAAGCTCATAAAAACCTTAAATACCAGTCAGCGATAACATATTCTTAGAATCTTCAGCATAGCGTCAATAATTGTCCACATTTGTAATTATTTTAATCGCAGTTTCAGTGGCAATAAATTCCTGGACAAAGGCCGTAAATTTTTCCAATAAATCAATTTTTTTAAGTAACAGGAAAGGGATTCAAGGAATTTTTTCTAAAACTTTGTTATCATTATAAGTCGTGTATTTACCTTTGTTTATACAATATATTTATATCCATGAAAGTTGTCGCCTGAATTATTATTTTTCTTCTTTAAGTTAATAAATAATTAATCATTCCTTTCTCTTCAAGATTTTCAGTATCATTTTCCGGAAGACATTTTTTTCTCCACCTTCCTGTCTTTGAATAGTTATAAAAAATTAACTTCTCTCTGCTCCAGAGCTCAGAATGATTTGAATGACAGATTTGTCACAGCAAATAGCGTCAGAGTTGGTATAAAATAAGCCCTATTGTATTTTTTCTTTGTATATTTATATTAGAATAACTCAGGTAACGTCCTCTCTATTTTACCGAGGTTTGAAATTACGAAGGGCATCCAAAATAGATGTAGTATTTCTTTCATACAAGAAGTTAATTTAACCGTCTGATATAACTAACTACCTAACTGACTGCCTGTCTGATGATAACTAACAGATTTGATGAGGCGGGTAAAACGGCTCCTTTGTTGTGTTAGGCAGAAATTAGGAGAGAAGAGATTTATCTGAGGAGTTGTCCTCGCCATTTAATTGGAGTTAAATGTAACGAGATCCGTCCCCAAACAGCCCTTTCTTTAAAGTCTGTAAACGCTCTTTTATAAAACAATATATTTGCTTTTGCTAAGTGGAGATTTCAGATATTGGGAAAAACAACTTCTCTTTATTATGTTACAGAGATATTTATTATTTTGGACCAGCATAGATTTTCTGGAAGTGAAAAATGTATACTTAGCGTATACAGCAACCAAATATGAATCAGTTTCAGAACATAAAAAGAAATGGGCAGATATTTCTGAAAATTTCTTTAAAAAAAGATTTAAATTCTGTTGCTGAGAATCGTTTCCCACATACATTTCTATAGACCTCTCTAACACAATATACAGCAGTTATTCTTCCCAATATTTGTAATCTCCAATTAGAATTAGCAAATGGCAAGTTGGTTATAAAATCTAACATTCTATCTACATTTCACTTATTATTAATAAGCAATTAGATATGAGCAAATCGCAAATTATTTCACTTATTCCGTTGGTTTTATAATCGGAGAGAAATTCCTTTAGAAACTTGCAGATTTTGCATTGCACATTTAAATATGAAAATAGTCCAAATGTCTTCCAATATTATTCGGTCCCAATCAATATAATTAACTTTTCAATACCAATTATTCGATTTAAATAATTTATCTTATTTTTAAATGATTCATTTTTTTGTTTTTGATAAAAGATTTTAAATAACTGTGCTGAAATATATGTAAATACTTGAAAGTACGTAAGGAATATAAGGCATGTAATCAGAGGAATGCTTCAAAAAATTAAAATGCACTTAATTGTCTAAAGGAGGGTAAAATTGAACTGATAAATGCACGAATTTTTAATCTATCTCAATTAGATTTAAAATCATTGCGCCTATTAGGACTTAAATATTTGCATTTACTTACAACCCACCTAATGTTGCACATCTAATTATCAAACAGGTTAGAAGCTTCAAATAATTAGTTGCAAAATATTTAGACCTTGACTGTAATTTTTCGATTTTGTAGCTGTTCAGTTAATTATATGGAAAATTAGGCTCCGTTTGGCCATATAATGCAGTATTTATTTTATATCACTCAGTTGGTTAATTAAATTCAATGTACTACTACACTACATTTCTATGAATGATTAATAAATTAAATCCTAGGTAAAAAAATCAAAATAGTATAATAAAAATAGCTCAGAAGAGTATATTCAAGTCCACCAAAGTATATGCATGACAAATCTGATAACTATAGGTGAAGTAGAGAGAGAGAGAGAGAGAGAGACTTTGTAACTAAATGTCTATCAGAATTCAAATTTTATATATGGATCTAAAAATTCATAGCATATTCAATTAGTCATCAGATTCACAAATTGTTTAGAAATGTTGAAAATCGGTTTTGAAACATCATTAGTAAGCCTTTGGGCTTAGTGATTTTGAACCACAGTCAAATGATAAGAACGGTTTTCAGCTGACAACTGTTCTTTCTTTAAAACTTTTGAATCATACCTACAGTACAATGATTGCTCTTAATGGATTTAATATGCAAGGTTCAAAAATTTGCAGTTCATCTACTTCTTCTTCTACTACAAATATGTTCGAATTTCACATTAATTATGAATAATGTTCAAGATTTTTAATGATTCAAGATTTAGTGATTTAGTTCAAGATTTTAAATGTATGCACATCATAAATAAATATTTTAAGAAAACGTTCTACAATTTTTTTAATGCTAGCATTCAAATACTTTCAGTATATTAATTGTGTAGCGAAATAAACAATACTGAACAAATATGATGGCGCCTAAAATTAACAAAAGCACAATGAATACTTTTTATAATAATACAAATAAAATGTCTACGTTATGAAAAATAAATCTAATTTAAATATGGTATAGGGAATTATTGTTCTTTAATCCTATTTATCCAAAAATATTCATTTTCAATCAGGCAATAAGGTAATTTTTCATGTTCTTATTAAATTCGAAAATCTTTATATGTTCTTAAAAATAAAATTTTAAGTATTTTACTTGAGCCTTCTATTCATACATTCGACAAATAATAAATAAAGCTTACGAAATACAATATTACTTTTTTATCCGATTTCTTTATTCATTCGCATCATGTAAGGATTTATTTAAGATTCCGATAACTTTTTTTCCCTTGGATATTTTACAAAATAGCAAAAGCAATATCCCAGTTTTTAAAGATGAAACTACCAATAAATATCTTTACAAAAGACAATAAAGCTATTTATTTTCTACCTCACGTAATTTTACGGGATCTAAAAACTGGCCAAAGATTATTTGAAAGATGTGAATAGTTTTTATTTTTTATTTTGAACGATAAACTATGAATTTCAATAATGGAGCTTTTCGTAGTTGCTTTGACATAAAAAAAAGAAAATATAACGGTAGATGCGGTGATTACTTTAAATAGCTAGTAGCTAAGATATTAAGGCATATTATATATTATGAAAGATATAAAACTTAATTGTTATTATATAATTTTATTTGACTTGATTTGATATATACGTATAACTATATAGATTTTTAATCATCTCTACAGAAATCATTGCACAATTGCAGAAATGTGAACGTCTTCAAATTGAAGTTTAAATTTAGTTGGTTGTTTCAAAACCGGAACCCTTGAAAATGCCATAGTGGCTTTTCCAATCAAAGAGGTTGTGTTTTTGTTGTGAGAGGTTGTTGTGTGTTGTTTTTTCGCTATGTTGTTATGTTGGCATAGAAAAGTAATGTAAACATTCATAGAGCCATTATTTGTAGATAAGCATGTAGTTAATATTTTTACTTGTTACTGCCTAAATTTTTTATACTTATCAATTGTTTTAAAGAATTCTAAGAAACATTCACGTATCGAATATTTATGTAAACTGGAAGTTTGTTGTTAGGATGGAAATCAAACTATACTTTTCTTTCACATCTTAGTAATTTTTTTGGAATATTTTCATTCACTTAATCAATTTGTCATCTTAATAATACCTTCATTAAAAAAAACTACTCTCTTCAATACCAAAAATTTTATTTTATATTGATGAAAGCGAAAACATAAAAGGAAATTAATTTAGGTTTTTTATTGATAAACAAAATTGACTTTTTAAATCATTGTGTTAATATTTAACACAATAAATTCTTTATAGTTACTCACAAATCAAATTATTTAGATTTTAATCTTGAAATTCTTATTTTCTTTTTAATGCTTTTAATAATTCTTTGCTAGTTTCATTCGTCTTAAATACTTACAAAATCAAGCAATGCAACTTTTCTTCAAGACCAAATTACTTTATTCAGAAATGATCTTTATATCAAGGCTTTATAAGTAAATTAATAAAGCACAGTCATATTTGTATTTTACAGTAATCGTGTTAAGATGATCACATTATAACAAACGAAGTAAATACGTGAGGGTTGCTATGAAATCTTCCGGAATCGGCCAGTTGTAGATGATTAATGAATGCAAATATGAAAAGAATTTCATTTTAGAATACTTTTATACCTGAGAGACACATTTTTAACATGGAAACATTCTAATTTCTCTGAAGTTAGTTTGTCTCTAGATTGGATTAGAATTTATCATATCTCCATTTGCATATGGTTGAGAAATAGATCAATAATTAAGGAGAAAACATTTCCCTCAAGGAATTATTTGAAAAACTATTTCATAATGAGTTTTAAGGAATAACTTCTATGAAAATGTTTCCATTCATTATTAATAATTATTAATTATTAAAAATTTTAAAATTAAGCTACAAAATTTTAAAAAAAGTACGGTGTTATATTTGCTGATGTACAAAGATATTCATTGCGAGTCTGAGGAAGACGGGAATCATGGCATCCCGGATGTGGGCGGATGGATAAGACCAATGGGATTGTTGTTCTTCAAAACTTTCTCGCATATTTTTTGATAAAAATGAACTTGTGTTTTGAACGTTTTTTTTCCGAACCACCTGAAACCAAAACTTGGCATTACTAAACTACAAATGTAGTCACAAAATTACATATCCAATTTGATAAGTTTCAGCCTTCCCGTTTACATGATTCTTCACAAATAATTAAACCTTTACTGTATTTCGCCCAAGCTTTACTGTATTCTGTTGTATTGTACTGTGCTCTGATTACTGTATTTTGTTGCTGTTTACAATAGGTTACAACAGGTACAAACAAGTGTTTACAATAGCAATGTTTAATATGGATACCGAATTTTATCTATCTAACTCTATTAATTTTGTAGTTATTATGTTAACTGGCTTTCTGACACAGAGGTAGCGCGTCTTCCTCATGTTCTGGGAGTCCCGGGTTCAAGTCCCGATTAGGGTGTGGTTGTTCTGTGTTATCTATGAGATGTGTGAATGTGTCCCTCTATAAAAAGGGGCTGTGCAATCAAATGTGTGTGATACAGCCTTTACCTACTTTTAGGTGCGATGGTCTTTGTGACTAACAGAGGCTGCAACATTTCCTCATCCAGTCATGGAACTGGCCTAGCACTGCTAGCCAGTGGGGGCGTGCAACAATAAAGCATATTGAGCAGCTGAACATACAGAATTTTCCTCAATGGATTTTTCTCAAAATTTGATAGAAATCTACAGTTATTCTGAAAAGACCACGTACCAAATTTCATTCGTGTAGCTTAAAACGTTTTTGAGTTATCTTTGTCACACCGACTGATAGACAGGCAATTTCAAGAAATGTATTTTTAGATTTAAGAGAGGTCTAAAATGCGAAGATTCATTAGAATTCTATATAATAAGGCATAAGATTTAAGTTTATGTAAACAAAGAAATTTTGTATAGATGCTCCTTTCATTTGAAAAGAAGAAAAAAAAGCAACTATAGTTCTGTTATTGACACATCGAGTTCTCCCTAACTATTAAATTTTCTATCTTGGAAAATTTTTGATTATGTCAATACTTTCTCTATCTTCGTACGGGAGGAAGTAAAAAATATAACTGTTCTATCATCTTAAAACACATATTCTTTTGTGAAGAGAAATATGACAGTTTTTCTATGAATATCTATTTTGCGATCAGAGGAGAGCTATAATTTAATTTTTGTAATGAGAACAATTTTATTTTGCGTAAATGTTGTATCACAATATTTTAATGAGGAAAAAATGAATTGAAGGTTTTTTTTTTCGTTTTATCAATTCTCAAATAAAACAAAACCGTCTTTCTGATACCTAATTATTCGATCAGAAAAACTAATGCACCATTTCAAATTCTCATTCTGATATTAAATTTAAATTATAGCTAAAATCATTTTACACAAAATTATCCAAATATGAATACTCTTAAAAATTTGAACTTTAAATTATTTATAAACATTGTATTTTCTATTAGTAAGAAGCAAAGGAAATAAATTCCTTTTTAAGATTAAGAATAGCCGACTTTCACTTCAAATAAATAATGGACGTAATTACTGCCAACAAGATATTTTCCGAGACAGGAAATTTAATAGAAAGAGAGAAACCGATGTATCAACAACAAAACTAAAGTTGCATTTTGCTCTTCTTTTCAAAAGAAAGAAGCATCTATACAAAATTTCTTTGTTTACATAGACTTAAATCTTATGCCTTATATTGCCTTCATTAATTTTTAAGTCCAATTTTCATCATAAATATGAAAAATTCCGGAGAAAATATTAAAAAACTATTTTGTTGAGTGAAATCTTGCATGAACCAAAGTATTCTTCCACATTTACAGCATGCTTTTGGTTGTCAATAATTTTTAATCCACTTTTTGAAAGTTATGAATTAAAAAAGAAGCCAAGAAATTTTTTTACAGCTTTCAAAGGAATATCTCCTTACTATTTCCAACTTGCTTATGAGTTTGGAAATCTTTTAATTTAAATTTGAAAAAAAAATACTCATTTCCAAAAGCCAGTTCTGAATACTGATTTTCAATTTTTTCTATGATGGAATAAATGCAAAAGGGATTTTGTTTTTGTCACGGTATAACAGAGGTCTCTACTTAATTATCATTATGTTTCTTAACATTAACAATGTTTTGAAATCGGTGTTATTTTTTATTAGATGTTAAAAAATTTTGTTAATTTTTTTTGATTTTAACAAATATATGATTATTTCTGTTAAGGAATTATCACTTATTTTTGAACATTATTTAGTTGCTAATTGTTATTCGTATTTTGTGATACACATAAATTGGGTCCTAATTTAAAGCGTAATACATAGCATTATAAAGCTTTGAAAATAAGAACAGCAGTAGTTTTGAGTAATTAATGAATTAAAATATTAATAATTTAAAGTTATTATAAAAACATTTAGTGCCATATGATAATGATAACCCATAAATATATCGGGTAAAAGAAGTCAATATGTATTATTGAATTTATATCCAAGTCCTTGTTGCGGAGGGAAAATTGGAAATAGCATACTATAAAAATTTGCTAATCTTCTATGAGATATACATAAAATATTAAACATTTTTGCATTATTACAAATGGATTTTGTGAATTTTTTTAGTTAAACGGATAATTGATTATTCTTGAAACATTTTCAAACTCTGAAAAATTCTGTATTTTCTTTATATTTACCAGTTTTCCAACAATTCATACGGGAATTGCAAAAAAATATTTTTAAAATTATTATTTCTTAAAATTTTTTAGAGTTATTTTCAATATTTTTTTCCGGTTTTTTTATTACTTTTAAATAACGATTTTGTTTTATCACTGCTTATCATTTGTTTTATCATAGCACACAAAAAGATCCACTGAATTTATGAATAAAAAACAATTTGTTTTTTATTTGTTGTTGAAGGGGGGAAATGGGTGTCAGACACTCAGATTCATTATTTATTCACCATTTTTCATAGAATATGTAATGGGTCTGAATGATTTGATATTTTAAAATATTTTTAGCACCCAGGAAACATTTTTCATTAGACTATAAAAATATTAGAAAACTTCAAAACTTCAAAGTTCACGATTTTCGTTCAAACTATACTTCGCATTCGAAGTTAGGAAAATCTCATGAAACTATGCATGAAGTCATTTATCATGTAAATTAGATAACTCATCCACTGTTACTGGGATTTAAAATCTTCAGAAAAACCTTATTTTGATGCAATAGGAGGAAATACAAGTTATAAATAATTATTAGATATTGTTAATTTTTATTATTTACCATTTACAAATTTTCCATTCATTCAAAATGATAAGAGTCATATGTTTGTTTATTTCATTTATCTAAAGAAATATTAGATTGCTTCCAAGCTATTTAAATATATATTTATAACTTAATCTTTTTTTTAAATTTAATTTTTTTAATAAGTATCGTTACTCAAAGAAGAATACGATAAATTTTATATATTCAGTATTATTAGCAGAAACTAATTAAATCTGAAAATTCCTTTTTCTAAGTTGGTCATTTGTTTAGGTTATACGCCTAAAAATTTAATTAAGCTGTTGAATCAAGAGGAAAGATAATGAATGCATATTTTAGAGAATAAAATTTTATGATTAATATGGAACACTGATTACCGATTAATGATTCTCATAAATTTACAAGGAGAAACGGATAATTGTAACGATAGACTGTTTTATAACTTGATGTAATTATGACTGTATTTAAGATAAGAGTTTCCAACCTAAGGGTTTAGAGGCGTAATGAGATATTACGATAAGTAGACAAACCTCATTTGCTTACACTTTGATAGACGAACTTAAGATACTGGCTGTAAGTGCAGTTGATTAAATAATGGTCTAAACATAAAATTATTAAATGTTATTAACGCACTTTGTCTTTGGGATCGTTAGCAATTATTATAACTAGGGTTTCAAAATGCAGGTCATTAATATAACTAATTATAATTTAATTAAATATTCATGCTTTACTCATTAAATAATTATCAGGATAAAATTTATAATTCTAATTTATAATCTTCATTATTTATTCAAAATTTTAATTCATATAAAAATAATAATTTCTGTATTTATAGTATTTGTGTTTCAAAGACCTAGCCATAGTTGACTACATTTGATTCTTTTTATCCTCACATAAAATAAAATTTTGTAATTTTTCTAAAACTTAATTTTATAAATAAAATTTCCAATTTTAAATCATGTAGTATTTAAAATTTGAGAATTCCACTTCAATAAATTTCCCAGTTTTGAATCAACATGAGTTCAAAGTATCCAATAGCAGGACTATATCTGTCTTTTACTCCGTGTGCAAGTGAAAAAAGTTACTCACACAAACTTTTATTATATTTAATTTATAAATGGAATTCAGAAAGTTAACTTTATACAAAAAAACTATAAAGAACTAACCAAATTTTGAAGAAAGCTTTTCAAATAGAAGTAAGTCTACACATATGTATATTAATAAGATAATTTAAAAATTCTACAACCACGTTGAATAAAATTAGATCATGTGGAATTAAACTAATCAATAGAAAGATTAGTTTAATTAAAAGATTTTTATAGTGGTATTTTTCAATATGGTAGGGAAAAAATTGTCATATTAGCAAAAATTATTTTAACTTTATCTTTTGGTTGAAAGTATATAAAAAAGTCAATAGATTAGTGATTTTATTCCTGAAAAATACATTTTGTCGATAAATTAAAGAAATAAACTTTAACTGATTTACTTTTTCCTCTATATACTTAAGAATGACAATGATCTTGCTTTTTATGCTTTAAATATTTTAAAATTCATATTCATTCCAGAATTAGTCAATGAAAATTGTACTTTCCATAGCTCAAAATAACGTCATTCAAATGTAAATATATTAGAGCTTAAAATTTCCAAGAGAAACTATAGGAATTTTCGATCGGAAGTAAAATTTTCTATCCTCTTTTTTTAACGGTTTGGATATGTATACATATACATAGATATGTGTTTAATTAATGAAATGAGTCTTGTGTTTGTCAGTCTTTTTCTTTAATTAGAGTTTATTTGTTCTGTTCAATGACAGCAATGAAATTTTAACCCTCTAACAGTTAGTAACACCCATTCACTTTTTATATGAAATTGTATAATAATATAATTTCTTTTAATCGATAATAGAACAAAAATAGACAGAAAAATCTATTTCTCTCGCATATTTTTTCAGGCCATAATGAAAATAATAACTTGATGCAGAGTTATATACTCACACGTCACTTCTTGAGGTGTAGATTTGGTCTTCCAAAGATTCAATGGCCATCCATTTGACTGGAACCCGACCCTGAAACAGAAGCTTTTCATGTTACTTATTTTCTATCAAAGAAATCAGCAAAGCGCAAACTTTTTATTATTTTTGTTCTCATCGTTATTAATTTTATTTATTTATTAGTTCAGATTTTGTTTATTAGTTCGTGCTTCTGGGGATTAAAATCATTTCTAACTAAATATTTTAAAAAGTAAAAAGTACCTTTGTATAAAATTTTATAATGTAGAAAAAATTTTAAAGCCCGACATTTTAAATTACAATCAGAATATTGAATAATCAATAAAACTTTCAAAATTCGGATAGCAATTTTTCCCCTAAATTTATTAGCGTTTTATTAGGCATTTTTGTTTCAAATCAACTGAAAATATTCAATAATTTATAAAATTTTCAGAAATAATTGAATAGAAGAAAGAATTGATCAGAAATGAATACGGAGACATTGCACCGTTTCCATAATTGGTGCAGATGACATTTTTGTACATCCTCCAATTCCGCCGTTAGTCATTTTTTCCTACTGTTTCTCACGGCCTGAAGCCTCTGCCATCGTTGGTTTCATTTGTTCAAAAACTTCATTTTTCTTCCGTTCGTTTGAGTTTAAGCGACGGACTTGAGTTTGTTTTTAAGCACTAATAAGATGTTATTTTAAAATCATAGTTAATGGACATGGAAAAAAGAGAAAGATAGCGAAGCCTTTCAAAAGGAGATTAAAAAATGTGGTTAATTTCGAATTAATTAAATATTTGAATAATTTTTGTACTTCGAAAGGTTAACAATATACTTTCTTTGGTATCATCTAATAAGCATGCGAAATTTGGTTGAAGTTCATTTCATACGTTTAGGAGAGGAATATGAAATTAACAAATGTACGTACATAGCTGAAATATCGTTTTATTTACATTGAGATTGACAACAACATTCAAATTCATTTTATATTTTTTTGATCACCAAAAAGCAGTTTTGTAATTTTCTATCTCATTTTCAAATTGAATGCTTTCGATCCATGCGTTTGAAAAATTCAGTTTTTTTAAATATAAAATTTAAATTACAGTAAATTATCGTTAGCAAAGGAATCTTCCAAGGAAGTGCCATACAACAAAGTATAAATGAAAAGGATATAACCGAATATTTAATAAATATATTTGATTATTTAAAATTTAATGTTCCAGATGCTGATTCGTCTAAATGTTAAAGATTTTACTTGTTTTAGATAGTGAGAGTATATTATCACATAATGTTTAAAGTAAAATGTTAAATAATAATCGTGAGTATTTAATTTTATATTTATATTGCCAAAATACTAATATATAATAATATACGTACCGATCCGTTCATATGAGGTTATGAATAGTTTAAAAATAATTAGTATAATTATATGTTTCCTTTTAAAGAACGAACAACCAACTAACTATATTACAATAATTAGAGTATTGATTTTCATATGAAGAAATAAATAAAAAATTACAATTCTTGAAATTTTTTTTATATGTGTTTGAACTTTATTCTTTCAAGGCTGAAGATAATATGCTATGACAAAGAAAGTTATTTTGAATACTAAAAAATGTTAAGATAATATCTTAGTTGTTTCAATATTACACTTTAAGATTATGCTTGATATATCAGGCATGTATTACATACTTATACAATAAATTATTAAAAAAAACTTACTTTTGTTTTCTTAAGATAGGCATCGCCTTCGTAAATGTCTCTGGAGAGGCCGAAATCAGAGATTTTAACTACTCTGTGCTTAGCCAAAAGTATGTTTCTTGTTGCCAAATCTCTATGAACGAGCTAGAAATAATATGAGCAGGACAATTTTTAACAGATCATAAATATACACAAAAATTGATTTTATAAAACTAGAAAGCTCTTTATATCAAAGTCGTGAAATGAAATACCAATCTCAACAAAGAAAACATCATCGTAATTATTATTATATCATGATACAATTCAAGATTAAATAATTGTCAATCAGAAATTACGATCCACTTATTGCGTATAAAAATGTGTTTAAACTTTTTATATTAACATTCTTTTTATGTATGCAGAAGGGTTTGAAATAAAACAATCATTATGACTTGTTGAATAAAAATTGAAAATTCTTTTTTTGAGGAATGAAAATTAAATTTCAAACTTTCTTATATTTTTATGTTGCGGTAAAACTATTTCCCATGGTAATGTTTTTCCATTAAAAAATGCTCTTAACAGAAAATTTCTTTCTTTAAGAAAAAGCAGATGAATATTAAACGTAGATTTATGAAGCTTATATGTTCTTTAATTAAAAAGATCGAGATTGCTTAGTGAAAAAGTCTGTGCTTTGTTAGTGGAGGATCATTAGTTCGAGATCCGATTCCACTGAAGATTCGCATTAAAAAACTCTTAGTATTTGTGGCATGAAAGTTTAGAAATTGGGTATATATCCGATTAGATATCGTTCTTTTCAACTAACCTCGTTTAAAAATGTGATCTACTGCAAAATGATTTTTTATACTCTTCGAAATGAGACATTAATTTTAATGTGTTTTCTCGCATTTTGAATGATGGAGGGAACAATAAGGTATAAAGATATAGTCTCACCCCTAATTCCATAAACATATTATCATGTTCAGTTAGACAAAAAAATGTCAAAGCCTATTGGCCTACTATATATAAGCTAGACAAAGACTATAATAGATAGAATGATTCCATGACGAAGATTATATGTGTAACATTTACTTTCAAACTGTTGTCATGGGAGGTTTAATAATAGAAAGCCTATATAATACGCATCAAATTCCATATGAATGGTAAGGATTTATAGGAATCCAGGATCGGACTTCATCCCTTCTATACCAAATGCACAAAGCTTAAGTTTGGCTTGTAAATAGCTGATATTCGATCCTCTATGAAAGGAAATAAAATGAGTTACAAAAAAATTGCTGCATTTTCGATTTTTTGTGTATACATATGATAATAAGCAAGGATATCAAAGGAGTTTTGGAAAAGTTTTTTTTTAAAAAATTTCTGCAACCATTTTTTTAAAAATAAACTGTTTTGTTTTAAAACTCTAACATACTCAAACAATAAGTACAGTTTTATGGCTACTTCTATCTTCATTATGAATAATAATAGAGTTCCAAAGAATGCTGCTGTCTTCATGTCATTCTTTAGTTCTGCTACCAAACGATAAATTTTTAAAGCAGAAAAAAAATGTTTGCTTTCATCCATCACTACTGTTATGCGTCGTATCTGTTTAAAAAACAACGCTTTTTTCATATTACTAATAAACTTAAAATCAGTCATGCAACAGAATAATCACGTTAATAGTGAAAATAGTTAGCCTGGCACATGATTTGCCATTTTTTTCTTTCATGAGGACAGAAAGATGATCAATCATTTGGAGACAGAAAGTGATTAATTTCTGCAGTTGTACGAGATTGTTTGGGGCGATTTTTACTTCTATTCACAATTTTTCCGAATATAGGATAAACCTAAAATATTTTTAAAACAAGTTTAACAAAACCAAATATATTTCAGTTATATTAATGAGCAATAATTAACAAATCAGAAAATTAAAATTTGTCTATTACAGTTTTCATTAAGATATCGCGCAAAGTCCCATCTAAAATGATATTCGCAGTTCAAGAAAAAAAATCACAAATAAAAAAGGGAAAATTTTGAAGGATTTTTTAAAAAAAAACTAATAGTTTTAAACCTAACAATAAACGCATTTAATTTATGTAATTTAAATTACATTTATGTTAAAGGATGCAAGATTTGTTACTTTAACAAAAAGAATTCAAAAACACTTGAATTGCATTATAAATACCCTAAAATTTAAAATTATTTTCAATTAACGACTCGCCAAATGTTACAACCGATAATATTTCAACATAAATCCTACAAATCTGAAATCGAACATTTCTGAATCGAAATTTAGAAGATAACATTCGTTTCGCGACACTAAAGATCTGACGAAGATTTATATGCAAGAATGGCAACAGACCACGCTGTAATTTTAAACTGAACCAATAGTTACAACTAAGGAAGATTAGCATATGCTATACAAAAATAGATATTTAAAAAATATTTTACTTAAATCTTATTAAATGCCGATGGCGACCAGCTTGTTAGGCCAGATCATTGACTTTTTAGGTTATAAACAATTGATATAGAATACTTATTTTCTTAAATTTTATGGTAGTTCTTGTTATTTGATAAGAATTTGAAACGGAATCAGACATTCAATTAAAAAAGGCAAAACAAATTATAAAGTGTATTATTTTAAAAGTGTACAGAGTGGAGTCAAAGCGGGAGTGGAGAATTAAAGCAGGCGTTGAAGTCCTATCTAGGAATGAATATCAAAATAAAGCCTTTTTTTAATTTTAATTTAACGTTGGCAAAAATAATACCATTGTATGTATTGAAGTTTATATTTGATAAAATAAAATATATAATTATAAAAACAGCATATTTAATTAAAAAAATATTGAAAATAATTATAAAACACCGCAAAGATATGAAATTCATATCAGTATGAACGTTTTTAGTTTTCATAACAAGCAAAATTTTTCTTGGGATTTAGTAGATATAGTCATCAAATTTCTTTAGACATGTCACAGCGATAGTCCATATGGCATTATTTAAGCCATTTTTCGAGCTTATTTCAGCCTGGTTTGACACCTACTTTTTTTTATTTCTTTTGCACCTGATTTCTTCTAAGTGAATAAAAGTTTTTGACGAGATTTTTCCAGGAAATTTCTAATAATACTTTGCAGCTTCATTAACTCATAAAGCATCGAATTAAATGCAGCAATAAAAACGCTGCTAAAAAGTTCATATAGTGGTTTGTTGGCATTTGACTGTTGCCATTTGATAATAGATAATAATATTTGTGTTAGCATTTTATAAACAGGGATATTTATATGAATATTATTCGTGGAATCTAAAAATGTACCTAAAAGAAAAATTTTAAAATTTTTTTAGTAAAGCGAAAAAAAAATATTTATTTTAAGGCAGAATTATTGCACATCTTTTGACCTGTTATTACACCAAAATCTTTAAAAAACTCGCTTTAACAGGAAATTAATCCTCAAAATAGTTAGATAAACAATTCTTCATAGTCAGAATTCTGAGAAATAATAATTTAAAAAATATTCAAACAAATAATATAAATATAATATTTTTCATATAATGAGGGGCTTAAAGTAATAAAAAGAGTTTTAACCGGTGGAAGATTTTAATTGTGTTAATTGTAATCATAAAAAGTTATTTTAATTTTAATTATTAGTTTGACATTCTTTCATTCGTTAGTAAATTCAATATCAAGCAGTTGAATAACTAATAAACATTAAATTTTTAACTAATTAAAAATTGTTGAAGTTTCTCGTAAATTAAATATAAAGTTCGATAATCGCACTCTATAAATCTCATAAATATACAAATAGCACAAAATCTTATAAATTGCATTCAAGAAAGTGGAAAATTTAACTCGTCCGGGAAAAACTATAAATGATGTGAAACTCATTACAGTTTTTCTCATTAAACTCATTATAGTTGTGTATTCTGCTTTTCTTCAATGCCGAAGACCAATTCATGTTGAATAGCAATGTGAGTTTTTGGAAAAAAAATAGAATAGAGCATTAATATGAAAATCGTACGTTTTAACGCTTGAAATGCCGAAAGAAGACCAACAAGAGTGGGCCCCTCTAAAAAAAACCTCCTTTTCTCTAATAAGTTGATTACATTCCTCATTCAGCGTGAAATTTTGGGTCTTGGTTGAGCCAAAAAATGTCTTTAGGGGGCATATGTCATTTACAAGCAATAATTATGAGATGCTGATCTTTGGAGTAAATTTAATATTTTTACTGAATCTATATGATTCTTGTCAATTTTTCGTTGTAATTAATCCTTGGCCTGTTTTTTTATATTTCCCGAAAGTGGAATTTGCATATTTGATTAGTTTTTCCAAACCAATTGAAACAAATATTTCACATGGAACTAGAGATGCTATCACCAATTTGATATATCAATGCCCCTCCATTTGTGAGTCGTAGCGTTTACGGAGTCGTAGCGTTTCAAAATTTGATAGGTATCTACAAGCTACTTTTAAATCTGAGTATCAAATTTTATCCATACAACTTTCTTCGTTTTACAGTTATAGTGTTAACTTACATTCCAACGGACTGTCAACAGATTTCCAAATGAATGAATTTTATTAGAAATCTGATAGAGATTTAAAAATTCGGTGTAAGATCCGCATATTCAATTTCATCGGGTTTTACTCTAAGTGCCTCTGAATTATCTTCATCTCATAAAAGCAGAAGGAAGTAGAGCTCTGACGTAGAGATTAGTATGGGTTTTCGGAACTCACGGATCTCTAAAGAAATAAAAATTCGTATTCATTTTTTTGACGATTACATTATTTTATATTTCGTATAAAAGAAAGTAAAAATTATTGTTCAATACTAAATATTCCCCATTTAATTCAGGTTTAGATTTTCAGTTCATTAATTATGTAAAATTATCAAAAAGACAGCAGGAGGAGAAACAAACAAGTAAATTTACATAATTGCACATAAGAAGCGCCTTTTTTATGGAATAAATAAACTAGTGTGCATTCTGTCCTTTTATTATTCTCTCATATCCGAAAAACCTACAAAGAGAAAATATTATAATCATAGAAGTCATCTGCTTCAAATATTCCTGAGCCTGTAAAACACATTTTCCGAAATTAATTCGAAATAAATTTGTGCACAAGTCATTCACAGGAAGTTAGTTTGTCCGAGTGTGATAGATACAAAGCACAAAGAAATAGATTTAAAAACTTGGTATACAGTTTCAGTATCTAAAATGCAGACGGAATTTTGAAACAAATATAATAAAGGTTATTCTGTGTGTTCGGATGCATGGAAGCGCGATAACACAAAGATAAAAGATGTAGATAAGCAAAATTTGGTATCTTATCATGTTTTCTTTTGGTTTCTATGGTTTTCGAAAAGTCATAATTGGTTTTCTTCACTGAACTATTCAACACAAAATGCTCATTTGCAGAACTCTGGAAAGAAAGAGAGAGTATTTGTAACGTTCATGTCTTAATCTAGAATTTGGAATTTTTACTCGTTGTATAATAACTTCACCACTAGGGAGTTCGCGACAAAAGTTTAGGAGACCACACCCACTGCTCTGTTTAATAATGTTTCTTAATACAACATAACTTTAGTTTTCATTAGTTCAATTTTTCTCTGATAGATTGATCCAATCTTCTTACAGATTCAGTAAAATTAAGCACCTCTAATAGGCAGCACGGATCCTATTTAAAACAGACCTTGTGATTTTGAAGCTTAATTAGGAGACCAGACTTTTTTTAGAGACGTTCAAGCTACGACAGCGGGGGAATACTTCGACCCTCGTAATTTAAAGCCCATCAATCTTGCATACATAGTGTATATTCGATAGGTTTAAATTTGTATCTGTACTGAAGATGAAACCTACCATTAGATCGATACAGTCCAAGGAAGCGATATATGATCGTTAAAACAAGTAAGATTGCCAAATCAATATATATTTTTGCATCCTTTCATTTATTATAACTTCGATATCGATGAAAATTATTAAAATAAATCGAATGATTTCAAAAGTTTTTTATAACGCTTTTGTGATTATTGTCGAAATAATAGAATCAACTCAAAGCCCTTGATTTACTTGAAACGAGTAGAAGCAGTCTAGTTTTGGAACCAATAGCTTATTTCATAGGAATTGAAGTTGTAATTAAATTGTAGATACGACATGCGAAACGTTTAATTTCCCTATTTAAATGCGTGAATAGGTTACAATACTTCATGTGAAATAAATCTTTTGAAAAGTAAACGCTCATATTTCGCGTAAAAATTGAAAAAGAAATGTGTGAATATTCATTCATGTTCTGACAAGTGAAAATGAGAATGTGTATTTTACTATCAAAAGGAAAATAGCAGAAACATATTTTTGTGAGGATCATTTCAGTGATTGACAGACTTCTCAAACAATGCCAAAAATGCGAATGAAAAATGGAAAAACTTGAAAAGATCATAGAAAAGCGCGTCTCTTCGTGATGAGTGATGGTGTTGTTTTCCCGTTTCCCAGAAAGGAATATAAAATTGAAACGCATTCGTGACACAGGCCCTAGACATGTCTTTTTTTCCTAAGATTTAATATGCATCGGTTGAAAAGACATGGCTTCTGTCATTTGATATTATGGCTTGTCCAGTCGATCGAAAAAGTATGTATTTTATGATATGTTTATTTGCAAAGATTCATAATCATGATGCTAGGTCATACATCTTTTCAAGCCAATAAAAAAATCAAATTGTTGTTATATTTTTTTCATTTTCTAATTCCATTTAATAAACCTAAATAAATTAAATTGACGTCAACTTTATTAAATGGATTGGGCAGATGAATGAAACAGATATAGCTGTCACTAACTTTCAATGATATTTTCATTTTAAAAATGCCATTTTTTGAATAATAATGACATCAGTTTGAAAGAATATTGAAATAAAAATGTAGAATAATAACTTTTTACTTAAAATTCTTTAATACAATCATTTTTCATTATCTACCTTTAAGACCTTTTATCTTTATTCGTGCGTTTCAATGTTATTTATATATTATATATAAAACTCTAACATACTCTAATTACTTATTTTTGAATGGCAACAAAAAACGCGAATAAACAATACGAATGTTTTAGAATACTTCACTGAATGTTTTTAAAACTGTATTTAATTCCATGGTAGGCAAATTAATGGAGCTGCGAAATATTATTAGAAACGCACTAAAGAGGGCTGGATTTTAATTAAATTAGAGAAAATAATATATTAAGGAAATAAAACAATGACATAAAATTAGGCTTATCTTTATCAGACTTATAAACATTGTAACTTAAATATTCAAGAATAATCATTTATAAATTCAATAATCTGGCCAAACAAGTTGGTCACCAAAGTCGGTTAGAAAGCATTAACAAAAATTATTTTATGATCGATAATAACTATAACCGAAAGAGGTTTCAAGTGTAAATATTTAAATAAATCTAATTGTACATCAGTTGCTTTTAACAGGTAGACGATAGTCTTCTGGTGATAACAGATAAATTAAACTAAAGCAGAGTTGTCTTTGTCAGTTGTCTTTTCCTTTCAGAAGTATAATCAACGAAATCGTGGAGTGAATTGATTAATATTTGATAAATAATTCTATGATTTATTTACTCGTGAGATTAATTCGTTGGCTTATTTGATTTATTCTTTGATTAATCTTTATGTATGAAGTCGTAGAGAAAATTGATTAACCTGACCAAATGATTGGAATCCAAGAAAACATTATACTTTTTCATAGAAAATTTTTCAATCTGACCTATTTTATTTTTAAGTATTAAAAAAATTTCATTGTATATTTAAATATTATAAAAAATATACCAATACATTTCATTGCATTTTTAATACCATAAATCTATTATTTAATACTAAGAGTTTAGAAATGCTTTCATTGTTGCATTATTCAAAAATATTATCGCATTAATATCAGATTGTAGCATTTGAAGTTACTGTTTATTTTAAAGTTCCCTTAAGAGTTTGCAAATATAATGATGCAGATGTGAGAAGAACTCACTGAAAACCAAATCCGTCAATGGTCTGTATGTTTATCTACACATTTGCATGATAACTAAAAAAAATCAACGACTTAAATAAGTAACATTTGAATATAATAAGGTATCCGACTACGTTCGGAGAAAATGTTTTGAAATATTAGATTTTTAACAAACTATTTATAGTTTTCAGATGTATTTTCTGAAAACTATAAATAGTTTGTTAAAATCCAATATTTTAACAAACTATTTATAGTTAACAAACTATACACCATAAATACAAAGAATTTTTTTGAAAATATAATATATTTTGAGAAATAGAAATTTTTAAAGTAAAATTTAAGGAAATTTAACCAAAACGGTAAAAATTCTACATAAAATTGTGATGCAGCAATCCTATTTTTCTTTATCACAAGTTATAGAATATATTGATGAATGAAATGAACCAAAATATAAGAAAAATAATCATATTCAAAGAAGTTAAGGGTAAAAATATATGTATATATGCATTTTTTCCATAAATTTATAACTTAATTTTTCTAAAAACATCTATAAATGAAAAGGTATTTCACCAACAATAAACATTTTGGTTCATTTCATTGGCTATATTATTTGAAATACAAGCCGCAAATTTTATGTAAATACCTCTAATAGTTTTTGAGATATCAGGTTAACGGCGGACGATTTTTATGAAAATTAAAATTTTGAGAAAATTGAAGTTAAAAACAAAATTTAGTTGGAAAATACAGTTAATCTTATTACATTTGTTTAAAATTCCCCTGTATGATATTTCAGACCTTTCTTTTCCTCAATTAGTCAGCATTTTTTCTTTTGGAGGCCAGCAAATTTTTTCTTTGAGTTTTTAATTGTGCTAATGAATGTCTTTTGGAACTATTAATTCGCATATAATTCTCTGCACTCAATTTTAAAATGTTTAAAATTTCTTGTAGACCTTTTGTACCATCATTAAATTGAAGCGCAGTTATAAATGAACTTAACTGCAATGTTTGCAACTCGACAAAATGCTCTTTCTGTACTAAGTTTCACAACATGCCTTAGAAACTCTCATTGGCATTTTGCGTTTTTCCATGTAAACTCTTACACTGTAATTCTTGTTCACATAATTTTATAAACAGTTTTAAATTGGTTTATTATATGTAGTCGAAGTCCTACTGATTTATCCTGGAATGTTAAAATAGTTGTTACCACTTAGCTTTGAAGAACTTACAGTAGTAAGATCAGTAGAATTAGTTGGAATTTCCCTTTTAGTACCTTTTTTAGAATATACAGAATTGTACCGATTTCTGGAGAATTTCCTCTTCTATGAGCTATAATGTTTTGGAGATCCACTATAAAATCGTAAAAATTTTCAAGAAAATTAATATTTTTGTTTTTTAAAAAAGCAAAATAGAATTATAAAAGTCAGCCCGAGATTGTAAACAGAAACAGTAAATGAACAGAAATGTTTCCAATTTTTCTCAAAGAAATAAGAAAAATATGTGTTAAAAAGGTATAGCTTGTCACCAGCAACATAAAATAAAACTACTTTATAAAGTAAAATCAAAAGAAAGTATCAAAATTTGGCAAAATGAAGGTTATTTTTAGTTTCGGAATACCACTTCCCGTTTTATTTTGTTTCGGTAAAGTATTTTATAATCACTATAACTTTTTTCTAAATTACTTAGAAACAAAAGATAAACTGTTTTGGAAAGAGAAAAGTCTAAACAAAAAGAAATAGCAATAAAAAGTTTTTTTTCACCCAAATGGTCGAATACCAGTGTTTTTAACGTAGTCGGATGCCTTAATAATTGAATTTTTCTAAGATTGTAGCTCTGTGACAAGTTGTGGTTTTAGTCGATGGGAAAAAGATGCCAAAAACACATATTCCGCTTATTCCACTTTATTACAAAGCATAAAATGTTTTGATGTCTTTGCTCGGTTATCTTTGCTCGGCAAGACAAGCCGAAATAGGACAGTAGATGAATGGAAACCAATTTTTTCGAGTGATAAATTCAAGGTTCAATCCCTACCAGCCGAATGAAGGGATCTGGTTTTGTATTCATTCAGGTCATCCTTCATTAGAATGCATTGTGCTTACAGTAGAATTTGGCGAAGGTGGAATTATGCCCTGAGGATGTTTCTCATAGTATGGACTAATATCCTTGATAACAATTTATGGCAAGCTCAACGCTAACTCCTACACCACTGTTCTAGAAAGCAATATACTCCTTACGCTGTGGCAGTTTTACAAGTAGGATCATTGTTATTTTCAAGGATGATAACACCACTTGTCCTGCTGTTTGGTCCATCATGGATTAGTGCAAAAACAATTGGTAAACTGACTGAACTTGCCTGTCCGGATACCTGAGTCGAACTTGATAAAAATCCTTTGGGACAAGTTGCATCACTAAATTAAGGGATAACAACCAACCGTCAATAATCGGAGAATGAACATTCATGGTAAAAGCTTTAATTGGCTCAGGTAGAAATACTATGAATTACTGAATATGAATAAGTTGTGTTAATCTCTTTTATCAAAGGTGTCCAATTACTAATTGGTAGATAGTGTATGTTTTTTTACCCCCTAAAAATCATTTATAGTCAAATTTATCTTAAATATATTACAGAATTGATCATCATGCTAAATAAGTACTAATTATTATATTTTGGCAGCATTATAGGAATTAATGCTATATGGGATTGTGTCATATAGGAGTTCTCTGCGTTGCCTATATATTGAAACTTATTCATTATAATGCGACCCCTGCAAATAAATTAAAAATTATATAACATAGCACAAATACATACCTTCATGTCAGACAGATAGGACATTCCCTTAGCAATCTGCCAAGCGAAGGAGAGCTGCTCTTTGTGGAAATAACTGTGGTTAGGTTCGTGCCGAGATCTCTCGCATGGGAACTGATAGTAATCCCTGTACCCCTCTGCAGGGCCCGGTATCTCGATTCCGTAGGTGGCGTTGTACTTGCAACACGTGTTGTGACGGCGTCTCTTGCGAAGATAGGCTCTCAACGATCCCAGTTCGGCATATTCCACGATTAAGTAGAATTGGCCATCTGCAGAAGTAATAAGGTTAATTTTTTCACATAAATGCATCATAATTTCCTACTAAGTACATTAATAGAAAAAAAGTGGAAAATTAAGACCCTACGTATATACATAATATTTCTGACAAAAAGATAAATATAGATTTTTTTTTCGTATAGTTGCATGGATTATTTCTATTTAAAGCCAAGCCTATGACACAGTACATATAATACAGATAAAATAAAAAGCTTCAGAAAAACAAAACAACCCCCAATCAGATATCCTATTTTAATTGAAGTTTTCCTAATGATCTGCATGAGAGCAATATTAGTTATTGTTGCTACTTGTACTCTTGTCACAGACAATCTGCTGACGAAGTCAGTGATTTAAGTCGAGTTTGTGGATTGCAGTAGTTTCTAAGGATAAAAGCTTTTGAATACCCGAGGGCAGAAACCTATGGGAAAAGTTTTTTACTTCTAGCTAATATGAAGGTAATCCTCACACACCCTCTTACACAGCCCTTTTTTACGTGGGAAGATCTCTTTCACACACTTTACAGATAGAATGCAGGGTAAAGGATAAACATGCCTGAACTAAGATTCGAACCCGGGGTGCCCAAATCACAGGGGAGACACACTACCTTTAAGCCAAGACAACTTAACTTTAACACCACAAGGGGAAAATGGAAAAATCTATAGAAATTTGTTATTTCATTTAAAAAAATCTGTAATCTCCGAATTCGTATAAGGAGAAATATATCCTCTTTATTGAATTTAATAATTGTGGAAATAACACATTCACCTTATGTATACATTAATAACGAATATTACAACAATAGTCAGCATTTTTAGAAATACGATTCCTTCTGTAGTCAGCAATTTTATATAGTCCAGTTCCATATAAGGTGCTCAATAATAACATTTAAAATATATTTTTATTTGAATAATTGTAAATCAATTAATTTTTCCACTCGCGATTAAAGTTTTTACTAATCGCAAATGAAGGTTTATTTACCATAAATTGTCTTGGATTTCATTAATATTTCTATAAAAACAAATAAAATGTAAAAATAGAAAACTACTATATACTTTCGAGTCGTTTGAATTGAAAACCAGCTTTAATCTTAAATATTATTATTAAAACTTTTATTTCCTCGAATGGAAAATCGGCGGAGTCACAACAATGGGAGGCACTCGAAAATAATAAAAAGGCTGATAAAGGGAAAAATAAATCAAAATTGGGAACAGATATTCTGGTTGATTTTAGTTTATAACGGGAATTTAAAGTTCAAGAAATTTTGATTTAGATAAGGAAAATGTTAAGGAAGTAAAGGAAAATCTAAATTACATTTTTATTTTCAATTTATTATTTGCATATGGAATTGTTTGAAAATAGTCTTTTTATATAAATGAATACAACGAAGACACATCCATCAATGTACCTTGTTTCAGACATCTTTTTCATAAAAAATCGGAATAAAAAATATTTTTATTCTGATATTTGAATACGAAACAGAATCCTTATCTCTTTGATTGCAAAGAATGAGTGAATTAGGCAAGGAACTTACTTTTTTCCAGCGATGCTCCTAAAAGCCGGATAATATTTGGATGCGATATTTCCTTCAGCAGCAAAAACTCTGTCATTAAATCCTGTTTCTCTTGAATTCCCCCATTTTCTAGAAATGGAAAAGAAAATTAGAAAATGTTATTCCAAATTTTTTTTCACAAACAACCGCCAATTTGAACATCTTTTTGGGACCTCATTCTATGAACTGCACCTATTAACCTTCAGCCGAAAGACAGCAGAAAGGGTTTTGTCGAAATATAGAGCTAATTTGACTCTTTCTTCGATATGAAGGTATGTGATTGCATTTAGAATGAGTTTTCTGTAAAACTCTTTACAATAGTTTCATTTTTGATTTTTTTTTTCATTAAAAAAGATTGGAAAACGACTCTGAAACCAAAATATAATACTTTAACGAATATAATTTATTTAAAAATTAAAAAAGAAATCTTTTTCTCTGAAAAGCGTTATAAAGCAAAAATTTTCTAGTTTAGAGGTTTGTCAAATAATTTGCTTGAAGTTTGATAGAGATTTCCAGAAATGTATTCTCTGGTTTCTGAATTAAAAAGTAATCTGCATATCCATTTATTATTTAAATATTGTCATCTTACTGATAAATAACATGAAATATTTAAATTTTTTTACATTGGGAAGCATTAAAAGATCTGTAAAATATTTTTGAGTGAATGGATTTCTTATTATCTAAAACAAGAGCTACAGAGCATATTGAGAAAATATACTAATAAATTCGAATAAATAAATATGCATCAGATTTTAATTCATGAGATGTTTCGTTAGAAAATTTTACCGAAGACTAGAATGTGAGAAAAAGTCAATTAAATATTTAAAAGAGCTTTAAAACGAATACAATTGTAAATATAAGAATCATTGATTAGGCTATGATGATGGCTTACTATGGAAAAAATAATACTTTTGGGTGTATGATGAAAGATTCAATGGGTTCAAGACAGATGACGTATCTTCATTCCATACAAAACGCATTCCAAACGAACAAAAGAATTAAGGTCGTACAAAATGCTCTAAGAAAATTGAGAGACTGCTCAACTCAAATGCCTTGTCTAATTTCCTCTTCTATGTTCTTTCTCTTAATATAAAATCTCATGAAATAATTTTGAATGCTCTAAATGTATACCGTATTTTCTCTTCTAGTTGATGTAATCTTGAAATTCCAGCAGTTTCAGGAACTCCGCTTTTGTCTCCAAAGTCACCAAACTCATCGCAAAAATAGGCAAGCCTTTCAGTATTCGGTTGAGTAACCTATGAAACTCTCTTGTTTACCAAGAAAATTTAATGAGTAAGGAAGATATGTCTCAGATTCGTAACGATATCTTTAGATTCTTCACCATGAACAATTCATTACATACATAGAAGATTCATTAATTAAATTGATGTTAATAACTATCTGAAATAATAATTTAATTAATGTGAGTAATGAATAAGCTGAACGCAATCATGATGAAACGCAGATGGAAGCATGATTTGATAGAGGAGAAAGCATCAGAAACAATCACAATGGAAATTAAAAAGAAAAATTACGAGCTGCCCTTCGGAGAGAAAATAACTAAACAGTAATTGATATTTAATTTATATAAATCCGAAACAAATTACCAATTATTAGCTTAATATTTATTCAAAAGTTATCAACGATGCTTACACAATAATAACCATTTTCAATAGCTGACAAGATATTAAATTAATATTTATTATTGTGAATAAGGAAATGTTTATACATCATTCATTATTTGTGTAGTATTTATTAAATCTGATTTTATTCAAAACCTGTACTTATTTATAAGAACTTACGTAAGCTGAAAATCTCTTTGTCAATTTATAAATCAATGCCTTCTCATGATAAAGATTCAGAGAGCTTAACATTTTGCTTTTCCTTACTTTTTCTCGCCATTACTGATTACTTTTTCAATATCTTTGAAAGCTACTATAAGCATTCAATCAATAAAGAATTATTACATTAGATCAGTAAAAACATTAGGAAATTTATTGCTTTTACTTGAGATTGAAATATTTTCAATCACAACAAGATTTATATTCCCATTTTTCTTAAATACTGTCACTCTTGTTGCATAAATTAAAAAGACACGATAAAATATTTGGAAATTTTGAATTTTAAGTATTTGTTATTGATAAATGAATTAAAGGTAGAATTGTAAGTTTCTTAATATTTTACTTGTATTTATTATTATTTCTGCAATGTCGTGTTATGTTAGATGGGAGAAATTCTCCTCAGGGGAGCGAAACATTTGAAGTAGGATGTGATATTTCCTTACTAGTGTCAACAAAAGTTCCATAGCAGCATTTATATCTAACTAAACAAGGTAACCGATGATATAGAAACGAAAAGGAAACATTTTATATCCCGCTAGGGTACTTAGAATGAAAGGCAAAAATAAGCATGGTCGTCTCAGTGCAATAAATCCTGGAATAGAAATATATATATTTTTTGCATTTTATTTATCATTTTGGGAAAAGAAGGGGGGGGGTAATATAAGAAAAAATTCTATCTTCATTTCAAAGAAAACATATCATATTCGTAGCTTTGCATGTTGTAAATGCATATTTTGATGAATATCTGGATATTTGAAATTTTTATGCCGTACAATATTTTTTGGAATGCGTATGTAAGAAAATAATATATAAAAAGATTGAAATGAAATCTGCTATGCATATTTCAATGTATCAGGTCAGAACATAATTTCTTGAACGGTCAAGCACCACTTGCTCGTGCAAGTTATATTTTTATTCATTTTAATTGTTTCATCGAATGAGTCATTTTGATATTGCAAACGATTCAAAAAACTTTGTCTCGCATTTATTGTTTAGAAAATTATCGCATTTCATATTTATTTCAATTCATATTATCACGTGCTTAAAATTATAAATTTTGAGGGGGTTATTTGCTGTAATCATTAATTTATTTTAATTTTAATCAGAGCTTTTGTAAATGCAATGGCAACGCGTTCTTGAAAGCTGATTTTTTGAGATGCTTTGGCTGATAATAAAACTTTTATTTTTCGCCTGCAGAATTATGTTGACGACCAAAACCTCATCTCAAAAACCACATTGTGTTTTGACATGTTAACAAGTTTGGTTATTCTACATTATTTTAATTTCAGAAATCCCTTCTCACAAATTTTCCAAACTTCATTTCATTCATTCGAATTATTAAAATGATTATTCTAGAAACGTTAAACGTGTGCAGTAAAAAAAAAGTTTATTTTTAAATTATTAGGAAAGGAGAAAAACTTAATGTCCTTTATTTGCAAAAACTGAGTATGGAATACATTAATTTGTTTAATAAATATCGTCTATGAAACTTTCGAAATTGGTTAAACAGTGCAGTCGCAGTGTATGAAAAGTGTAGCTGAGAAAAAAAAACAAGATTAAGTCGAACACCCTTTCAGAATTGAAAAGTAGAGTCTCTAGAAAGCGTGTTCACATTTATAAGTGGTACATTCTAGTTTCTATCATTATACATAATTATTAGATTTTTATTGAAACATTTTAGCAGTAATGTACACTTGTATCCTCACCCCTCCTGAAACCTTAGGATTTTTTTCTTTCCTTTCTTTACTTTAGATTTAGAATAAAAGTTAAAAGAAAGAGGAAAAGTGAAACAAACCACCTGCCTTCTAAATCTTCATTATTGCAATGGAATGGCAAATATTTGGATTGCTGGGATAAATAGGAATCGGTTTGATCAAAAGCATGAAAGAGGTCAAATCTATAGTTCTGCAATCACGGTACCACTTTGAAAAATGTAAAGAAAGATACGCAATCCCTTTTATGCAAAGGTAAAAGGTAATGCCTCTTCCACATGAATGAACGTTCACGGATAAAGAGAAAGTTTTGCGTAACCTTTAACAATAAACTAAAATAAATTTTGAATATTTTCGTAAAACACTACAAAATTTCTTTATTGAAAATAACATGGAAAGGGAATATAAAAGATCTTGTTTTCAAATTCTTTGCAGATAATACATAAACAAGATGAACCAAAAAACTATCATAGTTTGGTATCCGAGAATTAAAACGATAGTTAAGAGCCTCAACCGTCATCTTGTTCCAACGTAATCAGGAAAAATATCCATTTATGTATTCATAGGCGATAACTCGTGTTCGAAACTTTTAATTCCTTTTTTTTCTACAAATCTCTAAATACATAGAAATAGTGAAGCCTCTGCATTCTGAATATCCTTTATAACAATAAAAATAAGGTGTAGGAGAAATGATGGAGTTTATGGGAAATTTATTCAAGAAGAATGAAACAAACGTCAAACAATTTCCTTTTATAATTATTTTTCTCATTACACTCAGTGGCCTCTAAGGCTTAAGATCTTGGTGTTGGAATTGGCCTCTAGGTTCGAAACTCTGTTCTTTTACAGATTCATTGTGTATGCGGACCTGGTACTCATTAAATCTGACTTCCACATGTTCTCATATTTTTGTGATGAGGAAATTCGGAGAGGCATTGGCCCCTCGAGTTCGTTCTCGTTATCTAATCGGCTATTGAAATCACGAAGTCCTTGCAAAAATAGCTTTAGTGTTGCTTTCAAATGGAGCATTAATTTAACTGAACTCATTGCATGTAGTCTTGGTGACAACTTGGGAAACTCAGAAGTTATTCTGGTTCAAAATTGTAGGTCAATTAAAACTCGCATTCATATTAATTATTATGATGATGAATAATAATTATTATGATAGGTATTAATAATTATAGATAATCTGCTCGTGTCTTCCTATCCAAAATAGTATACTCAAGCATGCATGCTGATGAAATGATTAAATGTACTGATATCCATAAATTAAGGAAAAGAATGAATCAGAAGAAAACCAAATGTGACTCATTTGTAAAGCCTATCTTTTAAACAAGATGTAAAGAGCAAACAAAGACACTATATGTTTGTTATCATTAATTCAAACTGCAATTCTTTGCTCCCCTGGAGAAAATTACAAAAAAATACCTATTTACAAAAACCAATATTACACGGTTAGTACGTTGGTTTATGCATAGTATGTCTCCCTAACGATCCAATATAATCCTCACAACGCTTAGGCATGTTGGGTTTCTAATTTTTGATCTGATTTTGGGGGATATTACACCACTAATCAGGCAATGCTCTCCCAAATTCCAGAAGACATGTAGGAGGTAGTTGACGGGCTGCAACTCATCGGCCAATCACATTCCACACATGCTCCACTGGATTCATGTCCAGTGGCCAGTCCATAGGGTGATATCCTCTGGTCAAAGACATTCGTTTACGATGTTTGCCCGGCGAAGATGGGCATTGTCATCTATAAACACGAATTCTGTGCACATGCTGCGCCGAAAGAAACATACATGTTGTTCCTGAATGATTTCTCGATAGATCTAGCCTGCTATGGTTCCAATTTGAACATACAGTTAAGTTCTGGAACCCAGCATAATTTCTCCTCAAACGGGAAAGTCTTGCATCACCGTAACGGTGTTGTTCAATGATGTGCTCTGGTAGTAACGGTTACCTAATGCTCTTTATATGATAGTCCTGCGAGAATCAGACAGCAAGATAAACTTGGACTCATCGGAAAACATTGCACAAGCCCATTGTTGAAGTGACCATAATGCATGCTCTCTTCTCCAGGCTAACCGTAGGCAACAATGAGTTACAGTAAGTGGAAAACATCTGATAGGCTTACGAGCTTATAGACCAATCTTCCCTAAACGTCTGTGCACGTTCTGCCTTGGAACTGTCGTGTCAGGGGATGAAGTAAGTTGACGATGCAGTCTGATGCTGTGCTCTGTCTGTTTCTTTTGACAGTAACTGCTGAATATCGGTCCTGAATATTGGTTGTGACTAGGGGGTGACCAGTTATATGGTGTCTACTCACATTACCATCGTCTTGGAATAGTTAACAAAGCCTGAAGGTGACACTCTGGGTGATTCCAAGTTCCTCGGATACTTTCACATATGTTCACCCACATTCCAGAAGGCTGATGATTCTACCACTTAAAAATCATTCGAATGCGTCCTTCTTCCATAACTGTGTGGTTTTCACAATGAAAAGTTTATAAAGCGCTTGCGAAAAATTTTACTTCTTTGCCTGTATTCTTTATACACCACTCTCTTACACTCTCATAATTGTGAGATTCGGTGTCATCGTATGGCTTCCTGCAGTTTGCGTACGATTTTTGATGATGTATGATTTTACGGGTGTATATGTATTTTAGATTTCGATTTTCACATGACTCTGAATTATCCCTAGTTAATGGACACGAGTGTAGTTTCTCAGAAATCAAACCTTCCTTAAAAACTTTTTGTTAGCTTTAAAATTAATGAATTAAAATTAATATACAAGTATTTTAGTAAAAGAATAAAAACGTACTAAAGAAGCAGAATTAGGAACAAAGTTGCAACATACGTACTTTGAAACATATCTTTATGTCTTTTATCCAGCTCAGTTTCTAAATTTTTAGATTTATAAATTCGACAAAGTATATTTGAATGGTCTATAAATAAAAACTTCTCACAAAAAATGTCATTAATTGGAAGAGACATTCTTAACGAATGTATCTGAAGTTTCTTTGTAATATTCATAGCACATTCAAAACTTATCTTCATTTTCATTTTCCTACTTTACATGCAAATCACAAAATGAAAGCTTCTTTGCTAATTGTCTGGTATAGAACATTGCAAATTGTTTTTCTTCTATTTTAATAAGTAGAGTCAGCATTAAAATTCTAAGGAGCTCACTTATTCCTCATTTTACTTACGTTTGGCTGTTCGCATTTAATGATACGCTTGAGATAATGAGCGCTGTTTCCCTGTAGTAAATGTCTGAATTCAAGAATGCACTATGAATAAGAAGCGCTCTTTCAAGTAGTTAAAAAGAAATAGTACTTCAAGTAGTTAACTTACTACTCAAAATTTATCTCTATAAGTTTTGTCACCAAGAGAATTTTTGGATATATAGGAGATCAATTTAAATTTAATTTGCATTTCCAAGACATTCTCCGATATAAAATATTTACTTAAAAAAGCTAATGTATGTAAATTCTCGATAAAGTTTTTTGATGATTCAATCTTTTTTTAATAAAAAGATGCATAAAAAATAAATACAATAAAAAAGATTAAAATGAAATCTGCTATGCATATTTCAATGTATCATGTCTGAACATAATTTCTTGAGCGGCTAAGCACCACGTGCTCGTGCAAGTTAAATTATATTTTAATTCATTTTAATTGTTTCATTGATCGAGTCGTTTTAGTATTGCAAACGATCCAAAAAAATTGTCTCGCATTCATTGTTTAAAAAAATATCACATTTCCAATTTATTTCATTTCATATAATCACATGCTCAAATTGACATTTTTCTAGATTTTATTTCCTGTAGTCATTAACTTATTTTTTTAAAATCAGAGCTTTTGTAAATGCGATGGCAACACGTTATTAAAAGTTAATTTTTTTAAAAATGTTCGTGCAGATAAAATTTCAATATTTCACCTACGGATTTTTGTTGACGCCACAGACCTCATCCCAAAAACAACATCATGTTCTGACATAACAATAAATTTAAAACTTAATTTTAAATATTTTTTCTTAAAATTTTAGGCAGTGAGATTTGAATTAATTTTGATGTTTTGCAACTGCTTTAATTCGACAATTGTAAAAAAGATCTGTGGTTATTAGAACGGCAAATAAAATACACACAAATTTTCACTTAAGTCCTTACACAAGATTTATCTGTATTTTTGGACTTCGTATGCAATGGCAATAACACTAATAAAGCCTTGTTTTTTGTAACATAATGATTGGGCAGTGGAATAGAATAAACTTTTGCATAGCTTTATTTCTATTATTTATTTATGCTTCTAAGTGGATAAATGTAGATATATTTTTTAATGAAAAAAGCATTTGCAATTAGGGAATAAAGGTTTACATTCAAATATCATTAATTAAATATTTTAACAAATCTCTAATTATCTTCAGGCTAATTTAATTAAGTAAAAAACATTTATGTTATCAGAGGCAAAAGTTGCAAGAAAAAATTTACCAAAATAGTCTAAAGATAAGAGAGGTACTTTTTTTTTGTTTATTTTCGAGAGTTACTCAGATTGGAACACAAACAGATGCCTTAATTTCAATTGTTTGAATGCTTTTATAGTCTTCATTCTCAAAACTTTAAAAATGAAAAAACTAAATCAAAAATAAATAAAGAAAGAAAGAATAGAGAATATTAAAGACAAGAAAATTTAGTTAAAAAAAGAAGAAGAAAATAAAAGATATTCGTTTCTGCATCATGCATGGGAATACAAATGAAGTCTTGCGCCAATTGAGAATATAGAATAAAAAATGGCTTTATTTTAATCACGCTTTTAGAAATTCTTGTTTTAGTTCGAATAACAGAATCTTAATAGGATAACAAAATGCTTTTAACATTTTACTTTTTCCTACTTTTAAGTTTTATTCTTACAGAAATAATGCCATTGTTTTAAATAAGACACAAAAACACCAATTCTTTGTTTTTAAATTGAAATTTCTTTTGACTATCAGAAATGAAAAAAAATCTTAATGTGGTCTAAAGATTAAAACCAAATTACCCTAAGCAGAGCGTTAGAATCAACGATAATTATTTAATCGAATTTTTAGTAAATTGAATGGCAGCACATTTAACAGGTAGTGCATTTACATTTAATATGAATATGCATAAAAATAATTTTATAAATCATTACCTTCTCGCGTATGAAGTATAAAGCTAGTAAGGCAATTGCAAACACTTTTGGACTCAAATTTGACAAATCTCAAAATTTCAAACCTTCCAGATTTTGGGAAACACATTATTTTCGAGTAATAATAATTGATAAACAGATTGGGCAAGACGGATGAAATTATGTATGTGGATTTCTCTCCAAATTTGTAAATAACTAATACATTTTAAAATGAAATATATTCAGAGGAAGACTATTAGACTAGCTACTGGAGTAAAAGTGAGCTCCTCAACTATATAGCTGTTGAGCTAACTGGAGAAAATTCAGTAAACAGATTTAATGTCTGAAATATGGAGTTAGTAGAATTAAATGTAAGAAGCTCGGCGGCAGCGGATCGCTCTGGGCCCAAACTCGCAATCTGGGGGTTAGTAGCTTATTAGCGTGACCATTAAGCAAAAATGACACTTCAGTCGAGGGTTCTTATCTGGCTTATAAAGCTTTCACCACATACTCTCCATCAGAGTCAGTGGTTAGACGGATGATACAATTGCGCCAAGCTTATGGCGAGAGCGTGTGTGTGAGTTGCTGGTGACGTTAGTTGTCGCATTTAATGCACTTCGCGGCATTTTTGCAGTCGATAGAGGGAGCCAGAACGGCTGTACGAAGCCTAGTACGGAGGTTGCTTATTCAAAGTCACCGAATTCATCATGCGGCGGTAGCGGATCCATCTAGGCTCTAACTCGCAATTTGAGGCCGAGTAACGTGACCATTAAGCAAAAGCGACATTTCAGGTTGGTTGGCTGAAAGCTGATATCTGGCTCATTAAGCTTTCACCACAAGTATATGTCATTCTGCGTACACAAACATAGTAACTCATGAATCTCAAATAAAAGAAATTATGTATGTAAATTAGTGATTACAACTGTTAATCCAACTCTGATTTTATTATCAATTCGGGTAGAACACAAGTCTACTACAAAATACCACTGGTTCGACAGTTCAAGAAAAATGTTAGATGGAAGGTACTCGTGATCTTATCCAAGATACACAATTTTATGCCGCGTGGAAGGGGGGGGGTATATGAACTTTATTGGCGAGTATGCGAGAAAGAATTGAAGAAATTACTTCGTTGGTTAAATTTTACTGTATTCCATTTTAACCTATTGACATTTGTTGAAGGGTGACCCAACACCATTTTGCTCAATGTGTAATAATCCTATGTCTGTTTTAAGCATTCTTGTGGATGTTCACGGTTTCATATCCAGTGTCTTGCATGCTTTCTGAAATCTCATTCTTTCCGAAATCCTGCATGTTCGTTTTTTTAAAGTTTTTTTTTAATACAAAAAGATTTGTTTATATAATCAAATATAAACAAGTCATATATTAACCTTACTTTTTAGCACAATACCATACCTAAATCATTTTTACGCTTTTTCATGAATCACAGATTTAAGCTTTTAGATATTTGGGTTTTTGTAAACATTCCATATTTTATTACAAATTAATACAAATATTTTAAACTCAAGAATGTGGGGTAGCTCAGCCAAAGATGGCTTTTGTGCCTATAAAACAACAAAATCAACTCAACTTAATTTAACTTTTTTTGTCTGATAATTTGAATCGAACCCGATTTTGTTATACATTAGTAATTAGTACCACCGATCATAGTCAGATATATGTGATTTTAACTAATTAAATAGTATTTTTTTCGGTACTTACTTATTAGACAGTCGATCTTTATCGCCAAATTTGAGGCGTCACCAATGAGTTACTAAACCGCCAATGATGGCAAAAAAGCCATTATTTAAAAAAAATTGTTCAAACTTTAACTGCCGTCCATCCTTTTGTTGATTTCGTTGGCTTCAACGGTTTATCGACAAATTTCAATCTGTCGCAAAGGAGTTACTAAACCATTAGCAACCGTTGACGTTGAAGGTCTAATACGTAAGTACTTGTTTTACTTGTGATATAAGATTTAAAAGTTTGATTATGCAAATATCTCTTGAACGCATATGACATAAGTAGATAGTTACCAAAACAAAAAATAGATTTAATATAAATTTCAATATTTATAAAAAATATAATCTTGTATGTTTGTTGATTAAAATTAAAATATCAAATGCATCAACAATTTCAAAATCGGACTGATAGCTGATATTTCCATCATTTATTATTATTTATTAACTTAGTAATCATAGATAGTATATTAATATTTATTAACTTAGTAATCATAGATCATTTATTAATATTTATTAGCTCATAAATATAAACATTGTCACAAGATATTTCATAATAGTAGTAGTAACATTTTTGCGGAAATTTTGAGACAATTAGTTAAATGGATGACTTTTTCATTAGTAAAAAGATGAAAATGAAGGAAATCAACAGTTATTTCTTGATACAAACAGTTAATTGTTTATTTTTAAAGTCTATTTTTTAAGAAAAATTAAGAAGTTTACATAAATGAACTATCGTTAAAAATTATAGACCATTAGGATATACCCGATTGTCATTTTTTTTTGATGAGTGAAATTTGATGTACGGTCTTTAGATCAAATTTAGTTTCGGGCTAAAATCATTCAAGGAGGTCTGCTTGTCTGGCTGTTGGAATAAAATTAACTGGATAATTAGAAAACGAAGAGAGCTAGATGGATAAAATTCAGGTGCAAATATTTCTATGGTGTAGACACCTCTCAAATTTGAGCCAAATCCGACAAGGGATTCATTGTCTATCAATCTGTACTTTCAGAAACATGCAAAGGTCATGGCTTAAATACTACAAGTTTGGTATATGATTTATATGATTATAAGTGTTCTTTTACTTTGAAGTTTTGTTTCAATCGGTTGGGTAAATATGTTTAGAACACAAATTTGATTTTCGGGCATTATTAATCGCCTTCCAGATAAAAACTCACCAAAAGTGACGCGAATGATAAATTCAAGCCAAAGAAAAATATTTTGTACTTATTGTACTCCAATTAAATGGGAGGTGTTTTCTTGGTTAACACTATTATTAGAAAGTATGCGAGAAAGGTTTGGGGATACCACATTCACTGATTCATGAAAATTATCCGAATTGTAGTAAAATTCAATAACAATGCATGCAGTTTTAAAGTAATTTAGTTATGCTAACTTGCCATTTCTTAGCAGTGCAAACTTTATTTCTAGCAGATGATGAGACGTATAGCATCAATTCTTTTTATGATTTTCCTCTACGTTCTTCATTTTAGCAGAAGAATAATTGACTTTAAATGTTAAATGAAACACGCACCAGACCTGATCCTTTGGAGGTTCTTTGGAGAATCAGGTTTAGAACATATCAATAAGTGTTACAAATTTCTGTCCCAGCAGGTGGCGCTGTTGAACTTCATCTTATGTTTAATGTAGTTTAGTTATATTAAATTCGCGTTTTAAAACAACACAACGACAAGTTAGAGACAGATCTCGTAGTTTTGAACAACGGTCAGATGACGAGGGCGACACCAGAGCTGGCAACTCCTCCATACTTCCAAGGCGTTGAAGTAGCCGAATAATTTAATTCCAAACCAATATTACTGTACATAATGTGTATAATTTCAAGTAGCATAAGAATAAATAATTGAAGAGACGTATTTAAAATACACTGGATAATCCATCACACCATTCATAATCCACTGGACTAGATATGCATCAACACGTCGACACAGTCTCCAATTATCAAGGAAATGCAATGGTCGAAAATTTAGTTTATTATATTCAGCATTGATATACTTTTTCCACCGCTAAGTTTAGATGATTACAAACTTTACTAGATATCATAATATTACCAATTGCAGTACATAAAACAATAACAAAGTTTATGGGTTTTAACTGTGACTAAAAGAGAGACTCTTCGATTATCATTATCTTCATACCTATATGACACGTTTTAGCTATTTTAGTTCCAAAAAATAATTTTTAAAACAGCTAAAGCACAATGACCTAATTGATGACTTTCCGATTAAATATATTCCCGGAAGAAGGCAGCAAAAACAGCTTCTTCTGATTTCTCATAAGACAAAATCAATACAACAAAGAGTTTAAACGGAAGTGCTAGTTCGCATCGATTTCTAGCACCATAAAACCAAACCGTGACATTAAAAATCATCCGGAATTCACGCCAAAACCAATATTGGGAGCACGGCAATGTTAAATTCGATTTGCGAAAGACTTTATGAATAAAGTGGATTTGTACATCCTTTTATGCAGTGCCAACAGTGAAACACGGGAAATATATTTAAGTTTGATTTACGATAAAATGTTTTGACTTCCTTTAAGTATTTTTGATAGGAACTATTGAATATTCAATGCTGTCTCTCATTCTTGTTTTTGATCCTGTAATCTGCTCTACTTCAAGATAAAGTTATGCTAGTGTTTTCAAATTTATTGGATTTTATCTTAACGCATGCATAAGATAATTTAATTTTATTCACTCTTCAGTTATCAGAAAAATATGGATTGAAAAACATAAAATTATTAATTCAATACAATTAAATGTTTATAACAAGCGTATATTACAAAAAATTATAATTCATGAAGATTAAATTTAGTTTAGTTCAGTTCATATTAGCCTCCCGTTTCCATTATTTATACATAAAAATGCAAAAGAAAAAAAAGATATTTCAGCAATTATAAAAATTCAAATTTTCCCTCCACACAGGGGAACTAGGATAGATTATTATAAATGATTGTGGTTTTTGTCACATATTGGATTGATCTATGAAAAAGATATCTAAAGAAATAAAATATTTTGATCATCTGAAAGGTTGATTTGAAAGATTGCAATAATGGCTAAAATATATAATCTAGGGCTTTAACAATAAATAGTTTTCATAAATTTGAAAATCATTTTTTACGAGAAATTTATTAAAATGTATGCTTTAACTTGTTTATAAATTATTTAGAAAATTTTATTTTGCAACTGCTATTAATTCATATTAAAATCTTAACATTTACAGGAAGGAATTAACATATTTTTTAGTTTTGGGTTTTTGATTTCAACAATAATTTAAGAATACATAAAATTGAATCAATAAAAGCTACCTATAAATTAATAATATCTATGCAATAACAATTGAATAAACTCACAGGGAGTCTTAAACGTTTGAGTACGCAAGCCTGATTTCATTAAATGATCCAAACTGCATCTTTTAATTCTACAAAAAAAATTACCATACAATCTTTTTAAAAAATCCCTAAACATATATGAGCTGTACAGGAATAACCAGTATAAAAATTAGCAGAGTCATAGAATGCTTATTTTATTTAAATTTATTATCCTGTTGTGGAACTATAGGGGATCTGTACAGTTACCCTTTCTCATAGTTTCTGTACCACACCAGCGGTAGAACATTTGACCTTCGCGATGTTATCCTGCATCAGACCGGGCTTATATACTCGCTCGTTAGTGGGGTTAAATTAGTGGGATCTGGAGCACATCGGTCTAGAGGCTGATGTGCTCCAGATTGTAATTTCAATTGTGACCTCATTCCGAGAGAACCATGACGTCACCGAGAACCAACATAAAAAGAGATAGATACACTGAAGAGACAGAAAAACATGTATAGCAGATCGGATGCAAATAATGGAGGTTTTCAAGCAATCAGCATCAGCAACAGGTGTCTGAGGAGGCTATTGCATCAATTATTGCTGTTATAACATGAATATTATCGACCATCTCTGGAATGTTTTGAAATGTGCTGTTCTCAGGAGATCTCCACCACCTCTCACTCTTATGACTTTGTGAACTGTCCTGCAAGAATCATGGTGTGAACTTCTACAGAATATCTTCACAAATTAGTTGAATTCATGCCACACCGTACTGAGACACTTTTGCGTGCTAATCCGGGCTCTATACGATATTAGATAGGTGTACCAGTTACATTTGGCACTGTAATGTATGATGAAATATTTACTTATTTTTATTCAAACTAGTTTGAGTGGTCTCCCCCAAACTTTCTTGTATGGTCTTTAATCATAGGTGTAAACCAGCATTCTCAAAAAATTGCGGATTTTGGGTAAAGCAGAGAATGTCTCGCATGGTAACAGCTAAAGGGATTTCAAAACATCTTTAGACATGAATTTAAAAATCTTACTGACTCCATACGTGATTATCGGTGATTAATCTCTGACAACCGTTTATTATTTAATTTCAACCGATTGAAACCAAAAATTTACACAGAATTACACTTGCAGTCACAAGTCAATGCGTTTTTGAGTTATTGTGTTTTTACGTGTTTTTTAAAGAGTACAACAAATGTTCAGTACTTCATGGGATTTGAAAATTGGAAAATTTATATTTGCCTACATTAAAGATGTTAATCTTTTTAGTGAATTTTATTCATCTAATTCTCTTAGTTTTAGAGTTATCGTGTTAACTTATAATTGAAATATCCGGATGGACAGACTTCTTCCGTATATATTTCCCTCAGAACTTCACGGAAATCAAAAATTTGTTGTAAAAAACAAATATCAAATTACAGCAATCTAGCTAAGAGCTGTTACGTTTGCCAGAGACACGAAGATCAACGTTTTTCTATAAAGGGTCTTTCGGACTTAAGGATACGGAGAAATTCGTCAAATCTCGTGTGAAAATTTTAATTTCTTCCGATTGCAATTATATTTCTACATTTAGTATCAAAGAAAATAAAAAATTCATAAAATTATTATTACATACGTTTATCATTTTCAGTAATATAAAAAATTAAGCGTAATAAAGCGAAGATTTGATCCACAGTTACTTCAAATGATTATCTTTTTATTTCTTCTTAAGAGTTGGAATTTAACCAGCTGCAATCATTTTCTATCTCAAAAAAACTTTTAGACAAACCTTTGAGCATCTTCACTGCGACCGTAGTATAACCCTTATTGCCGGCGATGTTCCATGCTTGGGCTTTCATGACTTTCCCAAACTCTCCTTCGCCAAGTGGCGACAGGAGTTGGAGGCGGCTCTTAGGAAACTCCCACTTAGAATCAATCTGGAAAGGAAAAGAGATGGAGTTTTGTCAGCGAACCGGAATAACAAGATATCTAATATTAGAACATAGCGCTATCTTTAGATAACTTTAACTTACTTTTCTAGCTGAGAAAGTGTTAGTCGCCATAGAGCGACGAATTGATCCTCTTGCCACAATATATTTTATGAGATCTCTATGTTATTGTTCTATATCCTGAATATCGGATATGTTGTGGGTTGGTTTTTATACTTATAGCGGTTATTATAATTCTATATTATTATTTTATATTTCTTGCAAAACAATAGTCTGTGAACATTAATTGTGCTAATAGATTTACATTCATTTCGTTTTGGATATCTTCAAAAAATTTAAAATGTCTAAAACAAATATTTAACTTTTAAAGAGTAATAATAACTTAAAACGTTTGAATTTAAGTCATCCCTGGTTTGCGATTATTTAGATCAAGGCTACATTTTAAGAATATTAACAATTGAAAAAGACAAGGTCTAAAGTACAAGGTCGACGATCTAAAAAAACCACGCCTAGATATATTTTAATTCTAATAACTTACAATTTGTTTTAAAATTTAATTTAATTTAAAACTGAAATTGGCATGACAATTCTAGTCCTAAATTCTAATTTCTTAAAGAAATATTTTTAATATCATATATTTCAAACTAGTCCTAAAGGATGATAATAATATATAAACAGGTTAAATATTTTGTACTAAAACTAGTTGTAACTGTGTAATTTGAAAAGTGGCATATATCTGAAAAACATTATTTTATATTTTCAGTAGTATGTTTTTGTTCAACTTAGATTTTCGGTAACGTAAATGTAATTTTTTTTGCGTTTTTCTCATGAAAAACATTTCTAGGCCTGTGAAGCCCGATGCGCATCTCCGAGTCACAACAGAAGCGCGCGTCTTCGCGGGTTAATAAACACTAGAACAGAAAAGAAAACATATTCCTAATATGTTGAGGCAGTAACTTTTATATCGTCCACTTATAATAGAAAATGAAATTTCCTCTAAATTATTCACCAGTTTTATGTGGAAGATGTATGCATTTAATACTGGTGCCGTTTTCTAACTCTCAGAGACATTTTTCCCGAGTTTTTAGAGATAATTTTAAAAAATTTTGCTAAAGAATCAGCGAATGCTCCAATTTCGGGTGATTTCTTGTAACTTCAATGAAATTTTATTGAAATAATAATAATAAATATTACATTCCTACTGAAAGTTTAAAATTAATAAATAGGCATGAAACTAAGGATTACTTGCAGACACTTTCTTTCGGGTTATAAAAAAATTAAACAATTATCACGATATTCATTATGAATAAGTTTTAATGTATTCTTTTTTCTTTCCAGCTAAAACAATTGCTATTTCGTCTCAAGAAATTTTTTTAAATGTATGTGGAGATTTAATTTGCGGCCATTACCATTTCACTGTTATACAGAACGCACCCGGATGTTAACCCTTTGCACTCCGATGGTGCCTCTGACTCACCATTCGAGACTGTGCATCATTTTGACGTTTTATTGATTTATTTATTTTTCAAATTGAATGGTTAAAAACGCCTACATAATGGTTAAGAGATGTAGATTAATTTTTTCAAAGAAATTCGACTTAAAGGAATTACGTATATTTATTTTTCATAGCAACAAACAAACCTTAGTATTAGGTGAATAGTTTTGCATCGAATTATTTGTCGGAGTGCAAAGGGTTAATTTAGTTTTATTGTATTGTAATAGATGGCGCCAATGGTTCTACTAATTAAAACTACTATGTCACATGACTGAAAATTTAGGTAAAAAACAAGTTGTTATCTCTCTCTCGAGAGGAGGGTGTTTCGTCCCCGAAAAGGATGAGTGTTTAATAATCTTACGCTAACGCGGCAGTTAGTTTTGTCATGCGCAGACATCTTGTAGACTTCGCCCTTTGGTGCCATCTAAGTATTTTAATTTATAAGCTTAATGCAATGAACCTTTCTTGTCTTAATTGTTTCTTAAGACGGCAACGCCGTCTGCTGAGTTTTTTATAACAATCGAAGAGAGTGTTCCATAAAGTAGTGAGTGAGAGAGTAAGCAGTGAGTAAACATAATCCGTCCGAGCCCGAGCGGAAAAGCGTGTGCGTACTTTGTGCGGAGGAGCGATGTTTTTTTTTTCCAATTGCGAGTGAAATATAAACCGGAGGCGAAGAAATGTTTTCAAGAGGGATTACGAGTGCCAATCAAGAGTGTAAGGTGAGAGCAGTCTCTTGGTTCATGGTTTCATTTTAAATTCATATACTAACAAAATTGTAGCCACTAAAAATCTTTAAAAAGACGGGCTTGTGCTTGTGGCGGAAGAGTTAGGAGTTGAGATACCAATAAACCCAGACATTTTACATTAAAGAACAATAATTGTAGTAGTGACGTTTTCAAAACAGATAAAGACTTAATTGAAAGTAATTAATTATGTTTTAGAAGACAGGGAATCTAAAAAAGATATCTAAAAATCTCAAACTGAATAAGAAAATTAGAAATTAGATCAAGAAAAATTTAAATTTGAATTTGAAAAAGTTAGTAGCTTAATAAAGTGCTTGAGCCAATAAATGCTAAGAGTAAAATGGACCCAGAACAAGTAAAAAAGATAGAAAGCGAGTGTTTGAGAAAAGAAAAGTTAATTAAAAGTACAAAAACTCTATTGATTCATGTCCCTTCTATAACTGAAGCATTCAATTTGTTATTTCAGTCAATTTAAAAGGCTTTCAAAACTAAAAATGTCTCAAAAGAATTTAAAGCCGAAATTTTTCAAGTATTTTGGGAGAAAGTGTCGGCGATTCAATGGTTTACATAACTGAGGAAGAACTGAAATATTATGAAAAGATTAAAGAGTTAGTGTTAAAGCAAATTCAGCCTGCTCCTCAAGAGTGTCCATATCGATTTCGAAACGCTCAAAAATTAGCGTCATAAAAATATGTTCAATTTGCATCTAGAGTTGTCTCTGTGTTCGAATACTATTGTCAATTGAGGAATGTAAATAGTTTTAATGATTTGGATCAATTGATATTATCAGATTAAATATTTAATTCCCTTGAACAAGAATTAATGAGTTATGTCAGCATTAATCAAGGGAAAGTTAGGTACAAACCTCAAAAGTTGTAAGTTGGATTAGTTTGTATCATTAAGAGGTTCGAATAAAAATGAGACGAATTCAGGTTTTAAATAAAATAAATTCATTAAAAAGAGATTCGAAAAATAGAGTCATACAATTGTTATAAGTGTTTTTGGTCCGATATTAATGAGTCAAAGTGTTCATTCTGTTTTGAAAATCACTCATTGCCTCTTAGTAAAAAATTTGAACTACCTGTTGAAGAGAGAGTAGAGATAATTAAAAAACAGCGACGCTGCTTTCTTTGTTTTAAAGAAAAATTTTCAACAGTAAGGCCAAAACTTTTAAAGTATGCTACCGGAAGCATCATAATCTTCTCCATTTCCCGAGAAATAAAATAAGCCATCAAAATGAAAGTGATTTTATTACTGCGCATCAAATGGAGACAGCCGATAGTTCAGGGAAATCCCTTAGTTAGAATGCGAAAGTATTTCACCCATCTTATGCCCCTGAATTTTACAGAAGCCAGACAGTTCGGGATATGCTCATAAATCGGCATTCGCCATAAACAAAAATGAAAAGACTAAAACAGTCTTTTTTGACCATTAATAAATGATTCATTCGAGATGCGTTTGGTCTTTGGCTGGAAGTCAGATGTTTATTAGAAGTCAGGTTGATGACTCATCGTATGAGCAAGCAATGTGCAAATAAATTCGGATTGAAAAAAGAAAGAAAAGATAAGTAAATATTCTAGTAACGTGTTTAAATTATTCTTCCATGTTAAAAATTGTGTTAAGTGCAGTCAATTCAAATTGCGATAACAGTTTCAAAAGAAAAATAAATATGTTAGTAGTAGAGAAAATGACAGATTTAACCCATTTAATTTTTAAATAAGGAAAGGCAATTTCTGAAGACCATTAATTGAGCAGATGATGCTTTATATGTTCCAGATCCCACTGATTGTTTATTGAGTGCGGCAATTTTCTTTGATTTACTACATAGTGGGAAATTTTATTCTCAAAATTCTAATCTTATTTTCCAAAATACAGTGTTTGAATTCGTGGCTTCAGGTAATAGTAATTGAGCAAATAGTGATTTAAGAGTAGGTACATTGTGGATTAATTAAAGAAAGGAATTTAAATGATACCCTAAAAAATTTGGGGAAATTAGAAAATGTTGATTTAGTGATTAAAGATAAAGAGGCAGTTTGTGTGAGGAAGATTTCGTGAAAATGCATTCAAGGCATACTGAGGGCCGCTGCATAGTTAAAGTGCCCCTTAAAGATGATAAAGCTTTTTTTGGAAGGAGATGCAAATCCTCCAAAATTTATTCAGATAATGCTCAAACGTTTATTGGAGCAAATAGGGAAATAAAAAAATTACTTGAGATTGTAATTGGTCAAGATAACATTCTTGCTGATTATTTAATCTCAGAGGGAGTTGAATGGAAATTCATTCCATCCCGTTCACCCAATTTTGGAGACCTTTGAGAGGCGGGAGTGAAGTCCTTTAAGTACCATCTGCAACGTGTAGTAGTAAACGCTAAGTTACGAGGAGTTTTTTGACAGTTATAAATCAAATAGATGGAATCCTAAATTAAAAACCAGTATCATCATTGTCCTCAGATACAGATGGCTTAAAGGTCTTTACCCTTGCACATTTTTTTAATTGGCAGACCTTTAATGGAATAATTGAAACAGATGTTACAAATATAGACAGTAATAAGTTGAAACTCTGGCGAAGAGTAACGAGAATTGTCCATCTTGTTTGGAAACGTTGGCATATTACCTATTTAAGCCATTTACGAAACGGTAAATAATTACAAACAATATCAAGATAGGTGATTTGGTATTGTTGAAAGGATAAAATTTACCGAGTACCAAATGGGCCATTAATTAATATTTACCACTGTAAGGTTGTAATAGTTTCTAATGTGAAAACACAGATTGGCGTTTCCGAAAGATCCATTTAAAAATTGTGTAAAATACCTATTGATAATAGAATTTAATCAGTGTAATTTTGTATAACTATTTAGTATATTTTGTATTATGTTATAATTATTATTTTTCGTTGTGATATATTTTGTAATGACGTTCACTGTTATTATTTTGAAATGTAACATTTTACGACGAGTGGTATGGTCTGAAGCCAACGCTATCTGGTGAGTTTTTGTAAAGATCGAAGAGAGTATTTAATAAAGTAGTGAGTAAGAGAGTAAGCCCTGAGTAAACATTGTTAATGTCTTGTAAATGTTATTTTTTCTTAAATAAATTCACTGTTTTTCTTAAAAAGTTACTTCCTTTCTTAATCAGTTACTTTTTTTCTTAATCAGTTTCTTAAAAAGTTACTTCTTTTCTTAAAAAGTTTCTTCTTTAGACACTGACGCAAATAAGATTGAATAAGCATTTTATCCCACCCAGTCTTATTTGTATGCGTTCCTTTATTTTCTATATAATTTCAATATAAAAGGATTTTTTTGGTTAAAGATAACACAAAAATTCAGTTTTTTTAACATAAACCAACGTAACCACAAGGCGGGAATTCCATTTATCCTCCTAAGCACTAGTTAAAGTTCTAACCTTTGTAAAAATGAATCACCACCTGTAGTATAACCGTAACTTAGCTTTTGATATAACGCTCTAATCTTGGTGGTATTGTTGAGGGAAAGGCAAAAAGATAAGGATGATAGGATGTCTAAGTAAGTGATAACTTCACAATAAAATGTGTAATTTTATACATAAAATGTATATCCATTTTATATAGATATGAAATTGTAAAATAATAAAATGACAAGAATTAAGCTATGTATGTACATTATTTTTTAAAATATTTTTTGTTTAACTTAAACTTAATACCATTCAAAGCACGAATGTAAAAAAATTATTCAAGAATCATTTTAAATTCAAATTATATTAAAATTAAGTAATTTCAGCTTCCAATGACTGCATTGAATGAGCAGTAACTACAGGTAGAAGACATCCTACTTCAGATAGATTATGCGTGATTTGTAAGTAGGAAGAGGGGTCGAGAATAAATGATAGTTCAATATAAAAGTATTAATTGAAAACTTTTTTCATAAATGAGTATTTTAGGTAATAAAAAAGGTTATGCATTCAAATATTTTACATTTTGATTTACATTTATCCTCCCAACTTATTAAAACAGACTCAAAAAATAGCATGCAGTTGTGACGGCACACCCACCAAATAATCAGAGCCGTACTATCATAAAAGAATATTTATTTTCGAATCAAAGCATAGAATACATTTAAAAGAGAGTAATTTCAAAATCTTTACGTCGTAACTTGACAAATGGCTCATTAGTTTTGAAAAACTATTCAGAATTTCGAAAGTAAGGATATGACTGAGATTGCACTGCTTTAAGGATATATCTTCTGCTTTTTGATATTTGTCAGTAGTTAAGTAATTCAATAAATGTAGTTTCACATTTTGATTGCCGTGTCCATTAATTACAAATTCAAGTTAGTAAATTAAGAGCAGTTCAATGTGCTATTTTTTTATTTTAACCCTTTGCACTCCGAAAAACAATAAGATGCAAAATTATTCACCTAATACAAAGATTTTCTTATTTCTATAAAAAATAAAAAATATATATAATTATTTTAAAAACTAATCTACATCTCTTAACCATTATGCAGGCGTTTTTAACAATCAAATTTGAAAAATAAATAAATAAAACTTCAAGATGATGCACAATTTTGAATGGTGAGTCAGAGGTACCATAGGATGCCAATGGATTAAAGACAAGAACAGCATAGAGTAAAAGTAATATTAAAATACAGCACTAGATGTACTAAAAGCTGGAAAATGTCCATTTTAAAACTTTTGTAGTGTTTTCTTTTAAAAACTTAGGATTACTGAAAGAGAATTTTAAAAATTTTATCCATAAGACAATTATTTTTCTTTTTCAGACTACAACTACCTGATGTCAAGTTAATTTTTCTTCTGCTTAAGAAGATTTCACAAAAATTAGATAATGTGTAATGCGCAAATGATGTACACAACTGTATAAATAATCCATACTCATGTTGGGCAGCTGCATTTGGGCAGCTTGGGCAACTTGGGCAGCTGCATTTGTTGTGCGGGGGTATCGGTTACATCAATGGATGCGTTTTAAACGGTACTTACAGTCGCCTTTCCGAAGCTCGACGTCTCGCTTGGAGTATTTCGGGATTCCTGGGCCGAATGCGACCTCTCCTCCACGTAGTCAGAGGGCACTCCCGACAGGGAGATGTGGCTGCTGACGAATTTATGCTTATTCATTCGCACAATTCGCATTCTCCTCGTCACCAAAAGGACAATAAGAACGATCAGGAGCCCAGCTGGAACAATTGAAGCGAACACAACGCACCCGGGTCCACAGGTTCCATCTGTCAGGAAACCTGAACAACCATGAAATATATTAGAAACAAAATTGCAGAAAAAGTGATATTTCGAATTATAATTTTATTTTGGTATTTATATCAATGTTCTAAATAACGAAATTTCACTCCCTTCAATGTCTTTTCAAGGAATTGAAAAATAATTCTTCAGCTATAATATGTTTTCATTTATTCCTCCACCCATATTTTTTTGTGTACAAATTATCCTTTAAATTCTCAATTTAATGCACATTGAAGCTCTATTTGAAAAAATAATTTCGACATAAAAATGCAATGATTCGTGATGCCTATTTTCAAAAAGGAAACTTTTCAAAACAAAAGTAAGAAAAGAAGAGAAATATATAGTTGAGAAAAGATATATACAATTAGAAAATTTAAATAGAAGGAAAATTTTCTAGTGGAAGAAACACTGTAGATTGTATTTTTTGTCATAGTTTAACAACATAGTCTTTCTTTCACGCGACATATTTCTCCTTTTACTAAATGAAATAAACGTTACATAACTTATGCAATTAATTAATTACAATTTTTTTGTTTTTTAAACACTTTTATGAAAATAATCTCGAAACTAATAAATAAATGAAATTTTTTTCAATACCTGTGTTACGATAAATTACGAGTAATTACGCACTACAAGTGGATGATAATTATTATCAATGATGACTTTTTTAAAATTTAATTAGTTTAATAATAACTTAAATGTAAGCAATTCAATAGTTTTTATTTTTCTTCGTTAACGATATTCATCTTTGTAGGTTTTAAACCATAGAATTAATGGCTGAAAGAAAAAAATATTTATTTTTAATGAAAACATTTGATAAATGTTAACGATTTATAACTCACACATGAAGCAATTATTTATTCAATATATTAATCTGTTCATTTCAGTTTTGGATTTAAAGTGGAAAAAAGTTTGAATAAAAATCAAGCAACTAAAAGTTTCTGAGAATTTTTTTAAAATAAAACTTTTAATAAAAAATTATTTTCATTTATTTTATCTTTATTCCATACACTGTTTTTAAAAAACTAATAATTACTTTTATGTAGTTCTAAAATAAAGAAAGTCATGTTAGTTAGGATTAGACAGACTTTTATTTGTTAAATTTTCTAAAACTTTTTCCTGTCGTGTTTTTAGAAAAAAAGGCATGGGAGAGTGATAGGGCCGGCCTTCACCTGGGAAAGGAGCGGCGCCGTCATCGGCCGAGGTTTCCTCTTCATTTTCGATGAGAGACACGTTGCTGATCTCGACGGTGGGAGGGGCCGTCGGCACTTTGTGTTGGTAGTGCCTCATCTCAGCGGGCTGCGTGTGCTTCCCGCAAATGCAGTGATCGACAGAAGGGCAGAAGCAAGGGCTCACTGCTGCGTACAGCCCCGGCCCTGTTTTCGGGACTTGAACCTCTCCAACGAAATGTTCTTGATAAAGAAAAAGAAGAATATTAAATAAGTATATTTTAAAGAATGAATTAAAATATTGATTAATTTATCTTTGTCAACCAGTATTCCAAATGAAATTTTTAAATTCATTATATAATAAATATAATTTAGGACAGGGGTGGTGAACCTTTAAGAACCAACATGCAATTTTTTCTAAAGAAATGCTTAATAAGGATGGGCATCAAATAATTTTGACTTGTGGTTATTAAGAAAATAATGAAACTAAATAATAACAACTCAAAACTCTTTATTTACTAGGAAAAAATACGTTTTACACAGTGTACTAGTAAAGGTTTCAATTACATATGTAATTCAAATTAAAATAACTTTAGTCTAACTTCTGTTGTTGCACATTAGATGACAAATATGGGATTGTAAGATGTTACTTTTAGAAGAATGCATGCTGAATTGGAATCTTCTGTCAAACTGTTTCTAAGAGTATCTTTAATGTTATTTGTCTGGGAAAATAATCTCGTAGGTATAGGTACATGAATATATAGTAGAATTTCTAGAAGCATGAACAGCTTTTACAAACAATTAAATGTGTTTGAAATCAAATATCATGTTTTCAAAATTTCGTGACTGGAATTTTAAATTATATTACTTGTTAATCTTTCTGTTTCAATCAATTCTGACTTTTTCCTTCTTTCGACTTTTGAATCCACTTTGAAATAAACTGGAAATCAGTCAGGTGCATTTCAAATTCATCCATTTCCAATCAATCGACTTAGGAACGCGTTCAGTTTATCAAATGAAGTCACATGAAAACCATTTTGATCTTTGGCGTGCCCAAAATATCATGTAGTGGGTAGGAGAACCAAGCAGTTATCTTTAAATGCTTGTTTAAGAGCTCATTTTAAATAAAAGCATTTAAGCTTAACTATGTTACTGTAACTAATTCTCGTGATTTTATTCTCTTCTTTAGTTTGTGAACAAACTTGTTACTGTTCCGATATCTGACAATGTTTGATATTACTCAATACGCAAAAGAAAAAAAAGCAGATAATATATAAAATAAATTTGTGCCGTAGATATTTTTTGAATTTATTTTTTATTTTAATAATTGCGAGTTTTGCTTTTATGAAAAATAAATGATTTATATAGGTTCTTGTTTCCAAAATTATGAGCTTGAAAACTAATAAGAAAACTTAAATTTAAATGATTGAACAAGCATAAAAGTATAAACAGAACACTTTAACTACAACAGAAATTGAGAACATTTTGTATCGGTGACAAAATTTGTTTGATGGTACAAAATATAAAGTCTAAAGTAGAAAAAAATTTCTTATCTCTTTTTTTCATTTTAAGCATTTTTCTGGTAAGAATAAAAATCTGATAGGAATTATTTCCAAAAATGAGCTCAAAAATAAATGGAAATTGTTAAATAATATCATTTGGGATTAAAGGAATGATAAATTTGCTACAGTTATTCAAATGTTTAGATTATGATAGATTATTCCAACAGAATCATAATTCCCTTTTTTAATTGATTATTAAAATCAGATACTTTATCCAACTTAATCATTTACCAACAACCATGAATGATAAGTTGAGAAGTTTTGTTTAACGTTCAGGCATACAGATGCCGTACAAAACCGAATGCCGTCTTATACTCCTGTACCAGCACTAATTCCAGCTGAATGGTTGAAGCAGAATTTTTTTTCTTCAAATCAAAGTATTTACATACATTTGTTAAATAGATAACTTTATATATTTCACTAATAACTTAGTTTGATTAAATTTTCTTTTATTTGCATGAATAAATTTAGTTATTCAATAATTAGCAATAATTTCTGAAATAAACTTATGTTCCTTTTATACTATTTGATAACTTTTATTGCATCTAAAAACTGGATTATAAATTATAATTCTGAGAATTTTTATGTCATCATTAAATAATGATAATTTACATCAGCAACCAACATAACTATTTTTATTATTTGAAGTAGCGAAAATAGAAATATCAAGAATAATAAAGAGTATTACATTATACATAATAACAACCTCAGATACAGAACTTATTTATTACAAATTATCATAATGTGAAAAATTCTATAAGTGCCAAAAAGGATATTATAATTAGATCAATAAATTGATAATTTTACTTTTAACTTGTTTGGTTGCAAGGATATATTTGATATAAAATTGAATTAATACGACTTGAACCAACATATGTTTATTTATGTTTGTAAATACTATAACCAGGCAATCACAAAACTAGTAACATATAGTAATGATGATGAAAATAATTCGATTATATTCTCTTCTTACAATTCGATGACATTATTTATAACTTTTATTTAAAAAAAACTTTAGATGGTTGCTGTTGATGAAATGTTTTAAATTGTGTTTTATTCGAAACAACTTTGTTGGATAATTTAGAGTCCTCACTGTCTCTTTAAATGAAATTCTGAAAAATTCATGTCCTATGCATTATAATTTACATTTTAGAAACATTTATTATTGATAAAACTGTTTTGCTGTTAGAGTTGTTTTATCATTATCATGAATGCATGTGGGTTATACATTTTGAAACAATATTTATTATCGAAAACAAGATAATTATTTTACTTGCACAATCTTGAGGACAGAGAGTAGGTTCCATTTGTTCGAGTTCATCACACTGTCTATCTGGACACGACGAGAATTCAGGAGAACAAGTGGCGTAATCCACAGTAGGCCCATTACTTGTCAAAGATCCTGTGCGCCATTCACAGAAACCACTTGGCGATCCATTTCCGCACGTGTTCACGCAACGTTCTTGATTCTCGTTGTTGGAACACCAATTAGCATCTTCAGCTAGGATGATAGAAAGCAGCATACGTGCACAGAAGGGAAAATATAGACACGTGTTCAAAATAAAAAAAAATAAAAACATTGCCATAACTGTGTTTATTGTATTAATATGTGTAATCGTCCACACCGTTTGTAACCCTGGTAGATTTAAAAGTATCCCCACCCTTTCGGTTTTCGTTATTAACAGATCCGAAATAAGAAGTTGCATTTTGGGACTAGCAGCTTCTGACAATTCTTTTACTTTTTAAATAGACTCACTTATAAGTATGCGAATAAAGCTAACTATGGATAAAAATTAGTAATGGAATCGTAACATTTGGACATTTATTTTTCTGTCAATTTTATTTTGCTAGATTTTAGCAAAAGTAAGTCAGCTGAGCTCTGTTACTTTCATTATTTTGTATGCCTACGAAATTCATAAAATTATAATTTTATTACTTTAATAGGATACTGCTAATATTTTCTTTCAACATTATTACTTTATTCACATTTCACGTTGTATTTTTTCTATTAGAGGAGAGTTGCTTGTTTAAAACTTTAAATTGTTAGTTTAAAAATTAGAGGATCAAACCTTCTGCTGTGTATGGAGAGGAAGGGGGAAAATAAGTAAAATTTCAGGCAAAGGAAATCCTGTAATTCATCTCAGATTTTTTTTAAATAAAAAATTATGATGCTGAAAGAAGCACTTTGGAGAACGTTCATATTCCTTTCCTTCATAACCTTATAAAACACACAAACTTCATGTATGACAGAGAATAAAATAGTTACCAAAAAACGATACAGGATTAATATATTAGCAATTTGCTCTAATTCTTAGAATATAGCTGCATTTGTTTTGGCAAGTTTTTATATGTTTTTATATCTATATAAGTTTATTCAACTTTTCCGCACATAACTTTACTGAGAACTACAATATGAAGCTCTTATTTATACTACATAACTCAGATGAATTGTAAGTCAGTTCCTACAAAGGTCAACAAAGAAATTTATTTCATTAACTTTTTATTAAATAATTACAATTGTTGTTGTTGTTGTTCCCGTGTTCCACTTTACAACAGAAGGAGGGGTGCGATAGGGCCTGAGGGTATGGACCCCTGAGCTTCCGTAGGCAGAGTCTGACTTCTTGATCACAGACGTCAAACATCCTTTTTACAGGGCGAATTCATTCATCCACAGATCGTAATTTATATCTGGAATAGAGTCCAGTACCACCAGTGATATTGCTCTACTCATGGAGGAATTTGTGACCACGACAGATTTAACATCCATCACACAGACAGACAGACAATATATAAAAAATGGTCTGCTGGGGGGGGGTTCATACTCGAAGCCCAAGGAATGCGATTCCATCTCTCTACCAACCAGGTTATCTATACTAATATCAGGCTAATAATTACACTTACTATAAGTTATTGATCAAAAATTATTCTAGCGTTGAATTTAACTTCAATTGAGGATTCACCGCCAAGTGAAGCAACGCAAAATGTGTGAATTTTCTACGTCAATCGGGGCAACGCAACATAGATTAGAAATTTTCTTTATACTGTATTATTTTAATTTGAAAGTACTTAAAAATGAATAAAATAAACTGATTAGTTAACAATGTTTAATTTGCATCAAACATGAAGAAAACAAAGAGAATCGTTTGAAATAATTGGGCGGAAACATGCTAGTCCTAACCTCATTGGCGTGTTGGGAAAACAAACTGAATTCGTTACCTATTTGGCGAAGAGGAAAATTAGTTAATATTTGATAAAACTGTAACAACATCAAGCGTCATCTACTACAAGTTAAAAAACTTGAACTTGAATGGATGAAGAAAAAGTATTTTATTAACGATTGAAAATATAAACAAGATTATATATATATATATATGAGAGTGTGAGGTAATAGTAGGAATCGAAAAAACATCGACTATGTGATAGAAGAATCGACTCATGATATAGCAGCAACACAATTAAGAGATTCTTGATTCATTATATATTTTATTATGCTGTAATATCATTAAATGCCTCTACGACGACAAAATTCCAAACTGCCTTAAGCAAATATAAATTACCACACATATAATATTCTGAAATTCCACTCATTATTCTCAGTGTTATAGTAGAAATTCTGCCGTATTAAGATGTCAGGATGGCATTGAAGAAAGTTTAAAAAAACCTTTTGCTGAAATTTATCAGAATTTCCACGAATTAATCACTCGTATTATTTTAGATACTTGTTAGATAAAAAAAACTGAATATAAAGAAAACATCAATTATATTATAAAGGGAATAAAAGTTCAGATGGTTGAAGAGCAATTATTTTATTGCTTTTGCTAAATTATTCTTAGTAAGCTTTCTACGGTAAGTATGTGCATACTAAAAGTTATCTCTGAAGATTTGAAAAATAATTATTAAAACAGAATTAGAGTAGATATTCTGGTTGTTAATAAATTTCGAATGATGAACAAAACAAAATACATATTTTATATTTCCTTTCTGTACAACATATTTTCAATGACACGAAATTTAACTTTAGAATGTATATGCAAAATCGCAATTTCAATGCTTGCATATCAACTTATTTAACTTAGTACATTTTTAATATTCAAGAAACCAATTCGTAAGATAAAATTTACTTACCACAAGGTTTCAAAGGACCTTCTGAAAAAAAAATAGTTGTCAATTAAAACAATGTATGCGCGTATAATTTCATTATTAATAATAACATCGTAAATAGTAAACTGAATATTTTGTACATATCACAACAATAGAAAGCTGAACAGTTTATTAATTTTTTCTAACAGATTCTTAAATAAATTTCGTACATAGAAGATAAGTTAGATTTCAAAATGTTTTAATTATTCTAAGTAATATCATTATAAAAAAGCAAAAAAAATCTAATTAATTGGTAAGGGTAACTGCCAATCTTTCTGGAAGAAACTTTTATACTTTGTGCTTTATGAATTTGTGAGATGGATTAATACAGAAATAGAAAATAAAAAAAATATTTATTATCAAAGGTTAAAGTTAAAGGTTATTTATAGACCTTTTATATTGACATTATGCGGTGAGTGCCAACAGCGGTGTTACACACATTAACAATGCGATTTTAGAATTTAAATGCAGAGGAACATTCCTTCCATAAAAGACCTAAGAACATGTGCTTATATAAAAGACATGAAAAAAGAAAAGAGTATATTATATATATATATATATATATATATATATATATATATATATATATATTAAAGGTGCGTTTAGAAAGTCCGGTGAATGGAAGCATCAAACGAATAAAATATAAATAAATACATAAAAATATGGAAACAAAATATCTATATTCACCTTCAAAGTAAAATTCGTTGGTAACAATATACGTTTTATGTCGTTGATAACGTTGCTGGAATGAGTCAGTGAAAGACATTTTTGAAATCAATCGAAGACCCGTTGTCACAGGTAGTCGAATGTATGTCGAATGGTATGTCCTCAAAACGTGTTACCTTTAGAAGGCTTTTGAAACGGGAGAACAAAAAGAAAGGCGAGCACGTTGAATGGGCAATAACAGTTACACGTATTGCAGATTGGGGGTGAACGTTGTTATGCAATAAGCACCACTTTCAAATCCTGTAAAACTGAGGGCGAACACGTCGGTTGTGTATCAACAAGCGCTTCAAAACGGATTCATACAGTTTGCCATTGACAGTTTGCCCTTCTGGTACAAATCCCTAATGGATGATGTTGTTGCTCTCAGAAAACACAATCAAGAGTGATTTTGGACATAAGTAAGCGGTTCTTTTGGGGGGCGCGGCGAATCCGGTGAGCACCCTTCCGTTGATTGCCGCTTCGACTCCGGATCATACTGGTAGCATCAGCTCTCATTTCTTCTGACGATGGTTTGCAGAAAGGTTGGATCTCGGTCACACGTGTCGATGAAATCTCCAGCTGTGTGCATGCGTTTTCCCTTTTGCTTGTCGGACATTGAGTTCGGCACTAAACGTGAACAGATCTCGCGCTTACCCAAATGTTTGTGAATGATGGTTCTAACACTGTCCTTGATGACACCCAATTCCACCGATATCCGTCGTAGAGATAGTCGGCGATTTCGCAACAACATCGGTCGCACTTGCTCGACATTGATGGTAGTCAGACTTGTTGTGGATGAACCTGAACGATGGTTTCTTTTCGATGGTTTCTTTCGAACGATGGTTTCTTTCGAATCTGAACGATGGCTCATCATCGATGGTTTCCTTTCACTCCCGAAAACGTAAGAACCAGTCGTAAACGCATTTTCTGCTCACCGAGTCTGTTTCGTACACCTTCATCGAGTACACCTTCATTGAGTTCATTTCTGTGGTTGTTTCTTTCAAGTTTGTAACAAAATGTCATGTCAATCCGTGGCTCCATTTCAATTTGATGTGAGTTTTCGCGCACACACCGTTCGACTGGTCGTAGCAGACTGATTTGCGGCTCTTTATTGCGCTACTTGCTGCGTGGTGTCTCTCTATGGGTCTCACCCTGCGCGTGGGCGCATTTTTCACTCAGGTTGCTTTTGAAATATCTATCCATTCACCGAACTTTTAAGACGCACCTTGTGTAGTGTGCGTGCGTGCGTGTGTGTGTGTGTGTGTGTGTGATACAATAAAAGGATAGTAAAATTATTTGAAAAAGAAACATACATAAAATAAAATTTATAATACACAAATTTTTAAAGAGAAAAGAAAAATCCCAAATATTCATTCACTCGTATGTGTGTCAAAGGGAGTTCGATTCTAAATATGGAGGAATACGTCTGACTGATGTATAACTTTAAAAAAAGACATTTCCATTTTAATATTGCCTTCAGCGAGTTCCAGCAGTGAGCAAAAGTATTTATTTCATTATTGAAAGTATTTTAATCAAGCAAACGTTCTGAATTTTGTTAAACACATTTATTTCCAAAACAACTATTTAATCTTTTTAGACGGAGTGTATTTACCTTGGATTGTGAGTAACAACAGGATATTCCCCGTCTTTTTGTGAGTGTCGTTCTTGAAAAACCAGTTGACACTTCTCCTGACCGTGGATGGTTCAGGCATAAATCCGGGATCTTTAATGAAAATGATGCCAGTCTTCTCGGTGATTCCCAGCCAATCATAATTCTTTACTCCAATATCGAGCTGGAATTGGTAGTTCAGAGCCGCCGCAGAAAGCTGAATAATCTAAGTTTCCAAAAGAAACACTAAGTTCATCTTCAGTGCACAAATGTAAATATGTCTAGTTCTATTAATAAAAGAGGATGAAAGAGTCAAGAAGATGAATTGTACCTGCAATATATTAAACGCCAGCATTAATAACAAGTTAACTGTGAAAGTATTGGAAATAAATTACGTTTTATTGTAAATTGCATCATTTTATAGATTTAGGATCTACAGCCGATGTAAGCAATGCAGCTTATTAAAAATTGATCATGATTCCAAAGGCATTATCTATTGATGCAACTAAATTAAGTATAATTTTGATTTTTTTTTACGTTTTACTGATATTCTTGCTTTACGTTTGACTCTTCGATTTATCAATGTGAATATAAATAGAAAAAATAACAATTTGTATAAAAGAATATTGAATTTCTCAGGGATATATTCAATCTAGGAAACTTCTTAATAAAAGATATTCCATCTAGGAAAGAATTCTTTTTGAAGTTTAATGCATGAGAGAATAAATATAGAATCCGTTGATATTACAATAAAAAATGGATCAAACATTCTTTAAATACTTCAATTTTTCTTCCTTTCTTTTATTTTAATGAAATTTTTCATAATTTTTAAATCTATCTGCCATTTTTTTAAATTCAGTGTATCATTATTATTTTCCTTGTTGTTGAAAAATAAACCAATAAATGAGCATAATATATGTAAATATCTACTATTTTATTGACAGTAAATATCTAGCCCAATACAATACAACTCAAATCATGGACTTGACCGCATTATCTTAGAAGATTCGGTTTGAGAAATTGTAGTTGTAAATGTGATAAAGAATAAGTCGACATTCTACACTATACTTTCCATTGCCCTATTCTTCATCATTAGAGAAAATTTATTAAATCTCAACTAAAGATTTCCCAAATTCTATCAAATAATAAATTAAATTTAGAACCTCAAAATATCTTGAATTTCTTATATCGTAGTGAAAACAGGATTTTCTATATTGAATAATAATTTATCCAAGTTCGTCAAGCACCACTGAAAACGGACTACAAAAAATATGGTAAGGGGAAAAATTCAAAAAGAAATCTATCGGACCTTTTATTACTGATCATGGACTCGACTTTTGACTGAGCCACTGGATGCATTTATTTTTCTGTTTATTTATTTTATCATTTTTGTACTTATTTATTTCTTTTGTTTATTTATATTTTTCGCTTTGTTTCTTTTTTTATTTTTTATTTTCTTTTTCTTTTTTCAAATTTAAATTTTCTGTCTTCGGCAAATTTTATTATTTACTAACTAAGCTTCAATGATACTGTTTTTGTGGAATATTATGTAGACTCTTTCGCTGGAGACATTTAGACACGTTCGCATTTTCTTTTTATGCCCATTATTTTTTATTGTTGTCCCGGTTTTTTCCGTTATTTTTTTTACTTTGGCTCTTTCTAGATTCTAGTACAGAATCATATATATTTTTTTGTAAATTTAGTCCTTTGCTAGATATTTAAATTCTTTTTTTTAATTTTTATTATGAGCTTTATACCGAGTAATGATGAGCAATATTTCATGTCGCCCGTTTCATTATTGTTCTTCGTTCTATTTCTACATTTTATTATACCTTGGGTAGTTATCTTACATATATATATATATATATTTATCTTAATGTTATCTTACATATATATATATTTAATAATCTTATTTTTTTAAAAAAATATTGCTTAATAAAATGGCATTAATGTTTTTATACTGGATGGGAAGTACAGTTTGATAAAACAAAAATTAGAACAAAACTTAACAGAGCGTTTTTGAGTATAGAGGAATGAGTTCATTGAAATAAATTGAGTTGTCAATTAACTAAGTAAGCTCTTATTTTACACAAATATAAATATAATCTGTGACCAATAATAACCGAATATTTTTTACCAATGTTGAAACTAAGTTATTTAAAATGTTTTTATGAGTGTTTCATTTGAAAAATTTTATTACAGCATATTAGATTATTTAATTACAATATATTGGTTGTATTAAGGTGAGAAATGTTATATCGCTGCTTTATTGGCATTCCTTTTTCAAGAAAAAAAATAAGAGCATAAGTAAACAAATCTATTATATAAAAATGATGCTAATTTTGTTGAATATCTAAATAAACGTTTCTCTTCTTCTTTTATTAATAGTTATTCCCGATTCACTAGATTTTGTTAATACTGAAAAATGTCTATATTTTTGAGAAAATGGATTAAATTTATATTCAATATCAGAAATTCCTTGTTAAATAAAAAGATCAAGAAATCATATTCTTTACATTCTTTATACAACTGTCAGCTCTTTATTTCAAGACTTATTCCTCCTAAAAATAGCGATATTTTGAACGCTTCGACGTCTCTAACATAATATTTACTAAAGGAATTCCGCCAGAGAACTTTATACAGTTATAAATTGAAGGTTATTAAACATAAAATATTTTTCATTCTACATCATTTCAACTACTCTTTTCAACAATATAGTTAATGATCAAATCTTCTTTCAATAAATTTTTTTTCGTGAAAACGAATGAAATTAATTTTCAAGACTGACTAGGGTTTTTCCAATTTATAATTTTCAAATGGATAATTAAAAAACTCATTCAATCATTGTTTCTGGTATTAAAATTTTTTAAATCAAGTAAGGAAAGAAATATATTAACCCCATGAGAATCGGATTTTTATCTTTTTATCCTTTCTAATAAAAATACTACCTAGAAAGTGCTTCTTTGTTTTTTCACACGTGCTTACTCTCCGTCAAAACATTTTTTACTGATGCTTAATTTACTGGAAATCTGCACACTATGCAATTTACGTTTTTAAAAGAAGATACAGAGAATCAAGCTTTAAAAGCATGTAACTTCATCGGATAAGTCTTTTGTGGAATATCAGATTACCAAAAATTTGTTCTTAATTACACATGCGATGACTTTCAAAATTACAGAATATATTCCATGATAAGAAATATTAAAAAGGACTTTCATATCTCAAATTATTTCATTGCACATTAGTTAATAATATAAAGAAGAAAAAGATTAGGCAGCATCTTCCTTAATTTATATATACTACTAAAAAGTTAAGAATACAAGTAAGCAAATCTAGAATATAAAAATCATGCTAATTATTATATAACATATAAATAACAATTAATATAAAAATTATTTTAAAAGTCAATTCCTACTTAATTCATCAAAGAAGAATTTTATTTTTGTTATTTGTAATTATTTAATCAAAGAAATATAAATAATTTATCAAAAATGTGGATTTTCGCAAGAATTGAACTCGAATTCTTCACTTTCACGGAAAAAATACTGAAATCCTTAACTACGTATGAAATCCTTAATTTAATCCTTAAATACTGAAATACTCGCATTTTACCAATTCAGATACTTCTTGTTGATTTCAGTTTTTATTACAAAGTTGATAGAATTTGGTTTAAGAGTAGTAAAAATTAATTAAACTTAATCAATGAATTAATTTTGAAAAAAAAAACCTGTATAATTTCAAGTCTCATTAACTACGTTTAAAAATATGTATTTGAACCGGAGTGGATAAAAAAAGTATTTTATTAAAGATTTTATATATTTATATACATAATGTAGGGAGACCGTGAACTAATAGTAGGAATTAAAAAATAATATTAATCAGTAAATATATAAAGGGAAATTCCATGTTTTTAGAAATTTTTCCTCGCATATTAAAATTTGCTTAATTTTCTCTCAAATAATGCACTTGTTTAGTAAGACGAGATTCTAATTTTATGTCACTGACTATATATTTTTTACCATATGTTTCCACAAAAGTGAGAAATATTTTAAATAAACTGAGGCTGCTAAAATTATCATTGGTAATAATGTTTACTGATTGGATTTTGTTATAGACTACATGTTGTGAGACATGATATTTTTCACTCAAAATTTCCGCTTTAATAGTTTTATTAATATTGAACCTTCTTTTAAAAGATGTTTGTTCATGAGAATGAATGAAAATTTTCAAAACTCTCCGCAATTATTTTTTTAATTTATGGTCTTTAAATAACGAATAAAAATTCCTAATATAATCTCATTTTTTTGACATTAAAATTTTAGAATTCGCGTAAAGACGATTTGGACAGAAAATCTATAAAACACATAAAAAAACCATCATCCAATAAACAGACATCATGTTCCTTTTTTCATACTTTTTTGTTCTCTACCAAAACATTTCTTACAAAATCAAAATTCACAGAAAATGTATTCAATATGTATTCTAACGTTTTAAAAACAAGTTACTTATAACAATACTTTAAAAGTATATAATTTTATTCCATATTTCTTTTGTAAAATGTAAAACATTCATTAATCTGTTTCCTTTTTTACATACACAAAAAAATCAATCGTAATTTATTAGAAAATTAAATTGGATTTAGAAATTTAGTGAAAAATAATTTTAACAGAGAAATAATTAAAAAAATAATACATACTTTATTATATAATAGGCATATAATCTAGAAATATATCTTTAATAATTTATGAGAATCAGATGCATAAAAAGGCAAAACTCACATATTTTTATTTTCAGAATCACTGTGTAGTAAAAAACTAATATAATTGGGAACATTTTGGTCGATGGTCGAACATGATACCAAAATTTATCACAGAGCTACAATTTTAGAATTAAGATAACTTAGAACAAATGAAATTTGGCAAGCTGTTGAGTTTTTCTGTTACAGTGCTTACATGCATACGAAAACATGCAGATCGTTGACCTATCTAAATTCAAAATTTACTTGTGGATGTTTACTTTAGATACTAAAGCTGAGTGAGAAATTTTTACCAATATAATGATTTGAATGTTGCGTTTATCGTGCTCAGCTATATTCTGATAAAAAAAGAAACAAAAAAAACCATCATGGAAATTGAATTCATTCAGAATTTAATAAAAATATGCAAATTTAGCGCAATGAAAGTTTAAAAAGAATATATTTTTTAAAAAAGTAAGCTTTTCTGATTTATTTTGTTCATATACAAACATAATTTCAAAAATGTCTTTCGTAGGAGGTTTGAAACACGGAAATTTGACAAAATCTCGGGTTAGAATATTTTGGTGATTATAGATCCTTTTCTTTGAAAAGGAATTTCATTCATCTTTCTGTTATATTTTGACATAGTAACAAATGATCTAAAAATAACCTTGAGCATCTTAATTATTTTGTTTTATTTTTGCTTTTGGGATCCTTGAATCCTTAAATTTATTCACTTTAGGAAATCTACATGAATGAAATACATATTTTCCGGCATATAGTTAATAAGTGTTAAGGTTTTTTTAAAAAAAATAATAATTTGATTAAATATATTTCAGTAATTCCCTAACAACGAGCCACAAAACGATGTGGATATATAAACTAAAGAATGATCCATAAATAAGTAATCACATGTAGAAAATGATTTACTGTTATAAATCAACATTCAATTTTTTTACATAAATATATAAAATTATTTATAAAAAGAAAGTTTTTTATTCCTATTTAAATAAGCTAAAAGGGGCAGAAGAAGAGCCAAGTTAAGGAAAGTGACATCTCTCTCCATATTCAAAATAAAATTTAAGTAAATGAAAATAATACATTTTTTCCATTCCATCGGTACTTTCCTACACTGAGACAAAACCTTTTCCACCTACCCCCAGTATCATCAAAATCCATTCTAAATTAAAAGATCCGACATCACAAAAAATGAAATCCATAATAAGGCAGATCTAGGAAAGTGAAATGTTTATTTTTTCATCCAAAGGGAAATAAAAGCACATGGGTAAATAATTAAGTCCATTTAAGGTCTTTATATTAGAGCCATAAAAAATAAACTCATTTTAAGGACTTTTAATGAGACAACGCACCCTGGATAAAATTTTTGCCAATGACCAGCGGATTCACTAAGATCTGTTAAAAATGAAAATAAAGGACATTACACGTTGAAAATGGAGTCATAGAAGTAAGCCAATCTATCTTGGTTCTATGGAGTAGCGAAATGTTTTTTTTTTTCGACAGAAACAGAAAAAAAATCCCTTTATAAGACGTGGATAGACAAGCAATTTTTAAAGGACTTTTAATGGTGTTATGTTTTCTGTTGTCCTTGCGAACACACAATAATCAAAGTATAAGAAATAAAACAATTTAATTTTAGGGGAAATTAATGATAAAGCAATAATAGAGAATAAAATATTATAATAATCAAATAAGTGGAAGGAGTAAAATTTAAACAAATATAATAAAAATAGAAAAAGACTCGTTACTTCTGAACCATAGTGAGAAGTTTGTGAATCGCATTTTTCGAAAATACGCGGAAAGATACATGTCCTGTTAAGAATTTTAAGCGGGGGTTCCTTCTTCCTTCCTCTCACCTTTTATATAATTTTTTTCTACGGAATGATGATATCGGCGTCACCGATTTCTGTTCCACATATAATTATATCCCCTTCTTCACCTAAGGTTCCAATAAGTACGATTTGAATGAGTGCAGAAAATTAATGACGGTTCAGACTTGTTAATTTCGAAAATTTTTGCATTTAACATTTTTCTTTTTCTCACTGAGTAAATTGTAAATCTTAAATATCAGGTTATATTACAATCACATGATGTTCTTTATTAAGGGAATCAAAGTTGTTTAGTTAGATTTAAGTCATACACCTGAAAATCAATTCTTAGTTCAGCGATTAAATCCTAAATGTTGGCTAACTGTTCGTAATCATCTCGAATCGAATGGATTCGATTGTGGTTACCTTTCCTCACCTACCGAAGGGAGTCAAAGCAGTAAATGCACTCATTTTCATATAAATGATCCACCTCATCATGGAGGGTTTAATTAGGTTTCTGGTGCAATGTAGAGGTCTGACAGATAACCAAGTATTGGACTGCCATTCACATTGTTGTTGAGGTCCTCCTCCGTGTATTACCTTTTCACAAGCAAATTATTTAGTAAAATATTAGCAAAAGAATTGTGTATAAATTAATCATGTTTGTTTTTAGAAACAGAAATGCTTTAATTTAAAGATTCAAATATTTGAGTAAGCTTAAATAAGTAATTAAATTAAATACCATTAAAATAAAAATAGCTGTAGGGTAAATCTTAATGTAAATCTTTTAAAACTTTTTAAAAATATTTTATGTATAGACCAACGGGAGTAGTCTCCATGGAAAATTCTCGTACTCTCTAATAAATGCTTTCCGAGTGCTAGATTCGTCCCTGCATCATATTCTCTAATAACCCCCTCCCCCCTGAATAAAATTTTTACAGTTACGGAAGGCAGTGAATATTGCAAGTGTTTAGTTTGTTTTTTTTCACACGAGATTATATTCTTCATGGTAAAATAAATCATGTACATTCCTGGATTTTTTTCACGCAAGATTACATTCTTAAAGGTAAATTAAATCATATATTCGTTGTTAACAAGAAAAAAGTCATTGAAGACCGGTATTTAGTGAGAATCAGATTTTTTATTGAATTTAACTTGCAATATTCAGATATTTTTTTGGAGATTCATCTCTAAAATGCAATTAATAAAACAATTAGAGGAAACTGAATGTGTATTTTCAACGCTTTTTTTTGCCGACTTACCGAATTAAAATTTGGCATGTAATTTATAACAGTAATCACAAGATCTCAGACCAAATTTCAGTTATTTAACATAATGCGTTTTTGAGTTATCGAATTCACAGGCATACTAAAATATAAACCAACAGACCTCCGATAGATTTGATTAAAATTTACGACACGGATGATTAATCTGTGCACCAAATTCTAACTGCCTAACTGGTAGAGGTTTAGCTACTACGTTCACTTGTAACAGGACAGCAGGAAAAGCAGACGATCTCTGAATAAATTTTACTGAAAATTTCACAGAAAACTACAAATTTGGCATCAAAACCATTCACCGAATTCAATCCTTCTAACTCAAAGCGCTTTTAAATTAGCGTGTGGGCAAATATGTGGGATTCTAAAAATTAGTTTTATTTTTTAACTCTGTGAGGTCTAAAACGAGGAAATTCTTCAAATTCAGGATTTAAGGTTTTTTGTAGATTACACTATTTAAAATTTTTCGAATACCAAAATAAAAACAAGTTTTGTTTTTGTTACTTATGGCACTTGACATGGACAAGTCCTCTGCTGATACAGCAGCAGATTTAAGCCGAAAGGACCGTCTCTTGTTTCGGGGACAACTAGGACCAAGAGCACGACTTAGCCTCACCCTCACCAAATTTGCTTGCATATCCCCTTTTTATAGGGGGGCGGCACAGTCACATCTCACAGATAACACACAGAATAACAACCATGCCCGAACCGGGACTTCCTCTGCGCCAGAAAGCTGACAAAACAAATGTATTTTAGGGTAAGTAATTGGAACATAAGTCATTGCACTGGAAATAATATTGAATGAATCTATGGAGTGCTGACGTCTTCATTCAGATTTCTGAAACTATTTAATAATTAAGATATACTTTATAACATAGAAATAAATAGTAGAGCATGTAGTAACTAATGTTGATTATTGCCTATTATTACCATTATTGACTATCAAATGATAAATGCATTATGAGCATCCCCCAAAGAAGTAAAGACAGTTTTTTATTAATAACTTCAATGTTATAAATCGTATAAATATATTCTTTTATGCAAAATTCACACTTCATTACATGAAACAAAAAAGCCTCTCAATTGAATATCTTTCAAATATGTCACACGAGAAAAAGTGGTCCGGAATTATAAATGAGCTTTCAGATCCTCGAACAGAAGAACACGTTCGGTAAAACGGGGAGTCTTATTAAATAAAATTCCCACTCTAATCTAGAAGTATGCCTTACAGCTTCTTCACAGCAGACATAATACAAAAATATTGGAACGTGACATTCTGTAAACAAGGAATCGTTTCAGGCCACCTGCTCCACACTAAATCACATCTGCTTTTTGCACCAGCGCCACACTTCATGCGTCTTTCTCCGCAATAAATTACTATTGTTTCTCGAAAGGGGCCATCGCCAAATACAAAAGAATGGGTTTTGTTTGAGTTCCGAGAAGGCGTGATTGGAAGAGAATCGAAACAGACATTGATGGAACAGTGCAGCGAATGCTCTGGCTAGAAGTCAGATAATGATGGATCCTCTTCGTGACAGGGATCCTTTGTAACAACTGCTCAGGAGAACTTTGTTCCAGCAAAGAACAGTTTGGGAGAAGGGAAAAGAAAGATATTTTTTGCGTACCGTGTAAAAGAATCTATTTGTAAGGGTTATTGGACATAGTATCCAGGAATTTTACAGAGCAGACATTTTTCTCTTCAATGACATCTTACTAAAATATATTATCTGTAGCTCAACTATTTTCAATTGCATTTTTTTTTAAAAAATAGCTAGGATACACAAGAAATATATTTCTTTCTCTGTTTATATTCTGGTCTATAATTTTCAATTATTTTGTAAAATAATCTTATATTTTTCCATTAGCTTTGCCTTATATTATTTAATCAGTACTCAGAACTAAATAGTTTTATTTCAATTTTATTGTATGTATTGTTAAAACCCTACTATTATGTTTTAAACTGTATTAATTATATTCTTTTTTGAATCCAATCATTAAGTTAAACATTGTGAAGGAAGTGTGATATTATTGAAACTGCTTCAGTATCGGTGTCATTTGAGGATTTCTTAACAAATATTTTGAATAAAAGTAATCGAGAAATTTTACACATGAAATCTATTAGATTTTAAGCAACTGGTAACAGATACCAATGTACCTTTATTTCTAAAACAGCACTATTATGCTCATAAGTAACATCTCTAACTCAGAAACGAGTTAATGCAAATTTGTTTAACTAAACAATTTGGAAAATTGATTGCATATCCGGTTTAATGTAATCCTTCAATAAATTAAAAAAAGAAACTTATTCTGAATGAGTGTATGAATGTTAAATTATTTTCTTTCATACATGAATAAATATATTTTTGACAGTTAAATTTGTTTAAATCATTAAAATATTTTCAAAATTAAGAATCATCATAAGAATTATGTTAAGGGATTTATAAGACTCGTATTAATGGATTCATAAACTCAGAAATAGTTTACTCCTTTTGGTAACCAAATGTTATAAAAGGATTCATTTTTAGTTCGAAAGTATAAATCAAAGTTCATTATATTAGTTTAGTTTATCAGTTAAATTCCAATTAAATCAATAGAAAATTTAACAACTGTTACCTTGAAAAATAAGGAAAACTTATGAAAATTCGAAAATATTTATTCCTTAAATAAAAAGTACCATTACATATTATAACATTTCATTATATGAGGAAATTATAAAGGTTTATATACAATGTGATTAAAATTTATTTAATCATCTCATTTTAATTGATTTTTTCATCTTTGAAGATATTCAGGTGGTCTAAAAGGCACATACGCCGTAAATAACTGTAACAAATTAATTGTATCATTCCAAAATTTTCAAGACGAATTAATTCACTCAAATGCTGAATCCAGTCAGTTTTCAGAAGTGATTCAATTTTTCTTTATTATTTAGTAAATATTACAGATAATACCGAAGAAATCTCGTTGGTAGCTGAAAATACTTCCCCACATTTGGATACATTCCATTTCTTGGATTGCTTTTAATTAGTAACTATACCTCCTACTGAACCATTATTATTATATTTCATAGCTGTTCTACAAATGAAATAACATGAAAGACGAATACGTTAATGGAGGACAATTCCTATTTCATTCTTAGATTCCCGTCACTTAAAAAAACCCTCATTTCCATCGAGGCATGTCATAAGTATCAAGATATGCTATTAATATATTACTTCCAGTTATTGAAATTTGACGTATATATAAATTATATTAAAATATAAATAGATTTGTTTTATAAAATCGTATGTTTGAAAGCCTTCAGAAATTAAATTAACTCTATTTAAATTGAATTAGGACATAACAAAAAAAATAAAACTTTATACATTTTTAAAAGTTTGAGTTTTATTCCTTCCAAGAGAGATGAATTGTCCTTAAAAGAATCATGCAAAAAAAAAAAATAACTCCAGAAAATGTCAAATCCCAGTTGGAAGTGGGGGAATCTTTTTGAAATGGAGTACACTCTGAAAAGTACAATAAGCCCCAGCAGAGCAAAGGCGTGGCATTCTTTTATTAAAGTGCATTACTCGCATGTTTTCACGAAAAAAATTCTTTCTTTTTCAAAAAACTCTTTCTTGTTTTCTACTCTTCCTTCAGCAGAAAGGTATTCTTTTCTTCAAGCCATTTGGACACTTTCCAAATATTTTTTAAGCAAATAAATGTTATCTTGTTTTTCACAATCTCTCATCAATATTCTTTTGCTTTGGTATTTTTTCCTTAATGAAAAGTCCTATATAAATCCTCTTGAAACGGTGGAATTTAAAGTGTATGGATTATACAAGTAAGTTGCTTTAGATAAAGCATAATTTAAAAAAACGAATTACGTATTCAAAAGGATTTTATTTAACTAATAGATTTTGATTTTGTTTCATCAAATTATTCAGTTCATCAAATTATTTGTGTTCAAAGTCACTTTAGATAAAATTTCGATTCAAGGTATGAATTCATTTCATAGGATATCCTCAATAAAATTGGCGAGTCAGTATTAGGAAATTAATTCGAAAAGTAATATTTGTTGATTGTTCGAAGTTAAGTGCATTCTATATCGCAATTCAACAGAAAAATTTTCTAATCACGTAATCCATTTACGAATAAAAAACATGAAAAATAAAGCAAGAACTTATGGTTACTTTGAAATGTACGATAAGATTAAGAAATTGAAGAGAACTGAATATAGCAAATTTATTTCTAAATTTGAATGTGGATGTATATTATTTTGTATTGCACGAAAGTAAATGTATAATAGTCAAGCCACCTAAAATATCTGAAAGAGGCAGAAGGTATATTTTATGGAGAGTGATGTGTAGTTGATTCACTTACTCATCTTGATGAGGCGAATTAGAAAAATGCTAATTTATTTACTACACAATCACGCACATATATAACTATTTACATGAAGACACATTTGGATTCTCAGTTGACGCACGTCAAAAACAAAATTGTAGTAGTCAGAAAATAAACTGACTATATAAGATTCGAAACAAGAGTTGAGTTGTCTCTGACATTCAAATCTGATTTTTTACAGTACGGTGAGTTGTCAGCACAATTTATTTAGATTACTTTATATGGAGAATATTATATAAAAGAATAATTCTTAGCAAACTAATAACAAAAATAACAAAATAACCCTTAAATGTGAATGCTTAAATAAATACAACTGAAATATGCATTCACCTCAGAGTTCTGAATAGTGACAATTTGTGTTTAGGCTTCCATTATAAATCATTAATAATCTTCAGGACTCAAAATAGGATAAATTTGCTTGCATTCACACTTGATACGGGGCATTGAATAAATCCTTAAATAAATGATTTTTATTTTGATAAGTAATAGATTTGATAAGTAATAGTAAAATAAGAATAAATATTGCAAATGAATTTGAATTTTTATGAAACAGAAATATATATCATACACATTCTAATGGACAATTATTTGATTCAAAACAATCATGATAGATTCACTTAAATTCTTATCGCATAGTACATTGCACGATTAATGGATTAACGCCGAAACAAATACAAAATGTTTTATTATTGGACTGATGAAACTTTTGTATTACAGAGTGTTGGCATACTTAAAAAAGTACTGAAATTACGGTAGAACATGTCAAGCCTTGTCGAAAGGTTGAAACACGCATGTGAGACTACAGCAGACCAAAGGTAAGTGTTAGAAGGTCCACGCTTTGCCGAGTATTTAAATTAACGTCATTGCAGTTCGTTTACCTTTTCAATGAGTATCATGATTGCTAAGTACAGATGGAAGAATACGCATGTCTACAGCTTAGCAAGTGACAATGGGTGCTTTATATGTATGCATTTACTACACTATCTACAATAATGATTTTACGTATTATCATGAAATCTACTAAAAACATCTGTTCAGTGGTTTAAAATTCTATAACATAAAAAAATTAAAATTTTTAATTTATTTTAAATGATGCAAATTATATACTTATAAAATAAATAATTAATAACCCAACTAGTTAAGACAGATAATTTATTAATGAAAAAAAGAGCATTATTAACGAAGCAGAAAATAAGAAATAAGCGATACATAGTTTCCATAAAAACAAGATAAAGATGTTGTTGCTTTGTTATAGAAAAAGATTTTATATTACTTAAAAATAAAGTAATATAAAAGCTATACAGAAAAAAATAAAATTGAAATACATTTTTGAACTTCAACAAAATTACAGTTATTTTATGCAGAAGACATTAAGAAATTAGTTTAAATTCAATAATTTTTGTATGTTTTATAAAAAGAGAATTTAATTTTCCAAGATTTCCAAGACAATCCAAAAAACTTTGTCTTCCATTGATTGTTTTAAAAAATATCTCATTTCCTATTTATTTCATTTCATATAATCACGTGCTCAAAATGGCAATTTCCTGGGTTTTATTTGCTGTAGTCATTAACTTATTTTTTTCATCAGAGCTTTTGTAAATGCAAAGGCAAAACGTTATTAAAAGCTTTTTTTTTTGTGATTCACGTGCAGATTATAAAATTTCAATTTTTCGCCTACAGATTCTTGTTGACGCCAAAAACCTCATCTCCAAAACGACATCATGTTCTGATATAATAATAGTTTTAGGGTGAAAAAGATAAAGCCATAAAATATGCCAATATATCCTAAATCAAATTTCCACATATAAATTCAAAAAATAACAATTTATTTTTATCTTATACAATCTTAAATACTTTTGATGCATTGTAGTTAATAGGAAATTTTTATGCCACATTTTTAGTTGGCCCTAATAGCACAAGGTACCATTCAATATCTTCACGATGGTATTTAATATTCCAAGCAATAAAATGAAGGTCTCATAACGTTATTATTGGGAATTTTTTTAGTAATTAGGGCTACATTAAGATCAATGTAATAGCCAATTTTAATGAAAATTTGGCAACGAAAAACCACAATTGAATCACAATCTGCAAAAAATTATTTAAAAAAATGACTTAAAGCAAATCTTTTTCAATCATAAAATATCAATAAGAAAAAAAATTGTCTACTATTAAATTATTAATCGTTATATGAATTCAAGTATACATCTCTGCAATAAATATACATCAACAGCTTACGATTCAAAATGTTGATAGATTTTAAATCATCTATGATATTATGCCGGTGGTTCAAATTTCAATTTATGTGATTTAAATTCTTAATAAGACTTATATTAATTTCCAATTATGAAATGAGTTTTTTTATTTTTAAAACGAAGCTTAAATTGGTTAATTAATATTAAATATATACATTAAATAGAAAGAAAAGATATTGTTTGCCATTTCTGGAAAGTAAATTAAAAACTAGACAGCCTTTTAGAGTGATGTCCAGATTTATTTCTAAGTATTTTTGAATAAAAAGATAACTAATGTGGGGAAAATACATTGAAAAAAAAAAGGATCCAAATAATTAATATCAAGAAAAATATGATAATCCTCTTTATAACATTTTTATCAAAACATGAAATTAACTGATTTTAGAAAACAAAATGTATCTAATATTTAGTAGCTGTTTGGAAGAGATTGAAATGGAACTTTTACGCCAATTAACATAATTAAAGTTTATTTAAAGAATATTGCGTTTATTAATATTTTAAGATAACTTTCAGTCAACTGAGAGGGAAAGAATAAGAGAAACAAAAGAAAATTCTTCCAAAATAACATAGAAACTAACATGATTAATGGATGAAAAAGTAAACTGTTCCTGCTATTTTTAAATGAATTAAAATTTCCTATTTTTATTTGTATTCCTTACTTAAATATTGAATTTTGGTAAGTATTCGTTATTGCTATGAATTTGGGTTTTTCTAACTTTAATTTCACTTCTAATAACTTCATAAATGTATTCACTTTCTCGAAATATGTCCCTCTTTCAACAAACATTTCATTAATCGCTACGTTCAAAGGATGATTAAGAATAATGCTTAAAGTTAATTACTAATAAAAACATAATAGAAATTGCAAACGGAAACGTAAGATTTAATAGAAATTATTGATATTTAATTAATATAAATATGTTGTTTTCTTTCATATGGGCACAGCCTATGATACGACATTCCTCAAGGCTATTAATTAAAATGCTCATTAATTTGAAGCCCCCTAAACCGTAAAGTTGGGAAATATTCATTTTCCAACATTGAAGGTTGACATGTATCAGAACTAAAACATTATATGATAAAGGAAGAAAATATTTTTTAATTTCAAAATATCTATTAATTTCAATTAAAGAAAATGTAAATTATAGGGAAAGAAAATAATTTTATTTCTGCTATGTTATTCCCTTATCATATATCGTGGCTATCCTTACGATCACAGAATCGAGGACTAAGTTATCACTAATAATTAATTTATAAAGCACAGAAGTTTATTTCTGTAGATCTGATAGATGCCATCTGTAGTCCAATACCTATTAAATAGTGAAGAAGGAACATTTGCATTAAAGTCCTGGCAGAAGCGCGAAAAAGCGGTAGATGTTTGAATATGACCTAATACGGAAAAATTCAACACTAATCCAACCTCATAGATACACCATAAAGCTGATTAGAAATAAGTTCAAACGTAGGGAAACTGTGACGTTTAATTAGAATCTGAAAATCTATCGGACTTATGGTTTAAACGTAAACAGCAAATTTATGACCTAGGGTAGAGGGTGGCAATTCAAAATAATATTAAGGTTTTGGCTCAATATAGTCAAATCTACTACAGTGGTGGTATATAACGTTTTTAATCAAAAATGCAGATAAAGAGCAAAAATGAGATGCCTTTCAAAGTGGCACTTTTGAATGTAACCTACTTAACATTATTTCTTCAATGTCTGCGTCTCTGAATTACCTTGGTCATCAAGAACACTTTCTCTGAATATACTATGCATCCTTCATCTGTTTAAACAGATCTCAAATTTGTTTTATAGGTCTGGTGAATTACTGCTTAGTTTACTAAGTAAAGTACTCTTCAAAGTAAAATTATGAATGTGCAGTGAATTTATACTTTCAATAATAATTTAACAAAATTCTTTATTTTTGAAAACTTATTTTGGTTTTAGGCCATTATTTCTCTACTGTTAAATCAATAATAAGAACATTTTACCAGCTAATAAAAAGTAATATCAATTGTGTCATGCTAAAGTTACAAAGAAAATTAAAGGTCAAAAGTGAAATCATAGTTTATGATATTACATCTTTCAGTAGACGCCCTATCTTTTTCTAAATTCGTCCAGAAATTAGATTAGGTATACACTACAAAAACATTAGTGTATCATCCGAAAATTGCTAAAATATCGATTTGTTATCATGATATAGCATTATAAATCACTCCGGGACATTTGTAGATGAAGATATGATCGAAGTTCGCACGCACTCATAGGATGATATTTATTTCTAAATATGGAAATTTAATCTTACTTTCTTGTTGTTAAAGGGTTGAAATATGGCCGATAATCGCCCTACCGAATCGATTGCAGATGTGCTTCGCTGATATATCTGGGGACTACTTATTTTCGGAAATATCAAAGATTATCATCGTTCGATTTATTTTATTCATTGAATGGCTTCAGATATCTGCCACCGACAAATCGTTAATCATCCGCTGAAAGAAGCGGTATGCGAGGTGGCATTATTCTCTGCGATAAACTACTTCTTGCGTTCCTTAGAAGAGAATATTTTAGCTTGGAGCAACCGATTTCTAAAACATTAGAAAGTGCTAAAAAGATTTGTAAATCTAGCTCTGCATTAATGGGCTTAATAAAATATGTTTGTAAAATTGAGGAGTATATCAAAAAAGAAGACAAAACACTATGTTTCATTTAGCCGTAACTGTTACATATCAATAAAAAGTACATTTTTGTATAGCGTTGGATAATTAAGGATATATATATTCAGAATTTTTCCCATAAATTTCTCTCGTCTTTGAACTTATGATAATTTGACTAGTATATGAAACTATTATATTTAAATAAACTACGTAGAGTACAAGATATTATTTCTAAATATTAAATGTATATAATGTCAAATACATATTTTTGAGTGGTTTCGTTGCCGAGGTCAGGGAAAACACTCCTTATTTTCTTAAAACTTAGCTTTTATTCCAACCAGGGTGTTATAGCTTAAGTGCAAGCAAGAAGTGACGAGATGCGTCCATCTACATCACCACACAAGTGCGGAAAGAGAGAAGAGAACGTAGATATTTTGTCAGGTGATTATATACGATGAGATTCTGATAAGAGTTTAGGTAAGGGAACAGGTATTTTTTAAAAGACTTTATATAGCTTGATAAATTTTTATTTCTTCTCTCAGAATGTGGGAATGGGATTTGAAAAAGGGAATAAGAGAACATTTTTGAGGGAAGTTAATATGGATTAAATGAAAATAAAAATTTGGAAATTAGTTAGGATTTCATTTAGACTTAAAGATATCGCGCGCGCGCGCGCGCGCACGTGTGTGTGTGTGTGTGTGGAATACATGCCTCCAATATACAGGTGGAATAACAATTATTTCTTCTGGAAAATTCTTTCATAATTTCAAATTTATTCTATAAACGTTAATAATAATTATGAAAGATTTATCGTAATTTTTATTTTGAAAATATATGATATTATTACAGACATAGTCAACTATTGCTCCCAGCTTGAGTGGAAGTTTCAAAAATATGATCAAAATAAAAAAAATTAAAAACTCTACAGAAAGAAAATGCAATAAACTATAAATAAATTCTATATAAAATGAAATTCAGAAAAGAACTAAGAATACCGTATTTATTTAGCATAAATCCAAATTCTATGCTATTCAAATGTTTATTTTGAATAGTTTCCCTTTCTTCATTGTGTTAGACTTCATTTAAAGAGTTTCATTCAGTACACTGAGTTATGGTGAGAAAGGGGAAATCTAAATCAACTTGGATGCTACTTCTTTTCAAAGATAAACGCTTTACGTATCCGGAGAATTTCTTAAATGGCACTGGTGTACAACATTACGAAACCCGTACCGATTGAAAGTCGCGATACGAACCTGCGACGCTAGGGCCAGTAGCAGAGTAATATGACCATAATACAAAATTCGACATCGGTATCGTTGATAATATGTGGCTTATGAAGCTAGCGCCACAAACCTTTAGCGTGAATTTAACATTTTTACTGAATTTAGAGCGTAATGCTTGGCTAGTTTTATTTTGGCGATTAATCCCTAACATGTTGATGATAGAATCCGAAATTCGATATCGATTTTAGATGTATTTTTTGCATTTAGATTTTGTATATTTCTCTCAAACAATGGAGTAAAAATTTGACACAGAGCTACGCTTAAAGTCAAAAATCACAAAACAAATTTATTATATTTAAGACATTGCGTTCCGTTTTTGCAAATTATTATTGTTGTTGTTGTTATTAATGGCACCTGCCATGGACAAGCGCGCTAACGGTAGTCAGCGATTTTAAGCCGACTGGGAACGTCAACTGGGAACAAGAGTACGCTTTAGCTATGCACTCACCACATTTACTTGCACAGACCCTTTTTACAGTCACACACCTCACAGATAGTACACAGAAGAACAACCTGGCCCTAACCGGAACTCGAATCCGGGAATTCCAGGTCAAGAGGAAGATGCAACCTCTGTGCCAGAAAGCCGGCTTGTAAATGTTAAATATTCCTACTGAATTTTATCCGTTTAGCTTTCTTCAATTTTCTGTTATCATGTTAGCTTTTATTCCATAACGGCAAACCGAATATAGATAGATTTCCTTTGAGCTTAGCTTGTTCAAAATTTGATTGAAATTTGCAAATCTGGTGTAAAGGTTATTTACTGAATTTCATCTGTCTAGTTGAAAGTGTCTTTGCCAAAGATAGGTAGTCGCATAATGCAATATTTGCCATTATGTTAAAAAACGAACATAATGCTAGAAATGAGTTTCCTGAACACGGTGAAGTTTAAAATATGGAAATTGTTCAAAATTACATTTTTCGACGACTGCATTACATTCTCCATACATCATATAAGAGAAAGTAAAAACAGTTTGCAAAACAAATAAGCATTGCTGAATTTTAAAAAATTAAGAGTTTTAATAGGATAAAAATATTTATTTAACATAGCTTTTATCTCTTTAGTAATAAGCGAGATGTAAAAATAACAGAACTTTACAAATGGGATGTAAAGATTCAGTTTATTAAGCTAAAAGAAGACAAAACACATGAATGAAGCTTTAAGCTAAATTATCATGCTACACTGCTTGGGAGACTGGAATCTCTTTGATTGTTTTCTTTTTTTCCATTTCTTTTTCTAAAATTAATGAAATATTATTCATCATATATTTGGAATATTTTTGTATGGTAGATAAGTCAGGATTTCAGTTTTTAAAACTTCAAGAAAATCGTTATTCAATAAGTATTTTAAATCTAACTCTGGATATATTGATCTTTGTATTCACGATGTTCAGTTTTTTTTAAAAAAAATTCTTTTTAAAAACCAGTCAAAGGCGAAGACTTCTGGACGAATGCTGAGTATTTTTTGATGCCAGATTCCTTTTGCTGTTCGACAGACGGAAAATGTTTTTTGCTTTTCTGCTTGCTTATTTTGCAATAAAAAGATTCGAAAGGGAATTTGTATTCTTCCAGGTGTATTTGGCAAAAGATTTCTTACTGGAGTTTCATTATGATTTTTATTCGTGAAAGTCAGGGATATCGTTCTTTTTTGTTAAATTGAACACATTAAGACTTTTTTTCTAATAAAAATAAAATGCTTTTGTGGAAGAAAAAATTCAACATTTAACTATTACAACCTGAATTCCCCGAGGTAATCGACAAGTGGAAAAAATTAATGGCACAATTATTCCAGTTTTAGCCAAACTTTCTATCGATGACCCCACAAAATGGTTCAAATTTCTTCTCGCAGTACAAAAGACTCTTAACTCTACGGTTTCAAGAAGTACACAAAGAACACCTTTTGAGCTTTTAACAGGAGTAAAGCTCAGAACAAAGTAAGATTTACACATTTTTGAGCTACTTGAACAGGAGAGTATCAGCTCTTTTATTACAGATCGTGTGAATATCCGGGATGAAGCCAAAAACAACATCCTTAAAATTCAAGAGGGGGATCGACGCATTTAAAATAAGAACCAGAAAATAACTTATTAATATAAGAAAGGTGACTTAATAAGAATTAGAAGAACCCAGTTTGGGACTGGATTAAAACTGCGACCAAAATTTTTTGGCCCATATGAAGTGCTGCAAGTGAAACCTAATGACCAATATGAAGTCAAAAAAGTTGGCCGGCACGATGGACCAAACACCATCTCCACTGCAGCCGATCACATGAAAATTTGGTGCAGAGACACTTGAACCAGCAACTATGTGCACAAAAGAATGAGCATTTGTGTGTGTGTGTGTGTGCGTGCGTGTGCGTGTTGTTATTCGTGTTATTGTCTACGCACTTTTGAAAGTGTCAGGATGGCCTGTGGTATCAGGAGTATACGAGTAGACCAGGAAGGGGGCCAGCGGAAAAAAGGGCAGAGAAAAAGGGTGACGCTAAGAGTTGGAATGTGGAAGCGTCGAAGTTGATGGTTGATAGACTGTTTGTTGCATTTCCGAGAAAAGAACAACTGGCCCTTTACTTTTGTTCTTTCTCTTCATGTTCGTGTTGTCTTGTGTCCGTGCATTAAAATATACAAAAGGTCTTATTTTGATGGAGTATTCACCACGGAACATGACCCTATATCATATATAATATAGCAAAAAATCGTTCATATTAATTATTGTTGTATGGCATCAGTGAAACGTAAACAAATCACTATATCTGACTGTTTCAATGAATTATTTTTACAGCTGCGCAGGATCGAATTCTTCGCTGATAAATGGGAGTTCAAAATGTAATTAAAAATTCTTTGGAAAGAGTTGGAATTTTAATGAGTAAGTGGAAAGAAAGAAATAGGCATCCAACAAAACTGTAAACACTCCTAAAAGTAGTCTCAACCATTATCAGATTGAAAACCCCTATCACCTAATATTACATATTAATCATGTAATAAGCCAATAATCTGGGTTAAGAAACTGGTCGCTAGATATTTTTATTTTTACACTTGCGTCTCGCTTTAAAAGGTTCTGGCTTTAAAATTTCATATGCTTCTAACATGGATTTTAATACTAAATAGTCAACTTACTAGAACAAATTTGAGTAATGTATTTAATTCAAAATGCTTAGTTATAAATCAAATGTAAATAACGGCGATAAAAATCTGTGTTTTCATTATTTCTGTATTTTTTTAAATTTAAATATGACTTAGTAATTGCTTTCACAATACCTTCCAACTTTACTTATCAGTAAATATCTTCCAAATAGATTCCAAACAATTTAAAATTATTATGAGAGACAAATTTGTAATTTTATCTCAAAAGGCTGATCATTCCTTCCTTCAAACTAAATAATGAATAGGAATTGAAAGACATGAAAGAGTTTATGCGTAGAAATAATACTTACTCGAGCAAAGGGGGCGGCATTTCTAGAAACATTAATTTCGTAAAGTTCGTTCAAATCCAATTCCAGTTCAGTTTCGTTAATAACAGAAATTCTGTAAACAACCTGTAAATGTAAACATTCAGTTATTTACAGATAAAAATTTCATATAAATCGTTACATAAAAATCTATACATAGCTATGACGATTGCAGAAATTTTCGAAAGCTGAAATTTAATTTAAATATTCCACTTTGGATATAAATTCAATTCGGAAAAAATAAAATTAAATTTATATATTGCATTCTGCATGTGTAAACAAAGCTTAATACTTGCAAATATACTAAATGTATGATTAGGTTTTAAAAATTTAGAATTTAATCAACAATTGAACAGTGAAAAGTCCGAAAATACCAATTATCAGAACAATAGGAATTTACATTAAATCTTTCAGCTATAACGTTAAAAAGAAAAGGGATACAAAAAGGAAAACTGGAGAGTCATAGGAATTTAACTGATAAACTATTATTTAATACGAAAAATATTTCGAACAACATTAAACATATACACATTCGAATAGAACTTTGATATTTAAAATTGTGATGTTGAAAACTAAACTAACTGTGAACTAAATATTTGATAAATACATTAATTTCTGTTTACTAAATATATCAAGAAATTGAAATAATCGAGATTTGTCAAGAAAACTAATGATAGTAAATTTATAAAAAGTAAAAACATTGTTCAGTTTCTTTTAAAGTAGATTTTTACTCCTTTACATGAAAAAAATAAAAACTTATTTTGACTGTATATTGATCATGAGAATATTTTAATCGAAATTGAATTTATTAAAATACGAACGTCTTTTAAATGAATTTATATATTTTATCCATTTAGCAATTATTTAGTGGAAAACCAAAGAATATTTAAAAATAGATAGTGCGAAAAAAAACATGAAAGTAGTTTATCTTCATCTCTTTTGAAAAACAAAATTCATGATTCTTACGACCGCCAGAATTTATTAATTTATATTTTTCCTCAACAACGATTATCTATTTTTATCACGCTCAGGCTAACCTACTGAACTAATCAGCCTCTCTTATAAAATAAAACTGAAAAGTTATTGCGTTGTTAGAAACAAAAATTATACCAATCTATAATCAAATAAATTTTCCGAAAAGGTAAAGATAAAACGCATGAATTTTGACAGTATTTAAATACACAGATTTCAATGGAAATAAACTCTCTAGGTAATTTAGAACTCTTAAAGGTATCTGTAAATCACATTATATTTTTAGGAAAGATATTAATAGCCTGGGAAGGGACAAAGTTTGATATTTAAATCACTAAAAAGATATTAAATCACTAATTCATAATTCATAGTTTGATATTTAAATCATTAATTCAAAATTTTATTTATTAATCTGAATGGCTAAATTATTTCATGAATTTTGAAGATATTTCACAGACAAAATAATTATTCAATTTTTGTGTGGATAGAAGATTTCATTTAACAAATAATTTAATTCTGTTCGCATTATGCTTCTGGTGTCACTACTCATGTATTTAAAGTTCGTCGAAATTTTAAAATTAAAATAGTATATTTAATAATATATAAATTACATTGTGAGAAAATTGGATAGGACAGAACTCGCAACGTTAGGGTTCATATCCGAGTAACTATGTCACTAGACAAAAGTGATCACTCGAGTCTAGAAATGGGTACTTGGCTCATGAAGCTATCACCACAACATCACAATAGCAACCTTTAAATGATTTTTTTTAAGCTTCTGCTGTAGAATTCTTAATCAGTGCACAATTTCAACAATATAGAATAATACTGTGTTGTTTTAAAATATTTTCTTTTAACTGACTTATTTGTAAAAAGGGCATTTAAAAATAATCCATCAATTTCTGAAGAGATTAAATTCTACTATTTTTCAAACTATTTTAATTGTAATGCTTAATTAATACTTTAATGCGATTAAGTACCAGAGATACTATCTGATATTGAATGTTAGAAACAAAATTAAGCCAATAATATTTATTATAAAAAATTGTAAAGTAAACATTAAAAAATAGAAAAAAAATAACATCTTTTCAATATACAAGTACAAGCGTGTTTTAGAAACTTTTTTTTATTGAATTGACATTTGTTTTTATTGATCATAATTTGTTTGCTGATCAGGGTTTGTATACAGGCAAACAGCAAACTGTAAATATTTCATGACTGTAAACCTTAATTTACTAACTCTTTGAATTTTTGTGATAATTATTCCAAATTTTGTTCATGATGCCTCCTTTTCCTATGATTCTATATGCCTGTAGATATATTTTATCCCTCGACCTTCAATTAATGATGTAAAACCAAATAAATAATAGAGTTCTCCCCAATGTCTTATAAATGAATTCCAACTTAACAGCAATCAAAATATTAATCAATTGACATATGAGTAGTTCCACTCATTCCTCAAACGCATTTAAAATGAATAAGTTTGTTCCTAATTAGTGACCACAAGAAAAGTTGTTATTATTAAATTCACTTATTGAGAATGTAAGTCCAATAACCTCAATTGAATCAAAATTTCACTAGTAAATAAAGCAATTATTTAGTTATCAGTTTTCAGGAAACAAAATAGTTAATACTTTTACTAACAGGTAGCGCTGTAAAAATATTTTTGGTAATAATTATTATTACTGAAATAAAATTGAATAATTCATTCGACTTTTTTGGTTAAACTAAAATTTCTGCCTCATTTCAGTTCTCAAGGAAAACTTCTTTATTTCTTAAAAAAATAAAAGGTGATGTAATATCTCATGTTAAGGTTAACCCCTGTTAGTAATCACATGGAACAAGCTATATTCGAATTTTAAATTAACCACCAGTTGTAACCCACTTTTCTCTCAATAAATGGTAGCTCTCACTAGTGCTACTATTGCATCGACTGCAATTGAATAGAATTGAGAGCGCTTATAATAACATTGATTCCACAATCTTAATTTCCTTTTACATTTTAATTTTTTTATGAGTCGGAACCCAAAGACGTACCTAAGAAATACAAATTTATTATTTGTACCACCAGGAACCCCAGGCTACACGTGATATATTTTAACAATTTGTGAAGTTGCATTATACCCTTCAATCATACAAGAGATGAGATTATTTCAATAAATTAAATTTACCATGAAACTGCAATTATCTACATACAATAGTTATTATTTATATAGGTTCAATAGCTATGTGTCTCCTCGGTAATACAGCAAATAATTATTCTGTATTCCAAATTCTGCCCGCTTTTGACAGAATTCTTTAACAGATCCCTTTTAATGAGTCCAACACGTCAATTAATACACGCCATGTCTCTGTAACCATATCACATCGTTGTTTGAAGCACATTCAATTTCTCACTTGTACGATGAGTTGATTTTTCGCGACTTCGTGAAAACGTTTCAAGAATTAATTCAACCATTTGTTTGGGTGAAGGTTCGTCCTGATCTAGTTTTCTTACATAATCATTCTGCGTCAAGAAACTGCTTGGCGCACCATTCGATGCTGTTATGATGCGGTGTTTTCTTATCAAGTGTCGTGTGAAAATCTCGTCGGCCATTAAAAGAAGAAGTTTTGCCCTGTTCCAAAAGATATAATGTTTTTTTTTCTGCGTGTTGTATTTTTTGCATCTGTTTTTTTTTCTTTCTGTTTTTTAATAAAGAAGGGGGCGAATGCTTTTTCCTAGTGGAGGTTTCTTTACGAGAAGACTTCTTGCCGTTTCCAGACAAAAACTAGTTTAATTGTAGTTTCAAAAGATATATTCTTCAGCTTAGTACGAATTCTGTAAATAATTTATTAAGTTAAAAACGGAAGCTGAAAGGAGCTTCTCATTACAGTGTAACCATTTGACTCGTGTGGTTTCTAATTTTATATTATATGCGTTTGCTTCAAAATGAACACATAAATATAAGACGCTATAAAAAGATATTTATGGGTACAACCATACAAAAAATATTTCTGATGATGTTAAAAACATGAAAAAAAGTTGTTCATTACTATTTGTGGTTAATAAATGTGGAATTAATTTCATGACTTTCTACAGGAAACCAGACACTGTTAGAGACGATAAAATGTAATTCTAATCATTTTGCAATTTAATATATTTACATTGAAATAATTAAATAATAATAAAAAATTATAAATACTTTTTACTCTTTTTACTTTCATATCTAAAAGTAATTGGACCTGATATTGCCTATAGATATGCAATTTTTTCATAAGTTAATTGTGAAAAAATTTAATAGTTCATTTTTTCTTAGAAACTAGTTTTTCTATTGAAGGAAGATAAGAAAGTGTTCTACCAATGGGCCATTCAAATTCAAATATTAATGTAAAAATAAACCGCGATGATAAAATTTAGAAAGGGGGCGCATTTCTAAGTTGTAAAATATAATTTTCATACTTGAGTACTCAGCAAGTGTCTAAGTTGTGTAAAACCGGACAAATGGAAGCAAAAATATATCATATTAGTATAGTTAGTTATATATTATTATGTTTATATTTTAGTTACTCAAACTCGTATATATATCAGATTTGAATAGCATTAAAATATCTGCAAAATTGGCATTATATGAGTGTCGAAAAATATATGTGACGGAATAATTACAAAGAGCACTTTTGTAAACTTAGTTTTTTGCTGTTGTACTAGTGAGCACTCCATTTTTTTTCTGATGAATGTCATCTGTCTCATATTTGACTTTCCTTTGCATTATTTGGAAATATAGATTCGAATCTAGAATTCAATGAATTACCGTAATGCAATTCTAATAACTATAAAATAAATTTTCCTTGAGTTAATTTATAAAATGAGTAAAAAAAAGTTGGCTTTAGATACTAAACTAACACTATCTTTTGACGAACTTTTGAAATAATTTTTTTCATCTGCTTTCATAAAACGTATCACTCATCATATATATGAATACATTTTTATAATACTTAGAGTCATATAGCAGGTTTTAGAATTGTCTGAGAAGTCGAACACTAACAATGACTGTCGGTATAAGGAGCTTCTGATCGATCGTAAAGACAATTTTTTTCTATAAATAGCGTAGAGGGATAAGTGTTTTTCTTCTTCAAATTCCTCAATTCTTGATATATAAGAAAGTACTCCAAATTCCTCAAATCATGATAAATTAAACAATATTACCATCAGTAATGCAGATAAGAGAAAATGGTCGAGGAATAATATTTTTGCTCCTATCATATCATTATTTAAAGTTAAATTTAAATAACAGCATACGTTTTTTTTTCACTCATCAGAATAGATCAGGGGTCATTCCCATTACTCTTGACATCAATACGAAAGTACAAAAATAAACGCATACATGTTATCTGTAATGTACTCTTTCAATATTGCCAGCCCAAACTGTTTTTCAAACAAAATACGGCAGTCTCTACAAAAGTCCCAACATCCATCTGAAATCTCCGTGTATTTGAATGATTAAACAACCTATGCTTGGGCTTTGTTCATGGCTTGTTCTGAACGGTTTAGTTTTCGACCATAAATGAAATTCTTTTTCTTTCACAAATATACCTAATTATAAAGATAAAAAAAGCAGAGTTCACGTCCCTTTATCTTTATCAATGCCCTGACACAACAAGCAGTCACTACGCATTAAGAGAGAGGAAATCTAATCTTTGATAAATAATCCCGGGTTTTGTGATATTATTTTATCCCAAAGATTTTCCGTTACTATGGATAAGTTGGTTAAATTTTTTATTGAGACTTTTTGCTTACTGAAGTAACCACTGACCACAAAATTTGTGTTTTCATAGATGATTTAATAAAGGAATGTAAAATACAACTAAAAAATAAAAAAATTAGTTCCAAAAAATGGCATCAAATAGCATATTATCATGAAAACTCGCAATTCAGAAACAAATATCTTTCGACGAGATGCAAAAAATGCGCATATCTTAGTGAAGAATTTACCAGTTTAAACGGAATTCAAGATGACATTGAACTATTGAGACAGCCTTTTGCTAGACAGTTTTCATAAAGTATTGATCTTGCTGCAGCTGCTTGCTCTGTGGAAACTTAAAACATGTTGAACGTTGAAAAGAGTTCAGAAAAATAATAATCGAGTTTGAGAAAACAGAGTCGTCTTAGAAGAGGAAGAAAATGGTTTTCTGATGAAGTAATGGGGGAGAAGACAGGTTCAAACTTTCAACCCAACACTAAGGAAGGCAAAAAGTTATCTATAAATAATTAAAGGTTCGTAAAGATTCTATAAAAATATAGATGGGCAGTTACATGTACTCTAGGATTTTAATTTTAATATTACCTGTGGTGTTCATATCTGTAAACTTTTTTTATTGTTAGCTATTAAGTTACTCTTTTTTTTCTCATGAATAACCTCGGATATAGATAATTCTTGAAAAAGAAACTTTAATTATGGAGCATTCTGTATGGAATACTATAAATTAATATTTTTTATTAGAGAAGTACTTTATATCTTGTCGGCAACTATCTTTTTGACCTTTCTATTTAACTCAATATTTTAATAAACTTTATTTAGTATCTTATGAAGCACAGTTATATTAAAATAAGAACATGATCTTACCATTCTTTCTTTATGTAGTGAAGATCTATCCTCCAAAACAACAGAGAAATTATATTCTATTCCTGGAAATGAGATAGTCGGTTTGGATTCAATGTCTGAAAGAAGAAAAAAGAATTAAATGCTTTTTTTATGAAAAATAATAACTATTTGCTCAAGTCTACTGAAAAATATTAAATTTGCAGTGAGACTACTAACATTTATTCCCAAATTTAATAGCATTTCCTTAAAAATAAGTTAAAAAATCAGTAAAAATTAAAATCTCTACAATACTGCCAAAAGATAAACCACATTTGGAAGTGTTTTAGTTAAAAGGTTTTTAATGAATAAAGTCATAAGCAAATCAATTGAGAATCAAAATTATTCGACATTGTAAATTCCGATAGCTAATATATTAGAAAATTATAAAGACGTGATCTATTGTTAGTTAGAGACGGTACAACAACTGCTTTATTTTCTACTTCACCTTCTTAAAAGGCAGTCTGCTGTAGAATTGATTTCTTTAATCTCAGTCAGGTGTGTTTAAAATTTTAAAGAGATAAAATCTAATTAAGATATGGTCAGTAAACACGTGATATCAAATAGTTGTACACGTATTTCTCAGCGCGTGCCTGCATATTTCTTCAGTACTTACGTAATAGACCGTCGATATTTATCGCCAAATGTGAAGGCATCGCCAATGAGTTGCTAAACTGCGAATAATGGCAAAACATCGCCATTATTTAAAAAAATTGTTCAAATCTTAATTATCGACCGCCATTTTGTAGGTTTCGTTGGTTTTGACAGTTTGTCGCCAAATTTGAATCCGTCGCCAATGAGTTACTAAACCGTTGACGTCGACGGTCTAATACGTAAGTACTATTTTTTCTAATACAGAATAGCTGAGGAAAGATCTCTATTGGACAGAAGGATCTTTTTATCGTTAATTTCTTAAATTCGAGAAAATACTTATTTGGCCTAAGAAACCAAAGGGCTTTAAAAATATATTAAAAAGTCAAATTTCAAACGGAGTAACCCTAATTTTACATTCTACCTTTAATGCAATTTGAAAATTGATAACAGACATTTCAGGAATTTTTCACATTTTCTCAGAAAACAAATGCCAATGTCTCTGAAGTCCGATACAAGAGCTGCATTTCAATATTGAAATAGGTAGGAGTAAGTCGGTTTTTAAGGAAAGTTTTAATTTGAATTTAGCATTATACATCATTTTTGTCATCAAAAAGTAATATTTGCAATTTGACTTTTCTACACGTGATGCATTTTTCAGTCTTTAATGTACAATAATCTTGAAAATTCTTTTAAAAACGTCAAATATATTTATTAATTTAGAATATTAAATGTTATATTTATGTGAGCCATTTTTTTTTGTTTCTATGAATTGCATTTTTATAAAATTAACAATATCCGGGGCATAAACATTATTTTTTGTTTGCATTTTGTTTTTTTAAAAAAACTATTTTTCCAATGAAGTCTTATGTGCGTCTTTGAATAAGTTAACGAAACCAGTGTCTTCATGAGTTAATGCTGGCTTATGGTTTCACTTTTTTTTAAATTCAAAAAAAAATCTCAATATGGGCAGAAGGAAAAAAAATTCAACTGATTTGGTCAGCAATCTGTGATGTTTGAATTGTTATAATCCCTTACTCTTGTAAATGTCAAAAATGCTAAATAACTTTTGGATAAGTGGAGTAAAATATGCTCAATCTCTCCTTTGTCTACGGTTGGTCTTAACACATTGACAGCCGGCGACCCACGAGGCATTCGACGGCTGAGCGGTGGCACCGTAGCGGAAATTTCACGAACTCAGGAACCCGCGTTTTCGCTTGGCCGGCTGTCAATGTTTTAATTCCTTAGTTCTGCAATATATCAAGGGATTTTGTCCTTTAATTAAAAAAGGCATTTCTTCCCTCTCAGGTAATCTAATTTTTTTTTTCTGAACTGCAAGCATTATGCTTTTGTTTCATTCAAAAAAAGGAAAGAAAGAAACAAACAGAATTTATTATTTCATTCACATGATATTTCTTGAAATACAAGTTATTGTAACTTTGGTTGATATGTATTAATAAAATTTTTCTTTTCTTTTTATACCCATACATCCCCACATATTTTGCTATGAGATATACATTTGTAAGAATGGATGCTTTTAGAATTTAAATACATAAATATTTTATATACATTTCCGGTTTTAATTCTTTAAGATGAATGATTTTTGTTTGTTTAATTAAAAATGCAAGAAAGTAATTATGAACGAAATTTGTTATTTATGGGAAATAAAGTGACTGCTCCATATGAAAATGATTTTCTAATTTTTCATTTTAAATTTGTTTAAGTTTAATTAGGTTTATTTTATTAATTGTTTTGTTGAATAAACTAGTGCATAACTTTGGAAATAAAATCATTATAAATATAGCTTAACAGAATTCTGAAAAAATAAATATTTCACAAAATCGCAGCTGCTAAGAAGATCAAGCATATTTTATAGTAATCAAATAATTTCATTACATCAGAAACTAGTGGGGAAAAAATAAAAGAAATTGAAATCGTTTTATAACAATATGTATTAATATCAATAACAGTTTAAAGGTACTATTTTTTTATTTAAAAAATTTATGTAATATATAACAAAGTCATAAAAAAGGTTATTGCTTCAGATTATCTTTTTTCGTATCTTAAATAAAATTATCGTAATGGCACTAACTGTAAAATTTTGAAATTGGATGCAATCCTAAAAATGAAATATTTGTTTTAAGTACGCAAATATATGAATTCTAAACATTATGAAAATAAATGTAATGCATCATATGAAGCAATGCATAAAAAATTCCTCAGAATTCAGGGTTTTTTTTATTCCAGTAAGAAACTATTCTTAGAAACTCTCTTTTTACCTTACCTGCACTTAGAAAGGTGTTTCTTCCCTCTCCAAGATTTCCATACATTTTCTTATCTTTCACGGCGAAAAGATTCATGGTATCATTTTCTATTCGGACCACCAGGTCATTTACATCGTTCGAGTCCTTGTCCACGACACTCACTGCGAACTTCAGGGAATTTTCTCCCTAGAAGGAATGGAAATGGAGAAGAAAGTAGATACAGATCAAGAGAATGGATGGACATGAGACATTTGAATACGATATCTACATGCGATGTCGAGAAAAGATTCTTCAAGGGCTCCTAGAACTTTTCGCGCTCTATAAATAAGGTCGCAAATAAATAAAAATGAAATTCGAAATTGCCAATTTTCTATAAATACGTTTTGTTCAATAAATTATGTTCTATCTTCTGGAATTCCAGGATTCTCTTAGAAATTAAGAATCTTATGGCGCTGTATATAAAATATTTTTTCCAAAGAAAGATAGGGGTTTAAAAGATTTAGATAGATTAATAGATTAAACTATTTTTCAGTATTTGCCGAAAGCAAGCTTTTTGTTTCAAAAAAAAGTTTTATTCAATGTTTAAATTTTTAATTGAATACGTTTATATGAATAATAACATTGAAAATTACTTACTTTCTCTAAATAAGTATTTTATTCACGGAAAAATAAAATTAATGGTTCTGCTATAAAGTTTTGTAATAAAATATTTTTTATAAATAATATTTTATTCATTTATAATTATAAAATAGAAGTGATTCGTATTAAAGAAAGCAAAATAATTTATCTTTACTGCTTAAACGAGGCAAATATTGTTAGTTTTTATTTTGACTGTTCATATTTAATTTTCTCGTATAAGAAGTAAAGAGAAAGTATTGAAACTCGGTGACATTATCAATTTATCACTCAAAGTTTTCACTCAATTTATCAATAGTCAAACATTATGGCAAGTCTATATCGCATGGAATATATCAATAGTCAATATCCAATTGAATAGTCAACATCAATAATACACTGAAGTGACAAAAGTCATGGGATGACTGTTAATATCTTGTATGTCCTCCTTTTGCCCGGCGAAGTGCAACAACTCGACGTGTCATGGAGTCCACAAGTCGTTGGAAGTCCTCTGCAGGAATATTGAGCCATGCTGTCTGTATACACGTCCATAATTGTGAAAGTGTGGATGGTGCAGGAGTTTGGGCACGAACGGACCTTTCGATGATGTCCCATAAATGCTCGATGGGATTCATATCGGGCGATCTAGGTGGCCAGACCATGCGCTGGAATTGTCCGGAATGTTCTTCAAACCAATAGCGAACAGTTCTGGCCCGGTGACATGGCGCATTGTCATCCATAAAAATCCCATCGTTGTGTGGGTACGTGAAGTCCATGAATGGCTGCAAGTGATCTGCAAGCAGCTGAACATAACCATTTCCGGTCAATTATCAGTTCAGTTGCACCAGAGGACCGAGTCCATGCCATGTAAAAACAGCCCACACCATTATGCAGCTCCACCAGCTTGAACAGTGCCTTGCTTACAGTTTGGGTCCATGGCTTCGTGGGGTCTGCGCCACACTCAAACTCTACCATCAGCTCGTAACAACTGAAATCATGACTCATCTGACCACGCCACGGTTTTCCACTGGTCTAGGGACCAGTCGATATGCTCACGAGCCCAGGAGAGTCGCTGCAGGCGATGTCGTGCTGTCAGTAAAGGCACTCGAGTCGGTCTTCTGCTGTCATAGCCCAAGGATGACAAATTTCGCCGCACAGACGTCCCTCGTACGTCCCCCATTGATTCCTGCAGTTATTTGACGAAGTGTTGCCTGTCTACTAACATTGACCATTCTACACAGACGTCGGTGGTCTCGGTCGTTAAGTTCAGGTGGTCACCCACTGCGCTGTCCATGATGGGATGGGATGCCTGAAATTTCATACTCTCGGCACACTCTTGATACTATGGATCTCCGAATGTTGAATTCACTAACGATATCCGCAATGGAATGACCCATGCGTCTAGCTCCAACTAACATTCCACGTTCAGAATCTGTTAATTCTCGTCGTGCCGTCATAAATCAACAAAACCTGTTCACATGAATAACTTGAACACAAATGAAAGCTCTGGAAAACGAATTGCGCATTTATACTTTTTCGCTGCGATACTACTGCCATCTGTATATTTGCATATTGCTATTCTATGACTTTTGTCACTTCAGTGTATATCAATATTCAATGTAAATAATATATCAATATACAATGTCAATAATATATCAATAGTCAATATCAATAATATATCAATAGTCAATGTCAATAATATATCAATAGTCAATATCCAATCAACTCAAATTTTCACTCTAAGTTTCTGACCTTCCTCAATTTTAAAAACATACTTTTGGAATGATTTTTGTCTTTCTGTCATTGAACATGATAAACTCAAAAACTTTTTTGAAGTAAGTGGATGGTATTGATGCTGTATTTAATTTTCGATCTAAATTTATAAATTTTGGCAAATTTGGAACGGGATACACCAATCAAAAATTTGCCTTTTTCGGCGTCTGTGTGAAAATGAACATTATAGTTTACAATATGTAAAATACTAAATTGGTAAAATTTGTTACACAGTTTTAATATCTAAAATGTATGATCATTTCAGATTTTGAAAGAAAATCGCCAACTAGTTAACTGGTTGTTGGTCTGCACATTAACGAACAAGTAAATAATAGCATATTTTGATACCTCAAAAACGGAAATACTTCGTTGAATGGAATTTGGTATATGTCAAAAAATTTGATAATTAAATTTTCTGTTCTTGCCAAATAGTCTTAACTGTTGACAAAAGGTGTTAAAAATACGTATTTTGTTTCCTTCATTAGACTAAGAAACACAAAGCACTCATTGATGAATTTAGTTTACTTTGTAGAGATATTTTTGATGTTAGCACACATATTAAAGAATTAAGTCAGTTCAATTATTTGGAATAACATCGACTTTACGAAACAACTTTACTAACTGAAAACATAGTAAACATTAATTTTAAAAGCAATATCTGGTTGCCAACTCAGAAAAAACATGAGTAATAATATTTAGATAAATCATAAAAAGTACGGAAATACAGTGAGTCAGCGAGGATAATCTTTTTAACACCGCAATAATAAATCTTGCATTTCCGCTGATGCACGTGATACAAAAAATAATACTTCAGCGATCAGAATTTAGGCGCCACATCACTCCCCTGCCGAGTGAGGTACCGAACGATAAAAAGTCTTTACAGGTAACGAGCAGGGCGTCGAACTACACGTCCAGTTCTGGTTGAATACTGAAAATGATTCTCTGCAAACCTAACTTTCTTGATAGCTTTTGGAGCCTTTTGGTTTGGTAGCCGAAGACATGAACGTTTATCAGATTTGGGTTTAAATCCTGTTGAAGGAGTTTCTTGCAGATGATCGGTTGGGATTGCCTTTGCTTGAAAGTCTCTGTTGGCCTGATAATTTGCTGTGTCTTTATCGTCAGAGTTATCCAAAAAGCAGGGTTTTACTCAATCGATTGACACGTTCACTTCTTTAGTCTTCATTTTGATGGTGAAATTTTTGTCAGTTCTATTTAGCACCTCATATGGTCCTTGATAAGGCGGTTGAAGGCTTTGACGGATGCTGTCGGTTCTAACGAAGACGTGTGAACAAGTTGTCAAGTCTCGAAAAATGAATGGCTTTTGCTTCGAATGGTTTGTAAAAGGGACAGGGCTAAGTTTATTTAAGTGTTCTTTCAGCGTTTTGACAAACTCAGACTGAGGTTGATATTTTGTGTTTTCAAAGAAGTCATAGGGCAGTCTGATGTTTTCCCCATAAAGTAGTTCAGCTGGCGTAGAGTTGAAATCCGTATGCCAAGTTGTGCGTAGTCCTAGTAGAATGATCGGAAGTGATCGTGACCACCTTGGATTTGCATGACACATTATGGCAGATTTGAGTGTTCGGTGCCAGCGTTCGATGCAGCCGTTGGCTTGTGGATGGTACGCTGTTGTTCGATTCCTCTTAAATCCAATGAGCTTTGATAATTCAAGGAATAGCTGGGATTTGAACTGTGTTCCTTGATCGGTTGTAATGATCATAGGAGATCCAAAGCGAGAAATCCAATTCTTAACGAGTGTGTCAGCAACTGTATCGGCTGTGATGTCCGAAATCGGAATAGCTTCTGTCCAACGGGAGTATCTATCGATGATTGTTAAGAAATAACGAAAACCTTCTGAAGATGGCAATGGGCCAATGATATCCAAGTTTATTTCGCTGAATCGTTGACTGACGGTTTTATATTGTTGATATGGACTGTGGACATGTCTAGAAATTTTCGATTTTTGGCATTGTAGACAGCATCTAGTCCAATATCTGGCGTCTTTTTTGATTGACGGCCAAACAAATTTTGATGTCAGAAGTTTCACTGTAGATTTGATTCCCGGATGTGAGGAACCATGAATACTGTGAAACACTGATTTTCTGAAATCTGGTGGTATATATGGTCGTGGAGAATTTCGAGAAGTATCACAGTAAATAAAAGATTTTGTTCCGACAACGGGTAACTTTTGCATCTTCAAGGAAGAATTTGGAGAAGAAAGAATTTCTTTCAATTCCGTATCTGTCTCTTGAGATTTGGATATGGCTTCATAATCAATTTGGGAGGGAATATGAATTTCATTCATTCTTGACAGGGCATCAGCTATTACATTGTCTTTACCAGAAATATGTTGGATATCTGTAGTGAACTGTCCTATATATTCCAGGTGCCTTTGTTGTCGAGGTGATGCTTTTTCTAATTTTTGGCGAAATGCAAAAGTGAGAGGTTTGCGGTCCGTGAAAAGTGTAAATTCACGACCTTCCAATAAATAACGGAAATGTTTGATTGAAGAGTATGCTGCCAAGAGTTCTCTGTCATATGTAGAGTAATTTTGTTGAGCTGGAGTTAAGCGAGCGGAAAAGAATCCTGATGGTTGCCACTGTCCATTAACATATTGCTGAACGACAGATCCCAAAGCTTTATCTGAGGCATCTACCATAAGGCAAAATTTAGCTGTTGGTGAAGGGTGTGCCAGAATAGTTGCTGTACGCAGTTGCTCTTTGCATTGCTCAAAGGCTAGTATTGATTTATCAGTCCAATTGATGGTTCGATTATCATTCTTTTTGCTGTTTTTTATGTAATCGTACAAGCTAGCTTGATGTTGAGCTGCTTTAGGAATAAATCTTCTGTAAAAATTAATAATACCTAAAAATCTTCTTAATTGCTTAACTGTTTTAGGGAGCTTAAAATCTTCGATAACTTTTACTCTTTCTATTGTTGGTTCGATACCATTTGCAGAAATTCGATGACCTAAAAAATGTACTTCGTTTTGGGAGAATTTACATTTTGAAACTTTTAATATCAGACCAGCATCTTGAAGACGTTGAAAAACTTGCCTAAGATGATTAAGGTGCTGAGCTTCATCCTTCGATGCGATGAGAATATCATCAATATAGCTGAAGCAAAAATCCAAGCCTCGTAATACAGAATGAAGAAATCGTTGAAAAGTTTGAGCTGCATTGCGCAAACCGAAAGTCATTCTTGTGAACTCAAATAAACCGAAAGGGGTACAAATGGCTGTTTTTTCTATATCAGATGATTCAATTGGGATCTGATGGTAAGCTCTTTCTAAATCAAGGGTGGAAAAATATTTACATCCATATAAATTTTGAGTAAAATCATGTAAATGAGGAATGGGATATCTGTCAGGTTGGGTAGCAGCCTTCAGAGCTCTGTAGTCCCCGCAAGGTCTCCACCCACCTGTTTTCTTTGGTACTAGATGTAACGGGCTTGACCAAGGACTGCTCGAAGGTCTGCAAATTCCCTGCTCCAACATATATGAGAATTCCTCTTTTGCTATCTTGAGCTTGTCAGGTGCTAGGCGACGAACCTTTGATGTGACAGGAGGGCCTCTTGTAATGATAGAATGTGTAACATGATGCTTAGTTTCGCTCTTCTTTAATTTAAAATTTCCTGACGTGATGTTGTTGAATTATTTCAAAAGCATACGAATGTTGGGATCCAGGCTACTACAATCGAGTGGCGTTAAAGACGAGGATGGACCTCTCATTATTTTAGCTGGTGCGAAAAGCGAAGTTAGGGGATCAATCAACCGTTTTCGCTTTAAGTCAACTAGAAGACCATAGTTCTGTAAAAAATCAGCACCAATGATAGGTTTTGAAACATCAGCTACTATGAACTGCCAGTCGAATTTTCTTCGTAAACCAAGATCGAGTTTAACTAATTGCGTTCCATAAGTTTTAATTGGCGTTGAATTAGCTGCAAACAGTTTAAATTCTGAAGGAGTTCGATTACTTAGCTTGGATAAAGGTATTACTGATACATCAGCTCCTGTATCGATCAAATAACTTTTATGGCTCGAATTATCAAATATAAAGAGGCGACAATTTAAACGGCCATGGTCGTTGGCCTCCTCAAGCAACCGGCCATCTAGTTTTCCGAGGCCGATGGCGAGTTAGGATTTTTAAATTCGCAAGGGGAGATGCACTTTTTAGCATTTACACCAAATTTAAAATGGTACCAGCAGAATTTATGATGAATTGAACGAGATCTGGATCTGTTGTTTCGCCCTCTGAAGTTTCTGGACTTGCTGCGTGACAGTTGACGATGTGCAAATTCTTCGAATTGTTTTGTGAGAGATGCAATGTCGGCTTCTAACGTTTCAATTTTTTTGCTTTCAATGGATGATGAATTAGTAGTATTGGATTGTGCAATGGAAAATGATTCTGAAGAATTGTAGACACTAATTATTTTATCTGCCATTTCCGCGATATTGTCCAGTGGATCTTTACTAATAGACAATATGGCTTGTACTTGTTGAGGCAAACGCTGAAGCCAAAGTGATTTTAAAACTTCTTCCGAGATAGAATTGCCAACCAAACCTTTCATATGCCGCAATAAGTCAGATGGGCGTTTGTCGCCGAGATCAATTTCAGTAAGTAGTGTTTTTAATCGAGATTCTTCTGTGTCAGTTAATCGAGTTAGAAGAGAATTTTTCAAAGTTTCGTATTTATTCTCACTTGGCGGATTGGATAAAACATCTACAACGAACTCTAACACATTTTCGTCGAGCGCTGCTACGACGGTGTTAAATTTAGTAATATCTTGAGTAATGTTGCTATTGGAAAATTGAGCTTCAAGTTGTATGAACCAAAGTTTTGGTTTATTTTTCCAAAACACTGGTGGTTTAACAGCGATTCTGCTCAACTCAGAGTCCATATTTGAGTTATTATCAACCATAATGAAAAGATGGCACAATAACGGTATAAAAAAGAATTTAACGTACCTCGTTATTTACCGCGATAAAATAGCTTTGCAACGTTCGGAGTTCAAGTCCAAGGTCACCAATGTAGAGATATTTTTGATGTTAGCACACATATTAAAGAATTAAGTCAGTTCAATTATTTGGAATAACATCGACTCTACGAAACAACTTTACTAACTGAAAACATAGTAAACATTAATTTTAAAAGCAATATCTGGTTGCCAACTCAGAAAAAACATGAGTAATAATATTTAGATAAATCATAAAAAGTACGGAAATACAGTGAGTCAGCGAGGATAATCTTTTTAACACCGCAATAATAAATCTTGCATTTCCGCTGATGCACGTGATACAAAAAATAATACTTCAGCGATCAGAATTTAGGCGCCACAACTTAGATTGAAATTCAGTTTTAAAGCAATACTTGGTCTATTTTGTGATGGAATTAGTAATTTTGAACTACAAACAGATGACAAAAATGGCATATGAGATAGCAACTACATTTAATTTAAGTGAAATCGCTTGGAAGTAATTTCGGGTCCTTGTTACCATCAAATTCACTGCGTACATGAGCTTGTATGATGGCGATCAATCTCATGGCATTATTGAATACTTATATGTGAAAGTACGATATATGAAACGTGTATTCATACGATATATGAAATGTGTATTTCATATATCGTCTGAAATTAACCTACCTTCTAAATGACTTCTATCTTCTAAAGTATTGTAAATGCATTTTCTTTTTAAAAAACACCTTATAAACTACACATATATTAAACATAAACTTTATTTCTAGCTTTCAAAAATGGAGACAAATCATACAATTGTATTTATGATGAAGCAAAAAAATAGTCTGGATTTCAGCGAAACAATGCACTATAAAGCAGAAAATTAAATAAAAAATATTAGTAAAAATTATTGAGGTCCTGGAAAAATTTACTCAACTATTACGTAAAGTATTGTTAAACAGACATTTCTTACATTTAAAAAAAGGTTTTAAATGATTTTTGTGCTGTATTATTTTCAAAAGATCTTCATAATTCATCTCAATTTTTACTTAATTAAAAGCTTAAAGAATTAGTTTTCATGAATTAAAATTCAAAATTCCATTTCCATCCTGCAAAGTATATATGTTCCGAATTTGATAGCTGTAAAGGAAACGAGTTGGCCTGCAGAGAACCAACATGCCCGAACACGCCCAGTTGCCTTCACTGTTGGAAGAAATTGGAAAATATTCGAAATTTCTTCATGGAGAAACATATTATTAAATTCCATTTCTTGGAACTTAAGGAAATCTGTCGTAATTGACGATAGTTTTTTAAAAATCTCTTAAATCAATAAAGTATTTTTTATGAATACTTTAGCAATACTGCTTTCGGGATTTAAAAGATTCTCTGTCTAACTGATGTAAGAAAACTGTAATTCAAAAATGTTTTTATAACAAAAAAACTGTTATCTAATTCTTAAAATACTTGCTTCTCGTTATTATTTTCTCATAAACATGGTAGTCTCCGAAATGTTTACTTTGAAATACTTTTCGAAGTAATACGGCCGTTATGTAATTCATTTTATTTTGTAGATTCCGATGTTAACTTACAAAAAAAGTCTATTTTATTTTACTTTTCTCAATTTCTTCCCACTTTATAGTAACTTATGACATTAATAGCTCCATTTACTTCTTTTATTTGATATGTACAGAATGCGGAGCAGTCCTAAATACACAAGAGGTGAAATCTACTGGAAGCGATTGAGAACAGCCATTCGGGTGTCTTAATTAAATTCCTGGGACTTCCTGAAGTGCTGTGTAAAGACTTCTCCAAGGATGTAGGCGTTTCTTAACCATCAAAACAATGCTGATAAAAGGGATTCAGAGAAGAGGTGGTATCTTTTACCTTTATTTATTTATAAGAAGAATAAGAATTAAAACGAATCACTCTAACCGAATTAGTATAGAAATAACGTTATAAAACAGTTCTCAATTTGCAGAACTATTCTAAATCAAACTGTGGTTTAGGATATTTTAGGAATTAATATAATTACAAAAGCTACAAAATGTGTTCTAAAATTAATTTTATTTAATAGCATTAAAATTAAGTAAATAAATAGCTTACTTATTACAGAATCATCGTCTGATAAAGCATCCATTTTAGAAAATTTAATATTATTTTAATATATATTAGGAAATAAAAGGCACTTGAAATTCTAGATCATGTGAAAGCTGTGTTTGTCTTTAACATTTAAATTGTTAATTTCCCTTCATCAAGAATTTTAGTATTAATTTTTTAAAAATTAAGTACTTAATTTCAGACTTGATATTTTATGCGGTGGAATTGAGAAGAAACCTTTTACCACTGAGTCATTAAATTTGGTTATTTCGAAAACTTTCTTTGAATGTTCTTCATTATTTGGTGTTTGATAATTCACCGATAATGAAAAAAATATTTTTGTAATGAAATCTATCCATCTTTCTTTATTAATGAGAGCACAACAAATCATGAATGCGGCAAAAAGTTACAAAAAATCTTTGTATTACTTGTGGGATGTTAATGTTTTTCTAGAGGCCGTGGACAGTGCCGCTTTCAAATTATAGCATGCTATTAACCAATAGAGCAACAATATTTCAGAATATAAATTCTTTTTTTCAGTCTTGGATGTATGAGTAAAGTCTAAAAATACAGAGCTATTAAGAAACCAAATTACATTCAAGAGTCAGAAATTGTATCAAATATGTTGAGGAGAGCAAATTGGTTAGCTGAAAAACGCTGGTGAATATCCTATATTTGAATATCATATGTTGCAGATGCTTATGTGACAAGACAAGTTTGGAATTTACTTTAGCGCAGAAAGGCTTGATTTGCACACGTGCTGATGGTGGGAACGCGTCCGTTTATACTGAGATACAAGAGCGAAGGTGTGAAAAAATTATCCTTGAGAGCTTTTTATTAAGAGATACTTATAGGGATTTCTTACATACGCCTCGAATAAGAAAAGGGAATATTTGGGATATTTGAAAGAAATACCGTAGGCGTTCAGGGTTCTAAGAGATGTATTACTCATCCCCTTTTATAGCATAAGTTCAAAACTATTAAATAAGACTTGAATCAGGATTATTGATGGTGCTTTGTTCAATAGTTCAGAATATTCTATTCGTTTCTGAATGAGTTTCATTATACAAGATGTCACTCAAACTTTCTTCTACCTTGATATATATTATACATTTAATAATGGCGACTTTCTGGCACAGATAAAGTGCTATTCCTCGTGTTCTGGAAGTCCCAGTTCGGGCATAGTTCTTCTGTGCGCTATTTGTGAGATATGTCACTGTGGCCCCCTGTAAAAAGGGGCTGTGCAATCGACTGTGATGAGTGTGCAGCTAAAGCCACACTTTGTTGGCGCTACTTGAAACACGAGACGCATACCTTCGGCTTAAAATCTGCTTATGTGTCAGGGGGACAACAACAAAAACAATAAATAATGATTTTAAAAGGTGAAGTTTCGTCCAAACGTTTTATATATATATAACTTTAAGTACATGTTAAATGTCGACAATTGCTAGAGTAAGTGGGAATTAAGGATTTTGACACATCCTTCGGGCAGATATCAAGCGACTGTGCGAATGTAGACAATCACCGGAAAATATCAACAGACAATAGACAGGGCGTCTATTTTTTGAGACGCCCTGTCTATCTGAAACAGAATATGTCCCCGTAATGAAAAATAGATACTTTCTTACAACTTTTAAGAAATAATAAGCAATATTTAAAGTGTTATTGATAAAAAAAATACAAAGTAGGTTCAATTATGCTTTTCAAAAGAATGTAATAATTTAGTGTCGCCCAGGTCTTCTTTAATTTTTCATTTGTTGCGGAATCCAAAAGTTCCATCATACTGTTACTATATTATAATGGTTATGGAGAATTAAGATCCTATATTTTCTTTTTTTAATCATGCATGATGATATGTTAAGGCAAAAAGGGAATCTTGGTAAAAGATTCTTTGAACTAGGTTGTTTCATCTATTAAGGCAATAAAAATTAATAAAGGAATAAAAAAAATCTTTGTATATAAGTTTCTATATAAACAATATGTCCTTAGTATACTTAGAGTAGAGTTACAAAGGCACAAAGACCCTCATTCGAAATTCTGAAATGTAATCTAACGACAAATAAATCATGTTTGAAGAAATATTCCTAAAGGATCCGAAAGAAGGAAAAAAACCTTCAATTTTATATCCAGAAAATTAAAGTTGTCACTTTATTTTAATCAACTTTCCGCCACATTGATTTAAAACTGCCAATACGAAAAGAAGAATCAAATCTAAAAAAAGATTTTCAAAATGATAAAATGACTGAAAGACCGCAGAAACATACTCAAACTTTAGAAAATGTCCTCAACAGTCAATCCTGAACTTTCTCGGATCCAGTGCAAATCGATAATATCTCAGGATTATACAAGTACAAAAGAACGTAAGGTGAGAGAAAACCCAGAAGAAGAAAACCCAAATGCTTGCGCATTTCTGAGTAATCCCCCTACCCCAGGCCCGAAGAGTTTAAGAAAACTTTCTATGGATATTTTTTTACAAAGATTTTTTTGAAGTTCAGAAGCTTTTTTTCAAATTTAAATTTCTATACCGAAGGTAAGAAACTCATTTTTAACCATACAACTTTTAAATTGTTTATATGTGCATATTTTGAAGCAGTTTCCTCTGAATTACTTTTTGATAATCCAAAGGATTAAATTTGATTATTGAATCATTAAAAGAACTATTTATTTTTTATTTCAAGTGCATCACTATGCATAAAACAACAATGTTCAGGAATGACAATTTTCTGGCTCAGAAAACACCAATAAGTCGAATTTTATCAATCCAAAACATTTACTAGTTCATGTAAAAAATTCCATACCAAATAAAGAGAAAACAGCAGGAGTGATATCTGCAAAACTCTTTTCTACACTTTCCAATATATGTACTTACGTAATGTTAATTCATACAAATGGCAAATAGTAATACGAAAAATGTTAGCTTCCAATCTAACACGGAAGCTAACATTTAATTAATTGTAGAAATGCAAATAATAGAAAAAATACCAGAAAACTAAATATACATTTTTGAAGACATTTTTCCAACCTATACAACCATATCTTGATATAGAACTACAAATGTAATTTAAAAAATTACATACCAAATTTCACTGATTTAAGTCAGTGAATTTTGAAGGTCAGAGACTAGACCAAAGACGTTTGATAAACTTGGCTCAAATATTGATATATATAATATGCTAATGTGCTAGATTTCATTTGGATAAGTTTTTACATTTTTGAAATGCTTCGTTTTTGCACATGCAAATGAACAGGCAGATAGAGACTAATTTTTTTATCGAGTATGGTTCCAAATTTGATAAATATCTACAGTTTGATGTTAAATTTGTTTACGAAATCTTTTTTGTATAACTCTCTTCTTTTTCTAATTACTGAGTTATATTCAGAGAGAAAGACCTTTTTTAGACGGATTTCATTCAAAATCGTATAGCAGTTAATTCTAAGTATAATGTAACCCCATGTATAAAAGCGTTTTTGAGTCCGTTCACAAAAACAAAAATTCTAACATAAATTCAAAAACGTGTTTCTCAGATTCACTGAAGTTTGAAACATGGGGATTTATCAAAATTTAGTGTGCGAAACTTTTGAAGATTATAGTACTTTTTAAAGCGTATTTCGTATACGAGGAAGTAAAAATGTACAAACTGAATCCCTTATATTTACATATCAGAGGTATAGATCAATACTGAGTAGAAAAGATAGTAATTTGGTAAATATAAGCCAGTGCTATGCGAAGAGTTCTCTGCGTACCTTAAAGTACACAAATTTTTGCAATGTTGTGAGAGATATTATTTTATGAAAGAGTTTTAGGGAAGAAAGTTATGTTAACACCACTTCATCTGTTTTTAACAAAGTTATTGTTCTAATAAAATAAAGTAAATTACGTTATATCAAACTACATCGATGTTTATTTGCCCAGATATTTCGAAAATATCTATTTCGGAGAAAAAAATTCTACCCATCTTTCGACAATTCTATTTAACTGATGACGTTGCAATATTATAAATCATACATATATTTTATAGTAATTTTTTTTTCTTAAAACAGACATCTGAAATTTTTGCAGGAACTAAGAACATTATTTTTTATTCAAAATTTACTGGTTGACGGTTGAAGAATAATAAATTGTTCTGATGTATACCTACCGAATTATCGTAAGCATTTATTTGAAATTCACATATAAAAAATAGCACTTATGTACAATTTACCACATAGTATAATGATTAAATTTTATTTTAATATTGTTGTTACTGAAAGTTTCCTTTTAATTTTAGCCTTTATTTAATCATTTAGGCTCCAATTAGACTTCTTGCCACTAAAAATAAATAGGGGGGTCGGCGGATTCCTTTAACTTCATCACAACTTATTATATAGCCAAAGAGATAACGTGTCTATAGCAAAGTGAAGTGATTTATTGAGACATGGTATAGCGTCTCTAGTGTCGAAATGTGGAACTTGAAAGAAATTAAGTAGATCAGCCACAAAGTCAACTTAGAAATATGTAGACCATACCGTAACAAGAACACTGGGAAAAAAATTTATGGCGTTAATGGTAAAATTGGAGAAGATATACGATATTAAAATTATTAACTTTCCATAGTTTGAAAAAGGCTTCGTTCTAAGTTGATTGACGTATTCTCTACAATTATCACACAGTTCCCTCGAGTAAAGAAACGATGAAATGAAATTTAAGCAGCTTAAAAATAATAAAAAAGAACTAAAATTGAATTGGGAGGGATATCGAAGAACAAATATTTCACTTTTTGTACCGCTAAAGGTGCTGTAAACTGTCTCAATAAATTCAGCATAGTCACTTTACTAAAAAATATAAAGCACTTCCTTGGCTATACAAAACGCCGTTTTGAATTTAATGAGCTTAAAACTACTTTCCCTATCATTCAGTATTTAGCATTTTGGGATCTATTTTAGCGAAAAGCGGTTGCTTTACAATATGGAAATGTAATTCACGCTTGTTTCGTATTTCTAGAAGGAAAAAGACTTTCAATTCTGAGGCCAATACATTCATTTTCAGTTTTGTTTTAGATGACAAGTTATTGAAATCTTCTGAAGTTATGAAACAGTTTAGAACAGACTACCTAGGGACAAAATAGCGAGCCATTACAATGAATAGTTATCCTTTTTGTAGCACAATTTCCAATCCACCTCTTTCGTTACATTTTATAAACAGACAGGACCACGCCTATTTGGTGATGTCCACGGGGAGACGCAAAGTTCACCCGTGTTTCTCGATAACGGATGATGGAGACTAAATTGGGCCAGTGTCCTTTGCTCTTTACGTTCCCAGTTCGCAGGAAGACCTTTTCGATGGCACACCATTGAACCCTGAAGCTAATGTCAAATGCTTCGCCAATTGGATTTTATTCGCGAATTCACAATTTGGAGTTCCAAGACAGCTATCAAATGAAATGGAAAATTTTTCATTTGGGCAATGGGGTAAATAAAATTTGTCTGAATAAGTGCATTTTTCCCCCGAAAGATATTTTTCTACTACAATAGTTTTGTGAAGCTTCAGAAAGGAAATATATTATTTTTAAAGTTTCTTGCTTGTTGAAAAGTGCAGGAGAAAATTTCTGAGATGTTTAAAAATATTTTCATTGTTTATTAAATGATGAAAAAAATACATTTAAAAATATAATCAAAATTAAAAAGCATAACATTTTTATTCTATTTTTGAATTCTTTGCAGCTATTTTTTTTAACTAATGTCACAATTAAAATTGATTTCAATAATTTTGGAAAAAATGGCAAAAATTTCTTTAACTCTATCTATCGAAAGCTAATTGTAAATAAACAAGTTAATTCAGAATTTCTTTTCTTTTTTTTTGAGAATAAAACTTAAAACAAAAATCGAAATTAAGATTCTGTCAGTAGAATAATTGGCACATAAAATCTAGTTACTTCTCTTAATATATATATTCCACTAGTATAATGGGTATTCATAAAACTATCTTATTTCATATGAATTTTTACAAATTTAAATTGATATAAATTACTAAATAAAGATCATAACATTTTTTAAGCCTTTTATAATTTAAAAAAAACTAGTTAAGATTTTTTTTTGTTAAAAAATTCCACTTCCTTAGGATGTTCTCTAACAATGTATTTTTTATAACGGTCGATATTAGTTCTGATTACGTATTTATTGCAAATATCTTTATTTTTATTTTTGATGAAGGGTATTTCAAATATTCCTAACAAATATTTTAAGAATAAAATAGATTTTTTTCAGTTTAGGCAATGTGTATACAAAATGTGAGTGAAAGGCCAAATTATGGATACTATTTTAATCTTAAAATGTGTGTCGTAGCTTTTATTGTTTAGTAAAACTTGGATACGGGAAAAAGATAAACCTTTGAGTTTTTTGGTGAAGATTTTGGTCTTGATATTAAAAGCCAAAGAAGATATTTAATGTAAATCCAAATGGCCAATGGTAATATAAATTTAACTGGAAGTGGGAAAACTTCAGGGAAAAGTAATTTTATCTAAAAATTATATGACAAAACAAATAATTATCACATATGTAAATATTTTAATGAAATAAAATCGTGATATTAACAAGCTATCGCCAAATTTTTGGTTCCTGAAATCTCAAATGAAGAAATTCAATATTTAATTAGTTTAAAGAGGGTAATCATAAAATAAAAGCGTAACCCTTTTCTTACTTCAAAATACTCTATAAGAATTCAAACCATAAAATTTAAATAATTTCTATAAAAACCATCCAAAAGCTTGAAATTCGAGTTTGGGAGCTCTAGGTTAAATATTATAAATAAATTAACCTGATTGATTCTTTGAAAAAAGTTATGCCGAGCCCATGGTTTTAAAGCTAGAACATAACAAACAGGTATAAAATAAGCAAAGAATTAATAAAACATCACATATAATAAAACACTTCCAATACTGACATGAATAATTGAATAGATATAAAACGAACGAGTTTTTTTTTTCAATCGTTATCCATATAGCTAAATAGATATTCTTCAAACTTTTCTTACAAATCTCTCTTAATGTTTCTAATTCTGTAAAACATTAAAAGCAGTTCTAGTGAAGATTGAGTGGCAATCAATCAAACAGATGAATATTTCTTTATAAATTACGATCTGCATTTTACTATACGAGGAAACAAATATTTGTTTCGCAAACTAAATTCAAATAGCTGGCATTAAAGAAAGAGAGCTTTAAGAATTATTGAAACTTATTGACATTAAGAAATTAATTCTTAACAAAATTCTTTTCTATAAATTGAAGGGCAAAATGGATTCACTATCTGCTAAGTTAATATTTTCAAAATCTTCTCAATTTTAATACAATAAACATTGAAATCTTGCACATTAAAGTGATAACAATAAAGATTTTATTGGCATCCCATAACTTCATATTTATTGTAAAATTAATACTTATATACTAACTATGATAATAAATAATAATAAGTAAATAAGTAATTATAATCAAATGGACTCAAAAGAACTATAGCATGCGCAACTTCTGTCGTTTTTTAAAGTTACACAATGTTGCCAATTTAATATTTATTCTTTATTTTTATCTAATGAACTTTCATCAAAAGATTAAATTTTCTTTGTTTTATATTAAAAAAAATTTCAAATTAATTAAAGAAAATATACATATAGAAATTATTTTATTTATTTAAATATGATAATACATATCATGTTAGAAATAGCTGACAATAAGGTTTGAAAAATCCCTTTTCACCCAATAATTTAAATGCAATTGCAATGATCAAAAATATTTTGATACTAATGCTGATTTGCAATATTTGGTTTGTTTCCTTTATTTTTTCACACAGAAATTATGAACCAATGAAAAGGCAAATTTCTAAACATTTCCATTTCGTCGTGATCTAGTAAATTGATCTATAAACTAATTCGTTATATTTATCTCCTGACAAACTATATACTGTAAGGGTGGAGTTGGGGAGAAAATTATTCTAGTTATCGTATAAGTATAGCCAAAAACATTATATGTAAATACAGGCCAACTTCAAAAAGTGGTAAAATCTTATTTCCATCAATATTATACGTCGATATATACTTCCAGTGTTAAAAAATTTCATGAATTTAAGTGGGAAACTGCATGAACATTAGGTTGATTTCTGCAAATGAGAAAAATAAAATAAAAAAGTAAAAAGTAAAATTCTTTTTTTTATATGGTGAAAAAATGTCAATGTGTAATTTTTTTTTGTCATTCATTTTGTATGCACAGTGTTTTAGATTTTCATGTACAAAATTTTTAGAGATAGACATACTTTAATCCCTTTGCACTACGATGGTGCCTCTGACTCATCATTCAAGACTGTGCATCATTCTGACGTTTCATTTATTTATTTTTTCAAAATTAATTGTTAAAAATGCCTACATTATGGATAAGAAATGCAGATTAATTTTTCAAAAAATTCGACTTAAAAGAATTACGTATATTTATTTTTCATAGTAATAAACAAATATTTGCCTTAGGTGAATAATTTTGCATCTAATTATTTTTTGGAGTGCAAAGGGTTGCATTTTTAAAAAATGTAAATGAAAAAATTTATTTCAAAAATGCCTATTTATTAAATATAAGAAGATTACCATGAGTAAATATGTGTCTAGGAATACATCATCCGTTAATTATGACTTTAAGTAAATCTGGTAATTACGCATCATGTTGCTCATTTTGATTGATCAAAAGCTTTAGCAGAGATTTTAAAAAGAAGAAAAAAGAATTTGAAAATTCAATCCATCTCAAGAAAAGCTGAAATTCTGAGCAATAAAAGAAAATTATGTTCTCACACTTTCTTGCTTTCAAAATGAATGACATATTTCCTTAATATGGAGTGTTTGGATATGCTAAGGACTTATGCTGTATTTAACCGTAATGCCGGCCTAATTGCATAAGAATACTTTCCAAATTCCTAGCATCCTTATAGAAAGAGTGTAAACAGAATGCTTCAATGATTCCTTACTCTTCTGGAGAGCAATTGTGAAGATAAGATCTTATACAGGGCATATAGAAATTGACATTTTGGTTTAAGTTACCTTCACGTTGATGTGCGAATGGATAGTCTGGAACTCAAAATTCAAAATATCAGAATGTGGAGAATATTTATGCCACCGTGCATCACTTGTGAAGTTCATGGAGTGTTACAATACTCATGGAGAACAATTACCCGATCAACGCTCAGAAATTTATAGTTGGTTTCTACCTTAGGAAAAACAAAATTAAACTTTTCTGAAAAATATATTTTGCAAAGATGAAAGTTGCTTTAATCTAGATATAAATATTAATCCCCAACGCTATCACATTTACAATGATAAAAATTAATTCATTTATCAGTAGTAATTTTCTAAAAATATGTGGTGTGGCATTTTCAGAAACTGATTCCATTTGGTACAACCGTATGCTGAATAGTGTCCGATATATTCAATTAATATGATCGGCGCAATGCCTGAGTGATTAACCAAAGAATGATTTGGCTTTGGCAGTATGACTTTTCGATCTTTATTGAAGAATTCGAAAAAGCTTGTTTTTAATTCGATTGAGTAAGCGCAAGTACTGTTAAAAGAATGCAACTTTTTATAGTTGTCGAGGATGTTCAATTAAGGCAATTTTTTAAGACTCTCAATTAATGTCTTATCTACACAATGACAATGCATTACCTAAAATGTACTGACAGTTAAATAAATACATTTTATTTCGTACTTTAAATAATCGCATAAAGACATTGAAATTTATAACGAAAGTATCATTAAAAGCAGTGGTCAGAGACAGGAATAAATGATATAAGCCGATAAATTTGCCTTTAATTATTTCATCAAATTTTAGAGATGTTGATGATAATGATGGCGTTGTATCCGAGTTACCACGAAAAAAAAAAGCTGCAGCAGCAGCTTCTGAAGGTAAAGACCCCTGATCACCCGAGGGCAGAAGTTACATCTAATTCATATGAAGATGACAAGTACACACTCTCTTGCACAACCCGTTTTTACAGGGAGGCAATTTCAAATCATAAAAATCAGCAAAAATCATGGAATTACATCATGTAAATATAGAGATAACAGTAGTACTGTGTATAAAATGTATAAATATACTGTGCATTGGCAGCCCTCAAGTAATTCAAGAAATTTCCATGAAAACTTTTTGGACACGATTATGGCCGTAAAGCGGGGAGTAACATACTTTGAATGTGAAAAAGTATTTAGAGTTAAACGCATGGTACATTTCATTGCAAATTTTTTTCGTAAATTCAACCTTTTCAGTCCACAATATTAAGAGTGTGCTTAATTTCAAGAATAACTTTCAGTTTAGAAACGGGGTAGGGATAGACAGCCTGCACTAAAAGAGAGAGACCAGCAAAATGCTTATAGAATTGTCAGAGTTAAAAAACAAGGAAATATGTGCACTATCAGTGTGACCCTTGAAAATACCGATACGAAACTTGGTTTGAACGGGCTATGCTAGCAAAAGACCGACACGAGTGCATTTACTAACAGTACGACGTCACCTGCAGTACCTCTCCTGAGTGCGTATCGGTTACACCAAAGACGATTGAAAAAATCGTGACTTGGTCAGATGAGTCACAATTTCAGTTAGTAAGAGCTGATAGTAGGGTTTGAATATGGAGCAGACCTTATGAAGCATGGACCCAGTACTGTGAAAACTTCTTATGGTTCCATTATGAGCTGTTTGTACATGGAATGGACTAGGCCCTCTGATTCAGCTGAGCTTATTGTTAACTGAAAATAGTTATGTTCAAGTAATTGGAGACATTGTATGTATAGAATTTTGCACTGTGAGTTTCGGCCTCTTGGACCATGATTGGCTATGATTTGCAGAATTTTTCCAGAATTCGCCACCTGCACTATTTAGCTTCCTTTTGTATTATCCCTTAATTGTGCTTAAAAGCTTATGAAAAAGTTAGGTTCCTTCGTTTTTTTTAAAAAAATCATATGAGACAGAACTCCTTCTAAGAATGAGACATAACTCCTTCTAAGAGATTTAAAAATTTTTAGTGAAACATATTTCTCATTTCATTTCAAAATAAAATTGCCGATGCGAGAGTGGTTTTGTTTTTATCATGATCCACGTAAAAGAATCTCTTTTACATTAGAAATAATTTAAAGTGCTCTCAATAACTGATATCCTAAATTTCCTATTCCTTTCCAATTTGTTTTTATATTTAATATATATTTTATATTGTTAATGCTTCATATTTTATCAAAAATGATACAGTAAAAATATTTCATCACAATTTTTGTCATGATTGTTTGAATACCTAATTTCTAATTTGTAAAAGGCAAGAAAATCTGTATATAGCCATTAAAGCTAATGCAACAATATAACAAAAAGTCATGATTGTGATGAAATATTTCAATGAAAATATTCTATTTGGTTCCACGATAGTGTAGAAAATTAAGAAATTAATTTAAATTTTGAATTCGAATGAGAGGAAATTTTAACACAAATTTAAGCCAAAATACATTATTAATTTTTAGAGAATAAGTTCCTTCACTTAAAATAGAAAATAGCGAAAATAATTTGGCATTCTGTACACAATTCCATTTTTATAGCATACTTTTGAAAAGGAAAACTTTTTTTATAAACTATTTGTGATAAAAACATTTGATTAAACTCTCTTTTCTATTTTAGAAGAAAGATTTTTTTCCACATTCAAATAATAGAAAAGCTTACAAGATTTAACTTACCGATTAGACGGAAATTTGAAAAAAAAAATTGCAAGGTAATCTTACTGAAACAGATTTTTGAAGCCCATAAGCTCTATATTTTCATTCTTAATAAAAGAAGTAAATAGGAAACATCTCGAGTTTCTCAGAATCTAATGCATTAATCTGGTTCTTGTGATATATTAGACAACAAAAGCCCTCCAATTTTAGAAAAATCTCCTTTGACAAGGCATTTCTTCTCTCTTCCTTGTTTATTCATTAATTATTTCCCATTCCTTTAATCTCGATATATTATTAAACAGACAAATCTCTTTTCAGAAAATAAGTGTTTGATTTTAAATTAAATCCATATCCTTCATAGATTGTTCCATTACTTAGATAATGGTTAAAATTTTCAGTGCCACTTTGAAACGGTCTATTTTGGAGTATTATTACATTTAATAAAGCCTAGGTTATTTCAAAATCTAGAATATTCCCCTGAAATAATATATAACTCTTATAATCAGAGAACCTTTTAAAGGTACCAAGCATGTGTAAGAATTTGCAACAAGCCTCTTGCTTTTATATGAAAAATTAGCATCTGATCAATCAAAGCGATGAATATATATGAAATTTTAAAATGAAAGTTTTGGTATTCGGGAATAATTTCATATAACTTCTAACCGATTAATCAATGAGATTGTTAAAATTGCTTTTTAGAATATTTAATTAATACGCTGTGTTTAAAAATCATTTGAAAAATAGAAAAAAAATTGAATTTCCTTTGATTCTTCAAAATGTCACTATACAACAATGATGATTTCTTTCTTTTCTCATACCTGCCTATTAATTCCAGAAGAATTGAGCGGATTTAAAAGGGCGAGAAAAATTGCAGAACCTCGGAATTGAATGTCAGGAAGTGTTTAAATTTTTAGTTAACATTTCTTTAATTTATTTACGTTAATTTATTTTCAAAAAATAACTTATTAATTTCCTTAAAAATTAGATTCAATAATAACCTAAATATTAAATTAATTTCAAAACTATTTTCGAAGACTTCTTATTAATAAAACTTTATATCATACAGTTCTAAAGAAAGAAAATGAAAAGGGCGGTGTGATGTTTTATTACTTGAATTCCAGTAATTATGTTTACCACCTATAAAATTGAAAAGCAGTTTTACAAAATAACTGCATTAAGTTTTGATTCTTCCACATATGTTTTATTTTTTTAATCATAGAATATATCTAATAAAAACAAATAATAATATGAAAGCAACCATGACTTGTGTTTAATTTCAAAACAAGATGACTCAAAACTTTACTGCATTATTATGAAAAATCATTTTTTTAAAATTTCTTATATGTTTACATTTAGACGTGGCATGTGAAAATAATTGAAATTCGAACAAAATTAATGATTGATGAAACTTTGAACGGAATAATGGGCCGCTGCTTCCTATAGACAGATCATTCTCTCCAAGGTTAGAGGGAGAGAGGACTAGTTATAAAGTTCGCTTTTTATTAAAAGTACAAAAACATAAGTCAAACGACCCCATAATGGTGTGGCTTTTGGATTAAAGAACAGAGCATTGCTTTATTCTGTTCACCATGATTTAAAACTAAAGACTCATCTTAAACAGTATTTAGATGCTCTTGGATTGGATGTCTATCTGAGAAGTAAAATCAGGCGAACAAAGAAATGATTTGTCTTACGTGATTTCATACAACCTCAGTATCACACTTTCCTTTTTTCGAATAAAATGTTATAAAAGAGGCGAATACAGATTACAAAAAGAAGAAAGTAAGGGTTAGATTTTCTGCGTACTTCCTTAACAAGACATTAATAAAACAAATTGGTCAGCACCTGCAGACCTTCTTAAAAACTTTATTAGTTTTCACAGCTAAAACATTTGTAATTTTTTTTCTCGAGCGAAAATTAACTCATAGATCACTTTCTGTTTGTTTTTCATTAAGTCCGGGTTGACCAATAAACGGAAGATCGTAAAACGTAGAAAATCGACTTGTTAATGACCACGGGAGGGTTTTCCTCATTTAAGACTGGTGCTTTGGTTGACTTGGTAACAACACGCAAACAAGGCAAAGCGGGATGTTTTAAAATGTCAAGGTCCTTCGTTAAAGATTGAAGTTTCAAACATTTAGATTTAAAACTATGTAATATCATAATGTGCCCAGCAATGAAATAAAATATTCATACTTATAAATACAGAATGATTATTATTAAAGTATATATGGCTAAAGAGCAAGTATTTTTAAAATGTAGTTACTGAACAGGCAAAAATTAATTGAACTAAAACATTTTAAAAATAAATGAGCTCTGAAAGATGGCCAAGAAATGTCCTGCAAAAAAAATTCAGTCTTAAACTTATGATATTAAAATCGTAGTCGTAAAACTCATAAACATTTCTAAGACATGTGACATGCAAATACTATAAATTCACCAATTTTTAAAAAAAAAAAACAATAGTTCACTACTTTAAAGACTTTTTTTAAAGTTGTTAACTCCAGAGATCGTATTATAAGTAATAAACGCTTTCTTTAAATAAAATGAATTTAGAAAACAATTTATTATAAAATTATTTATAATTAGTTTGGAATAGAAATTTACCAATTTATGATACAGAAAAAAAGGAGCCAAATTATTAAACGAAACGAACACAAACGTCTTCGTTTTCTATATGATTTTAAATTCTTTTCTCAAATTCAAAGAAATATTTTTATTTCTTAATTATTTGCTATTTAATTTAATTAATTAATGTGATTTTATTTAAATAAATCTAAATCCCAGAAATATGTTTCTGTTATTAAAATAAAAGTATTAGTTCTTTAAAAAATAAAAATCATCACTTATATATGAATGAAAATGATATTAACCATGATCATAGCTATCTAAGTTCAAAAAAATCAAAATTCCATTAATAGCAAAACATTTGCATCAATAAATATAATGAAAAAATGCTTTTTTATCATATGTTTATTTTTCTTATTTATTTGGTATGTTTATATTTTGATTCCCAATTTCAGAGATTCTAACAACCTATATTTAGACCTAGTATCTGCTGTTTACATCATAAGTACATAAATCATACATATTTTGTATTAAGGAGCATAAGACCAAAGGAGCATAAGGAGCCAAATATGCCAAGAAAGTTTTTCCAGAAAAAAAATTGGTATGTATTTCTAAATATGATTTTTTTTCTAAAAATGCATAAAAGTAATGCATTTAAAAATATTTATAGTATTAAAAAGTAGATTCTCTTAATTTATATTTTGTGATATTCAACTTTTAATTTAATTCTCCGTTATAAATATCAGCCGTCTTCTGCAACAAGGTTGCACTCTATATTTAAATAATATTTTAGTGTATATAATATCTCTATATATAATGCATCTACCTTTTAACACTCTATATTTTAACAGCATCAGTATAATCGTATCATTTAATCTAGAAGAACTTAATAGGTTCATTGATTTTTTTATAAGGAACTTATCATTATAAAAGGAAATACTATTTTTAATTATCTTTTCACAAACAAATATAGAGCACGTTTATTGATTGGCTGTATTTGTGAAAGTAAAAATAAATTGGCGAAATCGTGCTAGATATTGATATTGAGAGGGCATGGCCATATTTCATTTTCGGATAGTCACCAAATAAATGGTGACAAAAGACAGGCAACAACTGTTAATGTTTTAAGGACTCGTGAACTTGTATACTACGTAAAAGTTGTCGAAATAGGCACGGAATTGTACGTGGGATACATGGATCGCAGATCAATGCGCTTGAGTCTGCCTATTTGGTCGAACAAATTTGCTATTTACCAAAAGCGAATTTTATTTGTTTTTAAATTTCAACACACGGGGATTCCTTCAATAAGAAGAATGTTTGTACTGACATCCATCCTGATGTATGAAATATGGAAGAAATATACTTTAATCACAAATTAAATTTCTGCAACCGACCATACAGTAAGTTTTCTTCAGATGACGAGTATTTCTTAGTTATTTCTTCCTGTTGATTATCTTGCTTATATTTCATCTCCATTTTAAGTGTATTTAATGATTAAAGCTGTAGGTTGTCTAATTTTCTTTTCAACAAATCCAATGAATAAAATGTTATTACTTAAATTATATTCATTAGGTGTCTTTTTTAATGTAATCATTTCATTAAATAAAAATGTAGTTCCAAGTTTATTTTGTGTTTTTAAAAAATCCTATTATTTTATATTCAAAAACGCAAGTTGTCTGAAATTAAATGGCAAATCTGTTTAACAGGGTTCGTTTAAGAATGCTCTTATCTTTGATACTAAAAGATGAGCATGCTTACCACTTCCGGTTTGATCTGAATGACCACAGGTAAGTATATTTATAGCTCAGTAGTGTTCAAGTAATGAGTTTTGATCATATCTTAATTTACATAATCAATTTTATTTATATTTGAGGTTTTATTTAAATAAAAGAATAATTTGTAAATGCGCGTATCTATACTCTGTATGTTCTAAATGAAATGGTTAGATTTTAAAGCTTTTTTAATCAAATATTTACCATTTAAAGTCTTTTTAAATCAGTAATGATACCTTTTTATGTCAAATTAACGAAAACATCTAAATATAGTGATAGTTTATTCAAAATTTAAATGTGCACACAATTCTTTAACTGTGCCATAAAACTTGATGCCACGGAACTTATTTGTTAATTTCGCTTTAAATTGTGATATTATTAATTTCATAACTTGGTAAATTTTATTTATAAATGAACGAAACCTTAAGAATTAAAAAAATATTACTGTGCGAAGATTTTTCCTCTATATAATTAATACAAATAGGAAAAATTTAAATTTCTGCAATCTTTTTGAGACAATAAATACAAGTATTGTATTTATTGTCTCAAAACAGCATAAAATTTAATTCTTTACTTAAAATATAATTCTTACTTATAAAAAAATTCTAAATTTCTTAATTTAAAAATATGATTTAATTTATTTAAAGATTTTTTAAAAAAGAGAAGGATATAATTTTTTCTAATTGAAAGTACATATCTATCTCTAACAATTTAGAAATTTGCTATTGAGCAATCATAATGATAAAGCTTCAGAATTCCATTGTTCAAATTAAATTTACTAGAATTTCACTTTTTTATTAGAAACTCTACAAAAACTGCTGTTAATCTTTTATTTATGTTCAAAAATGAGTTGTAAATAGGGAGTGGAAGAAAGGAGATAAAGCCCAAGATATACTTAAAAATTTGACACAGGATTGCAACAAACTCAAATCTTATGTACATTAAACCGAATGAGATGAAGAATCGATCTCCGTATAGTTTCCAGATTCACATAAAACTTGCGAAGTAATATAAAGTATAAGATGTCGTCTCTTTTATGTAATACGTTTTAAAAATGAGAGGTCTGTTTTCAATATAGCACTTGTATAGCTTGAAAAGGGTTATGATTTTTATAAAGGGAATGTTGAAAAATGTGTTGCAATCGCTTTTCATCAAAGAATTCTTTATTTTTATCCTGTCAGAACATGATGAAGTTTTTTGGATGAGGTTTTTGGCGTCAACAAAAATCCGTTGGGTAAAAAAAATTATTATATGTACAAAAATCTCAAAAAATCAGCATTAATAACGTGTTGCCATTGCATTTACAAAATATTTGATAATTTTTTAGATTGTTTGCCATACTCAAGTGACTCATTCAATAAAACAATGAAAATGAATAAATATATTACTTAAGTTGCACGAGCACGTGGTGCTTGACCACTCAAGAAATTATGTTCTAACATGATACATTAAAACATGCATAACAAATTTAAATCTTTTAGGTTTTTATATTTAAATTTTTATTTATCTATTCATGGCGAGTAATTCTTCATGAATCTACTTTCCCGTATTTAATCGAAAATAATTATTGCATTTTTTTATATGTAACCACTTTTGACGATGAAGATATTCTTCAAAATAGCAATAAAATATCAGAGACTGGAAATAACTATGTGGAAATCACTATACTGGATGATGGCGAAACTGTTGAGACTGCTTTGCACAACACGTCATTAACAATTCTATATAACATAAATCAACATATTCGAAGAATTTCAAGTTGTACCGAATTATAATCTCACGAGAAACTGTTGAAACGGGGAACAAATAAGAAATAAGTTAAAGATATTGTGGAGTTTACAAAAGTTGCACAATTTTCCTGAAAATCTGCTCCTGGGAAAACATTCTTAAAAGTTCAAATATATTATACACGATTTCTTTGCTTTAATTCTATTGGCTCAAAAAAGAATATATAATACACAGTTATATATAATTGTAAATGGTATACAACTGCATATGAAGAAATTTTTAGAAATAAGCACATTTTTTAATCTTAAGTATAAAATAGAAACTAATCAAATGTCTCAATAATCGAGACAATCCATTTTCATTTTTAAAAATTAGTGTTGATTTTTAGGAGGAAAATAAAAATCAGTTAGCTATTGTATAAAAAGCAAAAAACAAATTCATAAAATTCTGATAGTTTGAACAAAAACTTTAAAAAATGCCTTTGGTACATAAGGACATTTTCTTGGGAGTCGTAAGAAAAAAAGACGGAGCAATCTAATTATTTACAAATTTAATAAAGATTCAAAAATATAATTAAAAAATTCTTTGATATTATACTAAACAAGAATTCAGCAAATTCGGGCAAATAGATAGAATTTCAAAGCTATTTTAGTGCGTTTGATGCTGTTGTAACAAAATTTTCTGTTTTTGTAATTATTATTTTGCTGGCTACCTTTGGAGATCAATTATTTCACCAGGATTAAGGGCTACAAAAATTATAGTTTCCTTAGAAAATTAGCTTTGAACTTTAAATTTTATACAGCTATTGTATTATTGCATACTACAGCTAATCACCGGGGCTGAAGAAGTGAGACAGGTAGCGAAACTGCGCATCATGGACGCTCTAGCAGCTGATAAACGACGACCCAGGTAGCAAAGTCTGTTGTACAGTATTGTGAGATATTATATGATATTAAGCAACATTCAACAATATTAAACAATGTCATACAATAATGTACAGCATATGTGTACTACTAGGTGATATGATGAGAGCCACTGACAAGTCCATTAGAGCGATGGAGACTTAGTTTGGGTCTTTACTCCAGCACGGAAATTGGGATTTTCCGAACTGCTTCTTAGGCGTTATTTAGGCCGTTACAGAATTATTTGAATGTTTTCCAGCATAGCAATTGAGATATTAATCATGAAAACGAACAGCCGGCGAAGAAATGAAAAAGAATTAATTCCTGTCCTGAGACTGAAACCCTACTACTATCTAAATAGACAACCAGATGACGCGGGGGTGTATATCAGAAGGAGACCTTTTACGAGGATCTAATGCAGATGACACAGCGGGAGGCTGATTCTTCTTAAGAAGGGGAAAAGGTGACGAAATTTGTTGTAGTTCGCTAACGGCTGAATGGCTCAATGGTAGAATGCTACGAATTGAAAGCGACAGTTCGGATCTGACTGCAGGCAAATTGCCTTAAAATTGCTTTGTTATTAATTTACTTTTTTGCTATTTCCCATTTGTTCTAGAATGTTCTTATGATTTCTGTATCTTTCTAAATCTGGAAGAATTCGAGTTATTTCGTTTTATGGATAAAAGCAGATAAAAGACTTCCATGTAGGAAATTTCGAGTTGAGATTAGTGATTGTTATCTTCGACTTTAGAAAACACGTTTTATCTACGCTAACTTCATCTATGATCTATGAGACAGGTTTTTTTAACTATTAAGAAAAAGTACTAAAATTTCAATGAGTTTTTAATTAATGGAATACCTAGCTAAAAAATCAAAAATACTATTCCAAAGAGCATATTTATACCCTCCAAAGTATGTATGTGTCATATTTGGTAACTATTGGGAGAATGATTAATCTTGTACCTCGGCAACACATACGCGCGCTCACTCTCACGACGCGTACTTTTATTTTTATTATTAACAGAGATTCTAAAGAAAGAGCTTTAAATCTACTTAAGATGAAACGTTTGACCAATTTATGTATACTAAAAGTCTAGATTAAAGTATAAATTCCTGCTCTAAAAACGTCTTTGATATTAGGACTAGGACTAGTTGAAATTCTTCTAAAATTAAAAACACAGTATCATCACATAGAGAAAATTTTCTAAATTGTAATGGTGGTTAGGAAAGAGGGATGCCACATTGCGACTGTTTGTACAAGTGGGCACAAAGTGAAAACCGAGTTATGAATTCTGGCTGGCATCTAGATCGAAGTTTTTTTGAAGGGGTTATCGTGTTCACATACAGAAGACAGACATAATATTAAAAATGTGTTTTCGGATTCAGGAAGATTTGAGCCGTGGTAATCGACAAAATCCCGAGTTTTCGACCAATACAATATTTTCTCAGCATTTCATTAATATATATATATTCTAATAATAGGAGAAAAAGGCAAAAGCAAGATTAAATATTGATAGAAACATATATAACTGAAAAAAACTGAAACGCAACTTTTCTTTTTGGTATTATTTCCAGAAAATATTTCGGCAGTTACTCATACTATTTGATCTGTAACCTAAATAAATAAAGATGAGTTAAAAATATCCACATAAATAAATTAAGGCTGCATTTTGCTGTTCTTTTTCTGGGGAAGAGTGTCATCAGTTTGCTATGACAAGAGCATTATATGCCATCATTATGTTAGACATCGCATAGCTTAGCTTTTGTTGCATTATTCTTTTGCAATCCATCTGTCATGCCCATTATCGTCTGGACACAAATGGAACAGGGGCTTCCGACCTCCTTTCTTCACCCACCTCCCCGTTTTCGAACATTTTTTCGGGTGTCCTGATATCCTCCCCCGCAGTGATCGCGACGCGCTGACGACTTTCGGCTGAACTCTTGCATTATGCAACAACAATTCGGGAGAAAAGTTTGTTTGCTTTTGCAAGTTCCTTAAAAGTTTGGCGGAGAACAAAAACTCTGCACACCTGTAAGCGATTATTTTACAAGAATTTCAGCGTGGTTGAATTTTTTTCTGGCATTTGGAAAATAAATTGACAATTCTAAGATATTGAAATTTTTTTATATTTTTAAGAACGGAAGGACATTTTGAAAGTTTTATTTTTAAATTTTCTAAATAAAGGAAACTAATAATGTATCATCAATAGAATTATTTCGTTTTTTTTTCCAATCTTTTTTTTTTACAGATTTTCTCTTTGACACTGTAATTATGTTATTTATGTTAAGCCATGAAATAACTTGCTTTCACCTTCGAAACTGTATTGTCTCTGGTACTTTCTGTACTAAGCAGAATATTTGAGTTAATCCTTTTTCCTTATCTAGCTAAACATATAGATATTTAATTGGAATCGAATTTAACATTATTTATCTGATATTTTGATGTGTAAATGTAATAGCTGCGCAAGATATACAGTGTGTATGTAACATATTACAGTGTGCAAGTAACATTTTTGCAGATGTCAGGTCGATATTAAAACAAATTTAGAAATTTGTTTTTTCTACGAGAGGGCGTAATTTATAATTGGGTACGCGAAACGCGTCCATCCTTTTATACTGGGACATAAGAGAGAAAGCCCGAGAAGTTTCGCCCTCGACGAATTCACTGAGGATTTTTTTACTAGATACAATTCAAGAAAAGGAATCTTAGATATCAATAGAAGAAATGCTGAGGGTTTCAGGGATATTCATACCTTTGCTTGCAGTATGAGAACTGTATGCCATCAATTTTTAAAGCATTTGCTAGAATCATTGAACTAAAAAAGTGCGACTTGGAACAGGAAGTGATAGAAAATTTCAAAATAAAGTAGAAAATTGAGATTTAAATAAGATTAGGGGATATCATTACATATATTTCCTTGTTGTGTTTTATCGACCTTCTTAGCAAATGGAACTAGTACTTTTGTCCGTATCATTCTATCATTTTGTGGCTGCTTACACAAGTAAACGCCGTCGTTATCAATGGTGGTTACATTATATGATAATATAGTGCAGTGCCGTAAAAGTAAATTATTTAATTTCCAGTAAATCTTCCTTATCATTAAATTTAACCTTTAATCATTTCCGTCTCCTTCAGTAGCCCAACCTCAACTTATAAGGCAGACGTCTACCCATAATATTAGAAACACAATTATGGGTTTAGCAAAGAATTAAATTAAATGCATATCCTAGATTTAAATCCCGAAAATACACAATCCAGTTGCAGAAATGGTAACACAGCAAATATTAAATAACTTAAAGGGGCAAAACCTTTGAAAGTTTACTTTAAAAATGTAAATTTTTCATGCAAACTGTTCGCATTGTATCTGTCGAGCTCCATAAGAGTTGTAATGTTGCCATAATTTTATTGCATTGTTGATCTGTTGTGAATGTCTATGTTAAGTATATGTTGTCTATTTAAATAGATACATTTTTCATTTAATTCAGAACCATTTTTTTGTCTCAGTCTTTTAGATGCCACATCCTTGAGGTCAGATAAACTTTCTATATGCTTGATCCCCGTTTAAAAGATGTCTAAGTAGTTTCCGAAAGTTGAACATTGTATTAAACCTTCATTTCTCATTATGTAAATTTTTTTTGTCAATTCTAGTATATCATATCTTAAAGTAACTACTCAAATTATTAAGTGAAATTTTTGTTCATCTATTTCAAAATGAAATTATTTTTTTTAATTCAATAAAAGGCTCTTTATCTTAAGAATCCCTAACTTTTTATCAGTTAAGTGGGCTCTCATGTCAGAGGAAAAAATAGTTTGCTAATGAAACCAAAGGGAGTGGTATTCTCATAACTTTCTGAAATACCCTCTAATAAAGAGGCTATCCAGGTCCTCCCCCCCCACACACTTCTCAGCTAAAAATTGTGGAGCTTGAGTAATAAAATAGTGAGCGCTTTAGGTGTCCCAGACGTATAAAAGTTACAAATATAATATTCGCATCATGCTTGGCAAGTAATTTGCAATTAATACGTACAAGGGGAGAACATGGGGTTGAAATCTCATATCAGAATAGAGGTTTAATATAATAATAGTATAGATTTAAAATGTTCATTCATGAAAATATTAAAACAAAACGGCCAGTCAATTTCGAAAAAAAAAGATCATTAGAATTATGGTAAAGCTAGTATACTGATAACTTGACTCCCATCTCGATTGTCTCACTGGCGTTGTTTCTAGGTAACGACTTACATGCCGAAGATCAGAGGTTCGAACCTAGCAGGCACTTTTGACTTTTTAAATAATTCTTATTCAATTTAAAATTTACAAATACTTTTGATTAGAATGTTTTTAATTTTTTTAATCCAAAAATAAATATTTAATATTGCAATACATAAAAAAATTAAAAATATATACAAAAATATTGATGCATTATAATTATTAATTAAAAAATTAATTAAAAAAAATAATTATTTAAATTAAATTATTTACAGATAATTTTAATTAATATGCTATTTATTTTTACGCAAGAATAAATGCTTACTCTTTAAATACTTAAATTATAATTTACTGTTAAAAGGAAAAATAATAAGAAACGTAACATTAATGGATACAGATAATTTAACTTGTTTGCATCATTTTCAAATTCTTGAATTTTAATTAAAATAAATTACTGATTCTAACTGGACGAAACTGCATTTATATCAAAAATTGAAGGGAGCTACTAATATTTTTTAAATATGTCAGCGAACGTCCTCAATTGCAATAATCAAAAGAAATAGTAGAGAGCAGGTATTAATTTATTGAATGCATAGGCAGATGGTTCAAAGCGTATTAAGAGTATACAAATTTCTTTCTTTCTTTAATCTTTCTTTAATTTCTTTTAATCGTACATGATCAAGATATAAATTCCCAATATAATAGTATAAACATTCAATCAACTGTATGCCATCAAGTGTCATCAACAATTTTAATAAGATGATATGGAATCCATGGTTCGATGTCCAACTTTCTGATGATAGAGGGACATTTTTAAATGTAAAATATTTTTGCTTTACCATAGATCTCTTAAATAAACTTGACCCTTGCAGGCAATCATCATTTATCAGTTGAGCAAGATGTCGAAATATATTTTGTATCCAATGTTTTTACTATAGTTGCCATTCGGGTTCTTGTATGTAATCGAAAATAAATGTATATAGGATAATTTTTTAGAAATGTTGAATAATTTTTTTACGATATGATAACTTATAATTGATAATTATCACGATTCATGTTGCGTTTAATACTATTTTTAAATTTTAAATTGGAATTTAATTATTAAAATAATACAAATTTCCTGCATAAAAGTAAGTAGCATATTAATTAAAAATATCTCAAATCATTACTTGAATTTAAATAAAGTTTTAACAATGCATCTGTATACATAACTTTTTTCTTCTAAAATTTTAATTTTAATAATATGTATTTCTATAATAAGCATTTATTTTTTGGATTAAAAAAACTAAAAACATATTAATTAAAAGTATTTGTAAGTTTTAAACTAAATAATTATTAAAGAAAGGGAAAAAATATTCAGGTTCGAGCCTGTGACCTTGTATACGAGTCGGTTACCTAGACAACCACGTTATTGATACCATCCGGATGGGAGTCAAGTTATCAGTATAAGAGCTGTACCCAAAAGTTTGAATACCATTTTCAGATAATTATCTGGCCATTGCGTTTTAATATTTTCATGAATGAACATTCTAAATGTATACTAAAATTATACTAAGTCTCTTCTCAATCTCAGATTTCAACCCCTTTCCCTCTCCTCATTAGCATTTTGTCAATAGTATTTAAAAATCAAATTTTGCTCCAGACGCCTTTTTCACATACGATTAAAACAAAATTTGATAAGTAATCACTAATTGTAGTCATAAGATAATATATCAAAATTAATCTATTTCAGTCAGTTTGTTTTTAAGCTGTTGTATTTACATAAATGTACAGACGGAGAGACGCTCACAACCTTGCTGTTTTTTTACTTAAAACTTGATGGGTGTGTACGATATAGATGTTAAATGAGTACACTAAATTTTATTTATCTATTTATTTTCATGTTTTAGTTATTGTGCTAACCTACATTCGAACAACCGGATATAGAGACTTTATTTTCAATGATTCCGGTCAAAAATTGACAGAAATCTATACACTTTGAGTAAATATTGCATAGAAAAACTTCTCAGCGAAGCCCGAAGCGTTTTTAAATTACCGTTATCATAGAAAGACTTTTTTTAAATCTACTTTTCGCACTTTTCAGATATAAAACGTAAAGATTCATCAAATCTCTATTTCGTCAAATAGAACTTTTGGCGATTAGAGTACTTAGGTTTCATAATTGTAAAAGTAAGAATAAGTAATTTTATAACTCGTAATTCTTCAAACAACTGATACTTCCTTCTAAATAATACGGGACGCGGTGTCCTGGTAGTAAGGTCTCGACTTTGGAATACGAAGGTTTTAGATTCAAGACCCGATTTCACTAAAGAACTGTCGTGTAAGTGAGTGTGGTTCACGTTACATCCGTCGTGGCTAATCTTCGTCCCGCCGGTGTGATATAGAAGTTTGGATATGGGTTGCCAGCTCAGGTGTCGTCCTCGTCAACTGACTTCGGTTCAAAACTAAGAGGTCCACCCCAATATAACCTTAGCGTTGCTTTAAAAACGGGATTTAATATAGCCAAACTAATTTAAAACTAAAACTTCTAACTATTTCAAAATCTTCACTGCCTGTAAATTCATCTCAGATTAACCTCGTCATTCAAAAAATTAACATTTTCTGAACTAAGAAACGGAAACATGTCTATAGTTCAAATTATCTACTAGGTTTATATTACAGAGGTTTTTGTCAAAAGGTGAGAGTAAAATTAAGTCTTGAATTTTTAAACCGAGAAATTGTGTTTCGTCGTTATTTAATTTTCAGATACTAGGGATTCCGATTCGCTTCTTTTTTGCTTAAAAACGACTAAAGTACTGGCACTTTAAAAAAAAACAGTTTAAAAACAAATTAAGTAAACGTGTAAATAAATAACGCTTATCTGTTTATCATAACATTTTCCCAAAATTTTTAAATTAAGTTTAAGTCAAACATCTTCTAAATACTTGAACTGGAAATAGTTAAGTGAAGAATGCACGTTGAAAATATCTTCCGTGAGAACTAACACCGCAAGCGTATCGAAAATTTGGATCAAAGTTTAAATTAATTGAATTTAAGGTAAAAAAGAAATTCAATTAAGAAAAATACGAAAGGAAAAAAATATTTCCGCTCTACCGAATTTGGGATTGAAAATTAGCTAAAAATAGAGTTTGGAAAACGACGAAATCAAATTATTCTTATACTGGTTTCATGGACATCTGTTTACAATGAAAATGCCGAATCTAAATTAGTAAACGTTTTGAAAATATAGTTTGTAAAATAATTATTAAAACCAATTTATTTACGTATTGTTGATAAACTTTTTATTACATTTGGAAACTAAATCATTTAACTTTCCTTTTATTTCGAAAATATTATTGGAATTCGAAGAAAACCGATTAGATTTAAAAGTGAAATCCTTTTTTGGGAAATATATATATTTTTTCTTTTATATCTTGAAAACTGTTTTTGTTATGATCATCTTAATAAGTGGAATTATTTGAATGCTATTTCCTTATTAAAAGCACTATAATAAGAATTTCCTTTTAATAATGAATTAAAAGTAAAGAGATTATTTCAAATTAAACAAGATTATTAAAGATTTCTTAAATCTAAGTAATATATTGATTTTTAGCATTTCTGAATTCCACATATGAGCTGTATTCTTAATAATTCATTTTACTGAAAAGATTTCAATTCCATTTTCTTATTATTTGATTTCATTTCAAATCACATTCATCATATAATACTCATTTTAAAAAAGAATGCAAAAATTTAAATGCAAAAAGTATATAAAAGTTATATAAATACATTTTAAATAATATGAATAAAAACTTGAAGATAATAAAATTGAGCACTCGACAAACACACATAGGACTATTCTATAAAAACAGAAATTTAAAATTTGAATAAATAAAAAAATATTTATTCAAAGAAATCAATTCTTTTTTCCGAATATTAACTTCATAAAACAAATTTTTCTAGTGAAAGAAACATAAACAAATAAAATTTCTTTGAAATGTTCTTCGCCCAAATTGAAATCAATATAATAAAAAAATCCTTTACCGTTTAAAGAATAAAATTTTCCCCTTTATAACAAAAACAGAAAAAAATGTATAAGTTGTGAATTTTATGTAATAGAATATTATTTTTATGCTCTCATATACAACGGACTACTAACTATGACATTAATTGAAACGTAAAATGTTTAGTTTCTAAATATTGGGAAAACACAACATATAAAATTCGTAACTGGTTTTGGGTTAAACCTTGAATTAATTTTTAAATTAAATTTTGAATCTAAAATTTTTCGAATTTTGTGGGGTTAGAAATGATAACTCAAAACCGCTTCAGCAGTCTTCCCAATACTTTTTCTATATTCTCTGATAAAAATGTTATTCCCCCAGCATAAAAACTCTGGACCATGGATAATGACGTGAATATCTTGTTTGAGATCGGCGATTAATAAACATGAAATATAGATCTTATTGCTGAATCTGGTGTGCGATCTTTGGCTTTTGAGACTTGCAATGCGGTTATTCGAAAACCGTATAGATCGTTTGTCTTTTTTTCAGTCCAAGTGAAACTAAAACTTCAACATAGAACTGCCATTTTATTAATAAGATCAGATATTAAATTTGATTTATTTAAGTTATCGTGTTTTTGTACATATGAAAGTACAAACCGAATCACTAATCCTTTGTTGGATAGTGTTTAAAATTTGACACGAATCCAAATTTTATCTGCTAGGTACGTTTAATAAAAGTGAAATGTGTAGATAAGTGTAATATTAATTTATATACTTAAAGTTTGTAGCTTGTATTCGAACTGCCAGATGACCGCTGAATGGATTTAACACAAAATTTGATAAAAATTTACAAAACATGTAAAGTTCTTGTACCAAATTTCCTCTATCTTGTATCCTCTCAGTTATTGGGTTCACAGACAAACATAATTTGCGGAGTGAGTTTTCCGGACTTGGGGAGATGTAGAACAGATTTATTTAAATCTGAAGTTCAAATTTTACGACGATTCAATATCTATTCTATGTGAACTTTAAACACTAGAAAGTAAAAATGGAACCTTCTAAAAGGAAGAAATTATATTTGAAGGTGCGAATTCGTATCGAGTTTTTGACAATCTGTTACTTTTTTGACAATGTGCCAGCGGAAGCATATTAAGAAATGGCCCATTCCAATACATTTAATTTGTCAAGTGATCTATTCACCAGAATTCTATAATTTGCATGACATTTTGAGTCCTATTTTTTTTACGAATAGAATTTTTATTGGCTTATTTATGTGAACGTGTAAGAAGTAAGTCAGTAGTTAGAGATTAATTTACTTCAGCTGTTTAGAGATAAAAAAAAATCCAGTTTGTGACTGCCACATATAGTTATAGAATGTGTTTAATTTTGGATTAAATTGGTTGATCTGAATGGAATAAAAAGTGAAGTTTTCTGGAACCAAGATCAGTTTGAATGATACTGCACCTAACACAAAATTAAAGATAAAAAAATGGAAAAGAATTCTAATTATATGTGTAATAATTATACATGTAATTAATCGTAATGTCGGTGCAAAAAGAGAGCGGGAAAAGGCAAGAATTTAATAAGGTAAAAGTTTTTAACCAACGCTGAGAAGCAATCAAATGTTAAAAGAAATCGTAGAAAGCGCAGAACAAAACCTGAATTCTGGACAGTAAACGAGTAAATCTTGGGAAAGAAAGTTCATTTGATCCGTTGGATCTAGAGTAATAGTTTTGAAATCTTTCAATAAGAAGGATTACTTTTCTATACTATATATTCGATAATTTTCACTGTACAGAGAGCCTTTTGACATCTTAAAGAAATCCAGAAACGTTAGAAGTGAATGTTTCAATTGGTTTATTGGTTACTAGAAATAATTAGATGCTATATCTTAAAATTCATTTAATTCAACTTCCTTCTTGAATCGTAAGAAATCAAAAGATGCAAACCAGCATTAATAAATGATGCGTCTAATGTTTTTTTCAAATAGGAAAAATTCATGGGTTCGATCATTCTCGGAATCGATTTCAGTAATAGCGAAATCAGTTCAATTTAAAGATGTTTAAATGCTTTGACAACAAGATTATTTGATACTCAATGATCCTGGTAATTTGGTACCTGCACGAAATGTAGTAATTACCAACCAAAAAGTCAACAATGCAGGTAACGCTGATCATTATCAACAGTTGAACCACTTGACATACGAATTTATTTAACTTCCTAATTAGATGACACATCCAATATTAAGCATTTATTGTTATTTTAATTCCTATAATAATGTAACGAGTTTTAAGATAATGAAAAGTTTCTAAATGATTCTGGAAATTTAAATTACTGAATAATTTCACTTAATTGCAGGTTTAAAATAAATAATTCAATAATTCGATGCGCGTGTCAGAGACGTCATTGTATATGAAATGGTTAAGGATTCAGTTGTTGGCACATAAAATTTCAGTGAGCAAAATTAAGAGAGAATGCCCTAAAATATATATAACTAACTTGACGTATTAATTCTCGTAATGCTGCAAAACATCTGAATATTTTATACCTTTATAAAAATTTATGACACAGATTTTTGTAACAATAACCTTATCAGCAAAGAACATTTCAGGGTTCACTTTCTCGTATTTGTTAAGAATGTCAAACAAACAGTTTGGAACCTTCTCCTTTAATTTAGTGGACTCAAAATTGTACACAAATGTATTACTGAGAGTTGTAAATATTTACTGTAAAAACTATTCGATTGACCGGCTGTATACTACGCATATGTGGTGACTTAAGATTATTTTGTTTGCTCCTTTAGAATACTTTTAGCCTATTTAGAGGACTAAAAAGCGCGTTTCAAGTTTATTTGATTGTAGATAATTAACACTTAAACATAAAAAACGGCTTTTAACAGTTTCCACGGTCACATAGTTTATTGCTTTCATTTTCACTTGTGATTCAGATATTAAAAACTCAACAATCGAACTTACTGCATTTCAGGTTATCATATGCTAAAAAAGCCCAGGGTGAGACCTAATAGTAGTCATTTAACTGATTTTACTTGTTTAAATCTTTTCCGTTGATTAGTAGTTGAAATATTTTACCAACAATACTTTAATGCATTAACTGATGCGTGACTCGTCCGAGGTTCACATCAACTGTCCGACAGTAGTGAACCGTCTTTGTAATTGGGTGATCCTCTTCTCTAATATAGTTAAAAGATAATAAAGAAGAAATCATTCTATTAGATAAAAGTTACGCTCGTTAGGTCGGAATCTTGAAAGTAAAATGAAATTCATTCATCTAACGAGTCATGTTTCTTTGTTTCGGCGATTCTTACTTAATTTCCCACTATCATATTATATGCAATTTTAAGAAAAATCTAGATATAAAAGGCACACATCAAGTTCCAATTATCTAATCTGCAATGTTTTTAAGCTGTCATATCTACAGAAAATAGGCAGATAAATAAGCGCAATAACAAAAATAGTGTTTTCCAGTTCTTCAAAAATCTACATATAACTCATCAAAAATGATCAAATGAGTTTTATATTAGGCACAATAATTTGTTTTTGAGCGTTTTTAAAACAAAGTGAAAAGGATTAGTTTTCAACATATGAGAAAGTTGGAAATATAACATCGGTAATTATAGCCAATTCAACTTTGATATTAACCTGAATATAGTCTTTCTACATAGATACCAATGCTGTGCATCGCTGAATTTTAATAATATGGAAAACATAGAATACAAAATGTTATGCTAATTTTGTTGAAGGTTCGAATAAGTGATCATTCGTATTAAAAACCTTTTAAAAGCATGGCTCAAATCATGGCTCAAACACTTTTGGTGACACTCTCGATGACCTTAATTTCTTTGAATCTAAATTCATGTGATAAAAATTTAATTCCAAAGAAAGAGAAACTAAAAGGTGGCGTGTACAACTCAACTGTTTCAGGGATTCTTAAAAACCGTCCCTTTCGAACCATCGAAATAATTGAAGGAGATTCATTTATATTGCTTATTCTCTGCAATAAGTCGCACACGACTCAAATGATAAAAAAAGAATAAAAACTATTGTAAGCTAGTAAGAATATTGTATCGGTTTTAATTATATGGCTACTATTATTTAACTTCCAATCATCGAGTATTTTTTATTAAAAATTTTATATTTTACATGAATAATTCGTGCAACCATAAGAAAATGGTATCCTTATGTTTCTACTAATTAGAATTCAATTATGGTATTTTAATGAAATAATTTTCTGCCAAATTTCAAGATTATTATGTGTACTATCTTGAAGCTAGAGTTGCAATAGAATACCAACTATGTGAGGGTTTTTTTTTTAAAAAGAAAGCTTTTTATTAACTTTTTATTTACTGTCGGAACTTAAAAGTACCACTTGAATCTGGATTTTATCTTGGTAATATGACTATTTTTGTCGATGATATTCTAAAGAACACGGGGAATGTACCCAAATAGTAAAAAGTTAATAATAAGCTGAAAGTAGGAATGAAATTTTTTAATTAGTAATTAAATTAATTAAGATATTTATATTAATTAAAATTTATATCTTGGTTTCTCTGGGATTATTCTGCAAGAAAACTTAACTAATGGTTCAAAAATCAAATTGAAAAATTGTTGACAACGCAATTCGTTAAATAAAGGGTTAAGACTTAATTTTATCAGTTGCTTTTATTCTTAATATAGATTTTAAAAAGTTTAATAATTATAAGAAAATAACTACAATAATAGATAACAAGACAATTAGAAATTGATTGAATAATAGAATAGCACATTTCTTTATATAATAATTAGTGTAATGCTATGATATATTTTATGATGTACTATTATTCATAGTGGGATAGCCTAATTTTTCAATTTTCATGACAATTCTTGGTTTTAAACTTTACAAAAATTTCAACGGAAACTAGAAACTGACTTTAAAATAATAATCTATTTTATTTGATTAAATACTAGCCTCAAAATGTTTTGAAGATTTACTTTCCCTCGACTTTTGTCTGTTATTGTAAATTTTGTTGCTCATTTCATTTAAAAATTAAGTTTAAGTTTTGTAGCATACGTACCTTAGTTAGAAAATTTACGAAGAAACCATGGCAGGCTATGAATTAAATGTAATTTTATGACACGATCGCTAAAATTAGAGTTTCTTAAACTCGCCAAATTCAGGAATCAAAAACAAACTCTCATCCAACTGGCAGGAACTAAGAAAATATTTTAGTTATTGAAGAACAGACCGCATTCTTGGCGAATCGAACACACTGTAATTTTAAATCTAACCTGTAATTCAATCTAAGGCATCGGAATCATAAATAAGCATTCAATTAACCAAGATTATAACAAATGGTAAAAATATACTCACGGGTTTAATTCCAAATGTCAAATTCGTAGTAATGTTTCCATGTTGAGTAGTAGGAGCATTATCATTAATGTTTATTACATTAACAATGCCGTCCATAGAAAACGACGCATTGCCAATTATACACATGACTTTGAAGGTTACCAGTTGTGTTTCTTCGGCATCTGGCGCTTGGTTCAGAAGTAAAGCTCCTGAAGTCCTGTTTATCTCGAAAATGTCGTAATCTGTAAATCCAAAAATTTTTATTAAAAAACTCGTGAAAAAGATAATTTAAGATTTTAAAGAATTAATAATAAAAAAAATTCTACTTTTCTAATCATTTTCTATATAATTTTCCTTTATTTGGTTTGCTAAATGTTTTATTTTACTTAAAAACTGATTAATATGAAATTTGATTTAGACATCTAATTAAAATATTTACTAACATGAAATGGGCGAAATTATAATTCGATAAATGGTGGAAGAAATCTCAAATAATTTTTAAATGGAAAGTCTGGTTCAGAAAAATGGTAACCTGCAAATTGATAATCCAACTTAAAAAGGAAAAAATTCTGTCTTTTTGCGAAAATCCTCATTTACGATGGAGGGTTATATTTTCTTAAAATTATGGAGTAAACTATAAGAGAAGATCAGGTATTCAGAATCAGACTATTTATATAAAATAATATATAATCGAAAAAGCAAAGGAAGCCTTTACATGGTTTCTTTTTTTTTTTTTTTTGTAAATTAAAAAGAAAAGCATGCCCGAACTATATAATGCTCTAGATTAAGGAAATAAGAATCAGATTAATGAAACAGTTGGATGAACAAAAATATAAAAAGTGTATATAGTGTTGGAGGCTATTTTCTGTTTTAACCGCAAACAGGAGTTAGGTGAAAATTCGATTTCTCATCAGTAATTAAAATACCATAGCAATTGTTGAAGGGCAATTTCGAGTTTTACTAGTTTATTAAATACACTTTTAGAGAAAAAAAATCTAAATCAATCGAAATAAGAGCCAGATCATTTGCAAAGGTGTGTATCAAAATATCTTCAGAATTAGCATTTAGAACTAATAAATATTTTGGAAACTTTCATAAACTCTAATTCGAAATAGTTATAACATTGCCTTTCGGAAGAAACTATTCATTAATTAAAAATACCTTTTCTATCCATTAAATAATAGTAGAATATAAAGTTAAAAAAAAGGAAGTGCCATGTAATTGAAATCTTTAAAAAATATATGTAATAGTGCATGGCTACGGAAAGTTGATTTAATATTGTGGAGGATAAATGCATTATGCCTTAATCTCCAGATTGTTGCGCTTTTATTTCTTGATGGTGTTTGTTTAATTGCATTTATTCGCTCTTAAATAAAGCACATTTCTTTGCAAGACATGTTTTATAGACAGGGTATTTATTCAAAGTAATTATAATCAGTTATGTAACAGTAAAAACTTTGTAAGATATTGTCTATTGCAAGAAGAAATAGATTTGTTCGTATATTCACATAATTCGAGGTCCTTTCCACCTTTCCATAAAAAGAAAATTTTGCGTTTTTTAATGGTTTTATAAAATAATTAAATTTCCTTCACACGTTAAAAATAGATGATACATTTTATAGTAAGAAGAATATAAGTGTTTCAAGAGTAATCTTACTTCATAAGAGGGATTAAACCCCACATCCAAATTGAAGCAAATTCTCTTTTTTCAGATAATTAAATACCAGATGTACATCGCTTTTTGAAAATATTGTTTACAATTGCTGGTTAAAATATAGCCTTAAATACTATGGTATTCCAGAAACAAATGATCAAATAAGTGTTTTATTTATTTATTTTATTTATGAGTACATCAAATTGATTTTTAGGATTTATAATAATTTTTGTTTTAATCAATGCTAATTTAAAAACTAAGCCATAATGTTACTAAAGGTTTTACAAAAGTTTTCTAGGCGTTTCTTTTAAATAAAAGAAATTTTATTTCGTAAAGTAGTTTTATTTTTGCATTCAGTTTTTACTGGCTGCGATTCAGAGAAATCACAACTTTTAAGATGATTTACTTAATTTGCAATAATAGTAGATTTCAGTTCACTTTCTAGAACTATTAGTCCTAGATTTGCTTTTTGAAGTTTTCTTAAAGGATATTAACGCCAGGTCACAGGAAATCTAGAATAATTTCTAATTCTGTTGCATTTTTAGTTTTATGCATCATTAATTACTTATTTAAAAATTCTTTTAAAACAATTTTTAAATAAAATTAAGTTTAAAATACAGATAACATCAAACCATCAACTTTTGACCTTCTATGAAAGTGAAACGTTGAAATTTCCAATGATGATACATTTTTAATAAATAAGGTGATTCATATACTTGTATATTGTAGAATAAATTTCATTGTAATATCAAAATTATTTTCAACTAAGCCAAGACGAAGACTTTTACAACAACCTAATAATATGATGAAATATAAAACATTAAATGTTGATGGGGTAATGCATTGGAATATAATTTAATTAGTTATTTTTTTAAAGAAAGAATTGACCTATGAGTCTTTTCGGTGTTTCTATTAAGTGACGTCAACTTCAAATGCCGATATTGGTTTATCTTTTGGTTTCTTATTTGCAAATAATTTATTTCGCACCACAAAAAGTCAAGAGGATGTAGTTTGACTTTATAAAAATCATTTTCAGTTGTTTAATCACATTCTTGAAATGTATGTTTATTCTTTAGTTACTTTTTGCATACTTTATAAACATATATTTAAGAATTGTATTTCTCAAAAAAATAAGTATGTAAGGTATGAATATTTGAATATAATTTTGAAATCAAACTGCATTATATTCATTGCATTTTAACATTCATGCAGTTGCCTACAGAATATCCCATTAATGACTTCTTGTGATAGAATTACTTGGATATATATTACTTGTTATCTTTTTTCAAACTTCCTGACTATACCAGATTGAGAAGGTTTAAGCATGAAATATTTAGAACGTAACAGCTCGACTTTATTTCTTGTATGGAACTGGGTTACGAACTTGAAACTCTCCAACCGAAGTCGAGAGCTTACTGTAGGATGTCATGACCAGAAAGTTAAAGCTGGATAAGTCTGTTGGTGCACGTCCATAATTCTCTGTTAATGCCTTTTTTTTTTCATTGAAGTGAAGGTTACGGAGGAACTGAAGGATTAATTTTTTAAAAATTCGCATTTTGCTGCGATTTCGCTATGTTATTCTTATAAGTGATTACAGAAAGCTGCCATTTCTCAAGTTGTCGTTTCGATACGGCAGCTATCAATGCTTTTTCATAGGTGTCATCACAGAAAAAAACATTTTACGAAAAAAGATTAGTCAAGGAGGTAGACTTTGAAACATGAAGCCAAAAATATTCAGAGGTAAATTAATCCAATAAAAAGTTTTTTTTTCATAGTCTCATATGTAATTAAGATTTAAAGGCAATTTATTTAGATTCTCCCCCAAAAAACGTACCGTTAAAATACCTTTGAGAACCATTAAATTTACAAAAAACAAAACTGAAGAATGTTTTAATTGCAGGGATCGATATCGGGAAAACTGATGAAGAGTGAGGTTTTTACTTTAAAAGAAACCTGATGATTGAAACATTTTCTTTTTTAGAACAAACAGGAGAAAGTCCCAAATATACTGCAGACAGGTCATTTTAGAAAGTCTTATATAGCTAATCTATTGTAGAAGGAAGAATTTCAATACATATAGGTTGTAACATTAACTAAAAAATCCAATTTCCCTCGATCGTAACGGGGCTGTTATTTTCGAATGTTAGATGCAATCGGTGAGAGGGAAGTAGACGATTTCATCAAGGCAAAAAGGAAAGGAAAAGAAGACGTTATCGAGGAAAATAGATCATAGCATGGTGGCCGACTAATACTGAATTCAAAAAAATCCAAACCCTATCGAATTTGGCAGAAGAAAAGTATCAAAACAGTCTTTGTGGAAAAGAAAAAATATTGCTATAAGGATATGAACTTTTTTTAATCATTTTAATCGATATTTAAATCCTGGCAAATCAGGTATATAGACATAAAACATGTTTCTCATGATATAAATGAGAGATCATTGTCCTCAAAATAATTTGAGGACGCGATCAAATTAAGGTTCTTTTTTGTGAAAATTTTTTACATGACCAACAAAAATTTATTTCATATACCAAACTAATATTGGTAATCACATTAAAATCGATTTTCGATTTTTAAAATATAATTTTTTAGACCTTTGTAATTTAAAGGTTTTTAATTATGCAGTATTCATAGTTAATGTTATCGACCACTCGCCACATGCTATTTTATTCAAAAGTAAAATACTAAATACTATACTTCAAAATAAAACAAAATATCTTCGATATTCAATAGAGGGATTACTTTTTTTCCTTTGTCATTCTCCAATGTTTACGAAATATTTCATATTCTGTGTTAAGCTTCATTATAACAGAGTGAATCAAACATGCATTTTGGACAACGTCTTGCAAATGAGTATCGTCGAAATTTTTTTTACATATTTAGTGTTTTTAGTTATAAGTAGGATCCCAAATTTTATCTGCAAGATTGTAGCATAAATTCTGAAATCTTGAATTGTTTTTTTTTTCTGAACTCGGTAAGATTTGAAATGCTATGAATTCATTAAAATTTTGTAGCAGAATATTTCGTACTTAAAACCTTTCTCTTTCAAACGTAGTACTCGGGAAAATAAATATTAATAATTTATTATTCAAATAAACATTTTATTACGTGTATTCCACTGGGAATTATGTAAATTTATCAAATAATAATCCTACGATATTATTTCTTCTGTTAAATATTAGCATTTTCTCTCACTGGTTGACAAGTCATTAATAGTTGCAACGTAAATAAATTAATATTTTTTAAATTTTTGTTTAAGATAATTTGTTTCGTATGTAAAAATGAAACAGTATTTCACATTTTTAATTACTATTTTCATAATCCATTTCTTTTATTTCCTGATATAGTGGCGTTTTAAAATTCAATAGATCAATGGTATTACACTATTATAGTACTTTCGGAATTAATTATCAATTTATTGGTGAATTCAGTTTAATTTGAAATTCACACAAGCAGCTACTCCAGCAGGGGATTTTGAGAAAGGGAATTTCAAAATTTTTCGTATAATGAATTACAAAGAAACTTCAATGAAGTAGAAAATAATTTAAATAAAAGATTTACGCTTTTATATACATAAAAAATCGTTTGTAAAAAATAATTTCATTAATTTTAGTTATTTAGCATAAATTAATTAAAATATTATAATTGGTGAATTCACCCATTTTTTTTCTATGAAAAAATCAAATGATTTCACATTATAAAAATAGAATTTTCTATTCTTATTTGATGCAATGCATATGAATAGATCTAAATAGATCCGAAGCTAATTATATTTCACGAAGTCTTTAAAATAAAAAAAGATGCTTTCATAATTATTCAAAAATCATGAAATGCTAAAAAAAATATAAATGAAATGCAGAAATTTCGAAGTCTTCAATAAATAATGGGATAGATAAATAAACGCAATTTAATTCCAGATATGCATTGGACATTTACCTTATTAATTTGTTATTCCTTTTAAAAAAAGATTAGATTTTTGTGATTTACATGATTACCTGAAATGTGTGCTCGTTATGAATCTAATAATAATTGAACACCTTCGCTGATTAACCATGTTACTTGGTACACTGTTTTATAAATATATATAGGCACTATCCTTAATGATTTCTGACTTAATATAAAGCTATTTCTAGAAATCTTTTTATGCATCTACAAAATCATAGACCATCATCACTCTCGTAATTATAGAAATCTCACCAAAACTATGGTTAATGAAAGTGATTTTATTGTATTAATACATTAAATGAAATTCTTGTTTTACCTTACTGTTCTTACCATTTCTTCAAGCAGAATGCTATCCAAAGTGACGTTGACGTTCGCTCGAATCCGGTTCCTGCATTTGATTCAGAGATTGAATCAGAGAATCTGGTTCCTGCATTTGTCGTTGTCAAAAACAATACGATAAAAAGATTTTAAAGTTTATACAAAATTTTCTGTTTACAAAACTTCATAGCAGGTTTCTATTTACATAATTTCATAGTAGTTTGAATAATATAATTTTTTAATCATTTTTATTTTTTTATTTTATTTTAAACTACTTTTTACTTTCCTATTCTATTGTTACTTATTATTATTTTACTTTATATTAAAGCTAACAATATATTACTATGAAATTGCTCGTGATTTTTTGCAGTGTTTTAACTTGAACTTAATAATAACCTTTAAACGATTGTGCATTTTTACAACTCAGTGTAGTAAAATAATTTAACGTTTTAGATTTCTTAGAAGAATAAATAATTTATATTTCTTTCAGGATTGGTGATGCGGATGGAGCCTGCAATACAAATGAAACCTTATATCGAAGCATTTATTGCATAATAGAATTCAGCTTCTAAAAATGCGTCTATCCTAATAAATAAAAATACAACGCTTCTTTTTTAAAATTCTGTCTGCTGATCTCAAAAGAGTTAATCGATGTAATTGCATAATTTTAATTAGGAAATGAATCATAGCATATTATTAGCAATAATATGCATGTTCTATAACACTTCTCCTAATCGATAAAAGAAGTGAATACTATTGGGCGTGAAGATCAAATGCTAAAAACGTAGCGATACTGATTTCAAAATATTTTAAATTATAACGATACTGTGGCAATACATCAATGATAAACGTATGTAAAATATTGATTATTATTAATAGAAAAAAATAAATTAAAAATTAAAATTTTAAAATCTTTAATACGTTTGCAGGTAATATGCATTTATATATGTATTAAATAATGGCAACGTTGGTTGAGTAACGGTTTTCGCATGAAAAAGTGTTGAAAAGAGTTCACTGCAATTACTTTCGGTCCAAGAAAACCAATGTTAGTATCTTTTATTTAGAAAACATTTACTCATTTCTTTTTAAAAATTTCATGGGAGTTATTTAAAATATTTCATTCCAAAGAATTACACGTTGATTTTTTATCATCAATATGTTATAACTACAACCTCAATATTTCAGCAATGCGATGAAAATTCCTGAAATAATTGCTTCAATTTTTTTAATACTTTCTGCTCCGATTGTATTTTATAAAAGGGTATCTAAATATTAAAAAGAAGCAATATAAAAAAGTTTAAAGCCAATTCATACTTAGGTCAACAAAGAAAATTTTTATTTTAGTTACTTTGTATTAGATAATCATAATTAATAAAATAAATTATTAAAAAAGAATGACTTTCGCAAGAATTGAACTCGCATTTCCCCCCTTCACTTAAAAAATTCAAAAACCTTTCCGTTTCACCGACTGAACTATTGCATGTTGATACCGATTTTCATTACAAACTACTAATGATGTTAATACAGTTTTTTAAATAATAATTCATTAATTAAATTTTAATACAAAATTTAATTAATGAACTAATATTTAAAAAACTGTATTAACATCAATTGCCATCCACTACAAGTTTGAAAAATGTATTTGAACTTGAGTGGATGAATAAAAAGTATTTTATAAATGATTAAAAATTTGAACAAGAATTATATACATATATAGGGAGAGTAGGAACTATAGAAGGAATTAAAAAAGTTTCTACTTTGAAACAGTTAAAATGTTTAAAACAGAAATCAGATAACAGACTTTCGATATAAAAAATGCTTCTGACGTATCTACACTAATTTTCTTGAGCTGAATGGAAAATATTTAGCAATCTAATTATTTTATTAAAGTTTCAAAAATAAATTATTTTTACCAAATTATACCTGAAAGTGAGTGAATTGCAAAATGTTATACAAATAAGTGCATTTCTTTAACACATGAAGTTATATAATCTCCCAGAACCCGATTCGAATTTTTATTTGGCGTTATCTAAAACAGCACGATGTTTGGCTATTTACATCCAAGATAGGAAGTATTTTAATAAAGCTGCGCCTAATATTTATCTTGCCTCGATGTCTTGGACTAGACTATATTGACTTTACTACCTGGATACGTCCTTTAGAGACTCGGCGGGTATTCGGGTCAACATATAAAAGGTGAAGAAGATACATCAAACCCTGCTAAATGTCAGCAAACCTCCGATTTACGAACTAGCAATAGAGTAAGATGGCCAAAGAGCCTCGGTATAAAGAAAGCTTGATTAAAAGTCTCAAGAAGACAAAGATATCCGTTTGCTTTACCTTCGTAAAGACCATTTTATCTATTCCTTTTAGTAATTTTATTTCTAAGAAAAAAAATAAACACTGAATTATTTAATTTTATATGCAATTAAAAAATATTTAGGTGTATGATATATTCGATGTACAAAAAAAGGATTTAGGATAATATTCTGAATTCATAAAGTTTCTTCAGATATTAATCATCTCAAATGTAAAGCCACGTAGTATTTGGGTTATCAATTTCTAAATGTTTTTAAATATTATTTAGCGTAACTTTATTATGAACTTTATTCTGAATATTATATTTATTATGAATGGAAAAATTCTCTCCTCAATATTTTTTTTCTTTCTTCATATGATATTTAATCTACAATTTAAAAAATAATTATCACTTATTTAAATTATTAATTAATTATTAAAATTATTACTGCTTAATATTATAACTAACCGCCTTTGGTAACTGATTTGTTCGCAAACTAGTGATTTTTAGGCACAAAAAACAATTAATGATGAATGCATTTAAATAAAAATTTCAACATGTTATTTGAATGCTACTGACAGACGCTATTTTAATTTAATAAGTCTATTACAAACTTTGGGCTTGCAATTACAATCTATAATCGAAAAATGGAAATGAAAATCCTGCTTTGGAGTTAATGTTCGAAATAGGCTATTTTCTAATATTAAGTTTAAAAATCAGAAAGGTGTGTGTTTGAGTTTCTTGAAGGAAGAGTTTGAATTTCATTATAATGTTGTTACGCATTGAAATGAAACTACATTTTCTCAAAGTAAATAAAATTCTTGATGACACGGGAAGCTCACATATGGAAATTTCTAATAAAATTTTGAATCTCTATTAATTAGTTAAGTGCTGAATTAGCTGAGACTGCAAAAACACTCAGTGAAGGAAACTAAAACACTTTTTTGTTTACATTTCATAGTAAGTGATAAGAGGGATTTCTATGGCATGTTTATTTGCGTTTTATATCCATTCAATTTTTTCATTGCAGGTAATATCCAAAAATTCAATACAATACAATGGATGGCTCGAAGTCAGATAGGCATGTTGGTTGTGCCATTATTACTCCATCTGATACACTGGGTTATCGTTTACACAGCTGTTGCTCTAAATTCAAGGCTGAGTTAGTGGCAATTTTCTGTGCTTTAAAGGAAATCCTGTTTCTGCGTCAGAGTGATTTTATAAAATATACTGACAGTATGAGTGTTCTGGAGACACTCTCCAACTATCAATATCAAATGCATCCAGTTGCCATCCATATACTTTCCACGTTGAGATTCTTACAAAATAGGAGATTCAGGGTCATTTTTAGCTGGGTTTCAGGGCATATAGGTATTTTAGGACATGAAAGGGCTGATTTTGCTGTCAAATAAACTTCAACATTTCTGTCAAAGTCACTCCCGTATTGTGACGCTAAAAGATCTTTTACACGTTTGATCTTTGCTTCTTGGCAAGAATCATGGGGTCTGTAGATCCACAATAAATTACATACAATCAAACCGACAATTGATTTGTGCCAGTTCACGTTATACGTGAGGTTGATGTCAAATTGACTCGCCTTCGTATAGGGCATACTCGCTCTATGCATAAACAGCTCATTTTTGGCGAGATAGCACCGAAGTGTCCCATAGGCCGTGTGTATTTTACTATTAATCACATTTTAAATGAATGCCATCTTTTAATTCCTCCCATTTACATTTTTTAAAGTCATCTTCATTAAGTTTACAAGACATTGGGGGAGAGAAATTCCACCCAAACGTTTTTAAATTTTTAAAGACCATTGGCTTTTATAATTGCATTTAGTACTTTTGCATTTTTGTTCTTGTTTCACCCTTTGCATTCCTTCAATGTAACACTCCATTTGTATCTTTGTTTTAGTTAAATTCCTTTCCATTATACATATTGGTATTTTCACTTATTCCATTTTTATATCCAACTTTCGCCTTTATATTTTAATATGTGTTAGTTAATTAGTTTTTCTTTGATTTTACCATCCGCTTGGTACAGTATGACCAAATATGGCTCTTGCGTCAAAAAACCCGAATCAACCAACCAAATCTTTTAGGATATCATTTAGAATGTAAGCATATGCTATTTTCTATGAAGATACGCTACTCTATAGCCACAAATATCATACAGGAACAAAGTCAGACTTTGGCTAGGGTGAATTTAAGAACTGACTGTCTCTCCCACTGCCACTTATAATTGGTGTGCTTCAGAATCATGCTATTGGTCATCCCCCATGCAAACAAAAGATAACAGCAGTAAGAAGCTGCAAACATCAATTAGCATAGTATTTTTCAATTTGCGGTATATATAATGCACCCGCTGGTTGCAAAGCGCTAACCTGTACTAATATAGTCAGAGATATAATGCGGTGTCATATGTCTATACAGGTACTTCCAGTATTATATGAAAGTGTCTTAAGGAGTACGTACATTGTTAGAAGATAGAGCGTAAAGAATACATGACTGGTTTCGAAGATTCATTATTGGGTCTTCACGCACTGATAATAAGCTAAGTGACACGCAAATGAAATTGAAGTCATCAACTATATAACATAGCTAATTAAAAAATAAGGCAAACTGTCCTTAAACTGTAGTCTTATTTCATTTATTCATTGTCAGGTGAGATTTTATCTTTGTGATAATTCCAAAGTTCTATTGAAAAGCCATTAGATAATGCAATTTTATTCTTTAGCACCCATACTAAAAAAAAATAAGATAACGTTTGACGTTTTGTTACGCATTCTAGAAGAGAGTTTACTGGAGGGGGGGGGGATCTGATCAAGCATTTGAGTGAGTATTCGTAAATAGGAAGTGAGTAATTGTTATGTATAGTAATTCTTATATATTCAAAACAATATGTTATAACTGTTATAAAGAATATGGAAAATTTAAATAAGTTACACCTAAAATTCCGAGAGAGACCTGGGGCTCAAGATAGTCTGGAGTTAACTAAGCAAATATAGTAGAATTGTGTTTATCATGTCAGAACATGATGTTGTTTCTGGGATGAAACGTCAACAAAAATCCGTAGGCGAAAAATAAAAATTTTATTATTTACATGAACATTTAAAAAAAATCAGCTTTTGATGACGTGTTGCCATTACATTTAGAAAAGCTCTGATTAAAAAAGAAGTGAGTTAATGACTACAGCAAATAAAACCAACAAAAATATCATTTTGAGCACGTGATTATAGGAAATGAAATAAAAAGGAAATGTGATATTTTTTTTAAAAAAATAATAAATGCGAGACAAAGTTTTTTTTTTTGGATTGTTTGCAAGACTAAAGCGACTCATTTAATAAAACCATTAAAAGGAAGAAAAATATAATTGAACTTGCACGACCACCTGGTTCTTGGCCTTTCAAGAAATGATGTTCTGACATGATACATTGGAATATGCATAGCAGATTTCATTTCAATCTTTATATTATATTATTTTGAAAAAGAAACTAAGAAAGGAAGATTAAAAAGGAGGAATGATAATGAAATAATTGAAAGATAGTGACTAACAAATTTGATTAATCATTTTAGAGCAATAAATGTATACAGTAATTTTTTAATTGCAGTAAATGTCTTTTAGAAATTCGTTATTTAAAACATCATAAACGAAATTTATTTTTTTCTTTCTTCTCATCAATTATGCTGATATTTAATTACCGAATTAGATTTATAGTCACTTAATTCTAATGTTTGTTTCCGCTATAAAAATGATGCAAACAATATACTCTGCTATATTTTTCATGCTTTATTGGACGTTTAATTAATTTTGTTTCTTAGAATTCCTAAATCAAGACTAATAAGAAATCAATCTCTCTTATTATTTTTGAAAAAAATTGTTTTCGGTAATATTTGATTAATAGTCAATTGTTCATCTTTATTTCAAAATTCATTTATACACAGAAAAATAGAATGAAAAGAGTAAGGGGAATTAAATTTTATAAATTCATAAAAACAAAGCCAAAATAAAGCTAGATAGTTATCAAAATTATACCATAAAATAACTTTGTATTTTATGTGTTATTATTTTGACATTTTGTTCAATGAACACATTTTTGTTCAGTGATATGATTCTCATCTAAGTTTGTACAACAACTCTTAAAATTTCTCAACTCAAGATAGTACTCAAGTAAATTTCTCTTAAATGCCTCATTTCTTCATCGCTTTTAAAAAAATAACTTCATACCAATGATTTAAGTTAATCAAGTATATAGCGTGTTCCAGAGCATTTCCATTCAAAATTAAGAATATTTGAATTTTTTACAAAGAAAACAAGAAATAGATGGATGCTATATCGAATGCACATTATTTAACTGAAGAATAATGACATTTTTGCTTCTTTTTTATCTGAGTTTATCTTATTGTTTTGACGATAAAAAATTGTTCTGCAACATAAAGAAGAAAAAAAATGGAACACATTAACGGAAGTCATTGCTTATTCATCATTCGAAAACACGATTTCTGATTCTAACCATCATTAGTCTTAAAAGATCTGAGTCGCCATTTAAATAAGATGAATGGAATACCAATGGAGGAACTAAAATATATTACAACATTTCTGAATTGTCAAACTTTATTTTGTTAGGAAAGACATAAATGGTGCAATGAAGAATCGATAACGCAACCAAGATTTTAATTCGTACTTAAAATTATTTTTCACCGTCTAAGGATTTATTACGTCTCCTTAATAATATTACTCAGCAATTGTTAGAAAATGTCGGTATTAAGGTTCTAAATTCCAAATTTATTTGTCTCTCGTACTTCTTTCTTAAATGACTCAAAGCCTTTTTGAACCTGCTTGTGGTGAATAATTAGTTTCGGTGAATCACGTCACTTGACATTGAACACATAGCTGTTTAATCGGCATCGTATTGGACATTTAAGACGATAGCCGTAGCTACCATGCAAATATTAGAACTAAGAGATGAAATAAATACATATCCTTATGTTTGTAAAGAAAGACTTGTACTTTGATTAATACTGAGCGCGCGAGTGTGGCGGTCCTCTGGTCCTATAATGGCCGTCTATACAGTCATACCTGTAAATAGTTCATGTTTTATTTCTTCTTAAATAAATTATTTCTTTTAAACTTTTATTTTGTCGGAACCGAGCTTTGGAGACTTTCATATGTTACCATTCCACTGCTGCGACTCGAATGGCAAAAAACTGAATTTCCCGAAATGAAATGAACACACTGATTAATGAAAACACTGAATTTTCATATAAAACATCTCTTTAACAGTAATACTTAATGACAAAATATTGCTCTAACAAAGTGGCCACTCAAATTCGACATGAGATAAGCGAATGTATCCGTTGAGAAGAAAAGTACGATATGGAGAGAAAATCATAGGCTCTAAGAATTCAATTATGGATCTTCCCTATTTCCATTATTAATATTTCCGATTGCGTATTAGAAAATAGAATTAGCGGTGAGTAATATTCCCAAAACTTTCTTATGTATTACCCTTGTAATAAATGCGTTATCCAAGGCAACAACTAACCTGGCATTGCCATGAAGTGTTTACAAAATTTTAACCTTAAGCTTTAAATTAGCATTTTTAATGAATCTATCATAAAATCTTTGACGATTAGATTTTATAATAAATTTTTAACATAGTATCCGGAAATCTATTTTATGTTTTAGATATGTTTTTCTTAAACTACTGAAAGAAAACCACGTACAAAATTTGGTATATTTAAAATATTTTGTTTTTAAATTATCGTATTTACATGTTTCGAAGGTACAGACAATCAGATAGTCAATCACTTGTTGGATTTGGTTCCAATTTTGATAGGTGCTTATATTACGGATAATTAATCCATGTTCGGAATTTATCCATAGATTTTTATTTGTTTTATAGTTAATTTATATTCGACTGTAGGCTTAGGACTGATAGGCTTCTAAACAGATTTGGTCAGAATTGGATAGAAATCTGGTGAAAAAACCCGGGAATTTTGTGAAAAGGCCAAATTTCATCCGTTTATCTCAAAACGTGTTTTTTTTTCAGTTATCCTTCTCACAGACAGACGCTATGAATGTATTTTTCATCTCTGGACATGAAAATACATCAAAATCTAGAGCGGTTACAGTACTTTTTTACATACTGTACAGTACGTACGTACAGTTCTTTTCTTTTTTTAACGATTACAGTACTTTTTTACATTTCACTTTCAAAAAATTTAAAACGTTGTCAAAATTTAAACACTTTAAACGAAATTTATTTTCTAATTTTTATCATGTCAGAACATGATGTTTTGGGAATGGTTTGTGGCGTCAACAAAATTATGTAGGCAAAACATTGGAATTTTATTATATGCACTAGCATCTAAAAAAACCGCTTTTAATAACGGGTTGCCATTGCATTTACAAAAGCTCTGATTTAAAATAGATAAGTTAATGACTATAGGAACTAAAACCTAGAAAATTGTCATTTTGAGCAAGTGATTATACGTAAGGAAATAAATAGGAATTGTTATATTTTTTTAAACAATAAATGCGAGACAAAGATTTTTATGATCGTTCTCAATACTAAATTTACTTATTCGATGAAACAATTAAAATGAATAATAATATAATTTAAATTGCACGAGCACGTGGTGCTAGGCTGCTCAAAAAAATTATGCTCTGGCATGATACATTGAAAAATGCATAGCAGATTTCATTTCTATCTTTATATTAATATTAAAACTATAACGAGGTTAAACTTCGTTTTCTAATGCCCACTTAAATATAATGATGAACACAATAGTTTAATTCGTTCGAACCACTTACAATAGTTTAATTCGTTTTAATTAGCTACATTTTTCGTGCGTCGCTTTAACTGCGTAAAAAAATAAGTAAACATGATATTTCCTTAATAAGTTTACATAAATATAATACAAAACCTAATGTATATAAATAGTGTAAAATAATCGTGATGGAATTGATACATCTTGTGCATTAATGATTGTTCTTCAAGCAGTAACATATACATAATCTGAAGAAGATGAAAGAAATATAAACTATTTTCGTTCTTATTATATTAGAAAATGCGTACTTATAATATTCTCTTAATAATGTCTGAAATCTGATAGCTTGTCCAGAAAATCGATAGTCCCAGATTAGCTTGCGAAATTTACAGTAGAATATTTCATGTACATTAAAAATGCTTAAGAATTTTAAAAAAATCATTTATAGTACCCGTTAAATGTAAATATTTACAGTATTAATAGTCTTAATTCCTTCCATGTTTTATTTATTCATAATGCTCAAGAACATAAAAAATTTAAATTTTAAAGTATTAAAATTATGAAGTTAAAAAATGCAAATTTCAGATTGTTGAACTTTGCTAGAATTGCATATAAAAATATAAATGCAGTCCTCCACAACTAATTTTAATTCATTTTTATTTAATTATGATGATTTCATAACTAGTTTTTTTTCTCAAAATTATTTCCATAACAATAAATATATATTTTTTAAAAAAAAATGTTATTTGCTTAATCCCAAAACAGGAGTAACAAATTTTGGATCCGATAATGATGTTGGATCAAGGAGGCAGAATATTTTTAATTTTCTCTAGTATCAAGACAAATGACTGTGGATGATCATCTCATAGACATTCATGTTTAAAACGGAGTAATGCTTGGTATTTGACATCAGGATCAATTCATGCGGTCTCAGCATCCGCATTTAAGAGTCACTTCTACAAAAGACTGTTTCATCCAATAACTAGAAGATATGTAGATTGGCACAAATTCATCTCTCATTACAGATCAAATATCCTCAATTACAAGTTTGGTTTGGAATCTTTGAGGGCTTAACTACAACCGTCTTCATCACAAAACAAAAGTCCAGAGTCCTGTTGCTGTTTATGATCCCAAGTGGTATAGCTGCACTATACCACCTCCAAAAAAAACCAAAGATCTCTAAAAAGTCGGAAAAAAACACAGCGAATTCCTTAAAATCTCAAAAATAATAAAATTTAAATATTTAAGGAATAATTAGGAGCAGCCTGATCAGCCTAACAGCAAGGACATTTGACAAAGATCCTTCGATCATGTTGGAAGGTGAGGGACTGTCCACTCAAAAAAAGAGAAAGAGAGAGAAAACTGCTTGCTGTTTTCTGGAGATATCCAGATATAACAATAGCAAGGACTCTAACCAAATAAACAAGGGTGAGAGAATCTTTCCCCACTTAAAAAAAACTAGATGAAAGTTTGAAAATCAAGTTGAAATTTAGTAAGTGGTGTAAACAAAAAATTATCACCCCCTTTAATGTCCCCTCTTGAAATTTTTAATATAGGATTTTTAAACTAACTTACATGTGCAATTTTTTATTTATTCAGAACATTGAATCTAATAAAATGTATTTTTTATAAAATAGAGAAAACAATTTTAAAGTTCAGATAAACTAGAGTAGTATGATATACCTAAATATTCAGTCCATATTATGCTAAAAGCTATCGATTACATCTTTTAAGCAGATGCAAAAACCCAATAAGAAAAGTGAAAAGGAAACTGAATAATTTTGAATCCCTTAAGAACTCAATCTCTAAAAGAAAAAAAAATGAGTGCAATATTTATATACGAAAAATACGTAGAATAGGCTGATATTTCTTTTTTCCCCCGAATATTCCCAAAAAACCAACTGATATATTAAAATTAAGCAAAAAAAATCTATACCCATCATATTGCCCATAACATTTCTAAAGGAATTCATATATGATCCAATATCGACATTTTTTCGAAACTCTAAAAGAAAAGAGTTTATATTATATGCTAAGTTGAGAAAATCTGCGGCTTCGCAAAGAAAAAAATTGAATTGAAATATCTTCATTCCGAACTTCTTTCCAATAAAACGAAAAAAAGAAATAAATCATCAATTTAAAATTTCACATTTTATTATAAAGGAGCCGGTGCGAAGCATTTCGGATAAACATTAATCTTTACCTTTCTCAAAAATTATTTATTTACAATACATACTAATTTAAGTTTTGCCAGAAAATAAATTATGTTTCAATAAACTAAAAATCGGTTTCAAGATATATGATACTAGTACACCTAATTTATTGATTGGTAACATTAATGAATGTTTTTGTTATGATTATATATATTTAATAATATTTCATTATTTATCCTAATTAATGTTATAATTTTTATATTAAATTGGTTCATATTACTTTAATCCCAAATTTTCTTTATTCTCCACTTCTTTACTTAATAATTTTCAATGCGCGTTTTGAAATAATAATTAAAATTGGAATTTGCAGGCTGCAAGCAAAGGGATAAAAATACCTAACGCCCGCAGCATTCTCTAAAAGATTCCGAAGATTCCTCTTTCCGAATCGATATATGTCAAAGATTTCGATAAAAAATCTCTTAGTAAAAACACTAAGGTGTAAAATTCTTCTTAATTTTTTGCCTGCGCCTCAATATAGACAGACGCGTTCCATCACTTTTCCCCGTGTAAAACTCATCCCTCCCATGGAAAAGTAAATTTAAATTAAATTAAAACTTATCTTCTTTTCACTCCGTCATCTGAAAAACTATATTGCATATAAATATTCTTAAGGAGAATATTCAGTCATGTTTACTTATAAATTGCAAAACATAAATTAAATATTCAACAGCAAAATTAAACAATCATAGTATTCAAAATTATTCAGTTTGTATCAAGTAAAATTTTAACTGTTTTATTGATTAATCTTCAGAATTTTTTATTATTATTTTCTTTTGGTTTAATTCATAACCTTTTTTCTCAAAGAACTATAATTTGACACTCCAGCAGCAACGAAACCATTATTTCCAGCGAATTATGGGTTAATTAGATAAATATTAAGGAAATACTGGAAATCCAAATATATAGCATAGGATAACAATTTTATCTAATCACAGGCTTTATTAAAGAGATTGCATTTTATCCAGAGGAAATTTAACATACTTATAAAAAAATAAGAAGATTCATGAGCTTAATCGCAATATTCACTAAGTGAAATATTTCTCCATTTTCGTATCTATTCAATAACATTTCTCAAAAGAGCCAAATATATATTTCTAACTGAACAACTTATCTTGCTTCAACCAATTATTTAAAAAGGGAAATTAACAATAAAACTTACAACAATTCTTTAGCTATTTCATATTTTAAGTATAATACTAATTAATCAAAACAATTGTAATTTAATTCGGTGTGTAAAGAAATATTTTGACTTCTCAAATAAAAACAATATTCGGTTCTTAAATTATATTTCATAAATTTATCTATTTAGAAATTTAAATCTGGAAGAATATTAATTAGTTTATTGGAAAGAAGCTTATAATTGTCTCTAAAAACGTTTGTTCTTAAATTTAAAACACACACACATTTGATTTAACCTGAATTTTTATTCACTTATTTTGTAATGAAATAAAAATTTCTAATTTTGCACTTATCATATATTATTGATAACAAAGCATTATTGAAGTATTCTCAAAATTGTATTAATTATAAAAATAGCAAATTAATTAACTTAATTACTCACCGAAAACTGCTCTTGCTGTAGGCTTTAGTAAATTGGCATCTGGCTATTATATGTACTACTAAATTTCAATCAAATGAATTTTTATGTTTCAGCGTTTGAATTTTGAATAACGATATAAAAACAATATTACGATATCGACATAATATTGGACAGCTTCAGAATGCTGTAGAACATCGAGTGATATCGTAAAATATCTAGTGTCAATAAGGGAGTTTTACAAAATGAAATAGAAAACAAAAATGTTGAAATTGAAAAAAGAAATTTAAAATTTGAAATCCTGAGCGTAAAGATGAACTATTTATGCCATTTCATACTGGATACATCTGTATTTTTTCTTTACTTTCTCATATACAAGAATCGTAAGCATTAAAGTTAAAAACTCGAGCGATTTGGAAAAACTTCATTATTTAAACCTCCTTGAGTTCCAAAAATCTGTTTTTGGAACATGCCTGAACGGTCTGTCTCTGGCAAAAATAAATGTTTGTTTTAATAATATGAAATTTTATGGACTGTCTTTACAGCGAATTTGTAGATTTCTATCAGATTTTGAAAAAATAGATTTAGAGAAAAGGTTGTTCGAGGACGCTGTGACCTGGTGTTGAGACGTCGGATCGTGAGCCATAGGATTTCAGGTTCAACACCCGCTTCCACCGAAGAACCTTTATGAAAGGGGGCCTGTTGAATGTTAAATTCGCCTGGGCCAAACGTCCTCCCACTGCTGTAGTGTAGTGTGGAGAGAGGGTGCCAAGGTAGGTACCGTTTTCGTCATCTGACACAGTTCAAAATTGTGATGTTCCTCCCCAAAAAACAGGACTAGTGTTCCTCTAAGACGTGACAATAATATAATTAAACTAAACTGTCCAGCTGTTCGAATATAATTTAGCACGATTACTGCAAAATTGAGAAAGCTAGAAGGGAAAAATTCAGTTCATATATTTAGCATCAGTAATGTACACACCTATTAAAGTCTGAACCAAATTCAGAAGGGTTTTGACCGTTGCAGTCTCAATAATTCGAAGACGAAAAGATATAAAAGTATCGTATTCAGTAAGCGGCTGTAAATGTCTCAAATTTTTGTTTCAATCGAAGAAAAGATCACTATAATTCAGATTTAATTCCTGAATTAACGATGTCAAATTTTGATTTGAATCGATTGGGAAGAATGCTTCAAAACAATAATTAAAGTTTTTAATACTATTAACAGCATTTCATTAGAATTATTATCAAAAATTCTCTCCAACAATCACACGATAATTTCTGTCAAAAAGCTAATAAAAAATCTTTTCCAAATACTCATGTTTCGGTTGTAATATTTATTTGACTCTTCGTTTTTATATCTTGTTTCTCAAACATAATAGATATGCATATCCCCCGTAACTTTAATTGGAAATTATCTCGGATATGCTGTTTTAATCCCATATGATTGACCTTATATGTAACTGTATAAATTATTTTAATATAGCTAAATCATATCGAATAGACGAATCGGCTGGTCGTTATTCACGGCAAGTTATAAATAAAAAAAGGGTTTTTTTTTGCAGTGTTTGTGGTTTTTTAGTTACACCGTCAGTATTTCTTCATTAATTCGGATTAGAAACATTCATCACAAATTTGTTATTTCTATTCTTCAGAATTCACCTTACAACGACCAGAAATATTTCTTATGGCGCCAATAAAGTTTTCAAACCAATAAAAATTTGATTTCCCATAAGACGCTTACATTCTACGAGTCATTTTTCATTAAATTGGTGGAACAATGAAAGGTCCATCATTAGTCATTGTAGATCTTCAATCATAAAAAACTGTGGAGTACCGCAATACAAGTTATTAGAGCTTAAATGGAAGCATTTGCTATGAGTCCCCACATAAATATTGCCCGCATCTGAGAAGTCGACAATAAATTGCGAGGCTCTCCTTCGTTCCAAGACAGCTCTTCTGCGGAATGCAATAAAAACCAATATAATTGAAGTGAGAATTGGCAAGGCGGAACACGCACAATCGGAAAACTAATCTGTAGTTAGTCTGAGCCAGTAGTCGAATAGGAAGGGGGGGAGGGGATAAGTGTTTGGGAGACAAATCACTTGAGATTGAAACTCTTATCGACTGCTCTTATTTACAACTATACAGGAAAATAAAACTTGTCTCAGGCTGACTTCGGAGAGACACTGAGAAATAGTTATTTCGTTTTTAGAAATGTTATTGGGACATCGTTTTCTACTTCCTAGGAGACGAAGAGAAGAGAAAGCATTGTAATCTTCGGAATATTCGAATTCCAGATTTCTGTGAATCTCCATGTTTCAAATCATTCGAAAAACACATTTTTGGAATCGTGGCTGACTATCCATTTGTCCGTCCGTCTGATTCTGACAAATTATCGAAAGAACCTTTTGGACTAGACTTATGAAATTTAGTTTTACGGTCTTTACACAAAATATGTAGATTTCTTCCAAATTTTGAACAATATCCATTCAAAGAAAGTCTTCCAGTCGCGCTGTCTAAATGTAAGTAAACACTTTAACAGCAAAACGAAGAGAGCTCGATGAATGAAATTCGGCGCACAGATTTAACATCTATATTGTAGATACCCATACATTTTTGGGTTAAATTCACCGTTTGTGGATCTGGGATTTCAAAAGATTGTAAAAGTAATAATAATAACAACGCAATAACTTAAATATATAATTTAATAAGAGCAATAGCTTACTTAAATACATAATTAAATAAACGCAATAACTTAAATATATAATTAAATAAAAGCAATAATTTAAATATATAATTAAATAAATGCAATAATTTAAATATATAATTAAATAAAAGCAATAATTTAAATATATAATTAAATAAATGCAATTATTTAAATATATCAAATTAAGTATGCGATTTTGTATACACACTGATATGATTTGATTTAAATTGGTATGAAATTTTTGAAAATAACTGATGTGGTATTGGTGGGAAATTTTTGCTCCAAAAGCTTGGGAAAATTCATCTAAAATTAAACTCTATTATCTCGTATTATAAACCACTAGTCAGAGATTAATCACCAGAAGATTTTTCGAGATTAATGTTTTGTTAGATTCTATTATTATCAATTGGACGACTGATTAAAAAAATACTAAATAAATTGCAAACGTTAATATTTCATAACTACGTATGCCAATGGTATTCAATGCCTTCTCTAGAAGAAGGAAGGATGCCGAAAGCTGTGGAGCGATCATATTTGGAGACATTTCTTTTAGGTTTTCTAGTTGGATGACCTCAGTTGTTATTTCCAAACTCCCGTAGTAAAAAAAAAACTGCACCTAAGGATAAGAATTGATAGCTAAAACCAGTCATTATAAATTTTCTTTCTTACAGGTAATTTACTTTAATTTTGGAATTCAATGCCAAAAAAAAATGTCACTTTCTAAAATAAATAAAATTATTGATTTTATATTAAGGCTGATAAATAAAATTGATATATATATAACTTGGTTTGGGTTAATTTATAACTACTGCATTTATGGCTAATCAATAGTTTTTTACGGGAAATTAATTCCTTATAAATGTATTCAAATCAAGTTAATTACATTACATAAAACTATTGTTGCTTTCATGTCTTAAACTCAGCAAAATTAAGTTGATATGATAGTATTATTATATCAGAGATATAATATAAAATTGTTCCAAAAATTAATATCCTTATTTATTGTATGTTTTATAGAAATTGAATATATGATTTTAAGAGTTCAATTCGTTGTGGCACATGTCCAACGTATACAAATTGATTCACGAGTCAAAGACTCACAATAAAGGTGAAATAGTAGTAATACGGGATATAGAAACCATGTTTAAATCCGATATATAGGGACGGGATGCATATTAAATTAAATTGGCCCGCATTTGATTTTCGATTGCAGAAAATGATCATATATGTAACCTACATTGAAATAATGCCAATTAAATATAATCCACAATAATAATGTTGATTGATATCGGGTAACCACAACGCTATTCTTTGTACTTCATACACATCGTGCCTCAATTACTGGATCAATGATAAACTACTTCAGGCAGTTTCATATTAAGCTTTATTCCAAAATATTTTACTTGCGAAATGATATTTAAAATTATTTAATATCTAAATATTTTACAAGAAAATTTGATTTAATTCCGATTTCTTTTATAAAGAGATATTATACCTCCAGATAAATTAATGGTAATAGAAATAATATTTAATAAAGAATACTAATCTATATGTGTATTTATTAACAACTAATATCCTTTGACGAACAGGATTTATGGTTATATTTCCTGCCAGTTATATAATTTGTATATAACTTCAATTTCTTTATGTCTAACTGTCATACGTTAAATCATATTATTTTAATTGTACTGCATTCTGTGCATTTCCAACTTTCTGTGTATTTATTAAGAACTCAAAACGCTATTGGAAGCGTTAATGTGTTTATCATTTTTTTTTAAATTTCGAAGTTTAAAAACTCTATTTTCTTTATTCGTTGCATCATATACATCTAAATTAAACTAAGTCTATAGGCCTGTATAACTTTCAGGTCACATTTTTATTTATCGACATTTTACAAAATAATTATAGCTTTTTTCATGATATGGCGCCTAATTCTTAACTCCATGACGTCGAAAATACAACCAATGCTAGTATTCCCGAATATTGCTAGGCTCATCCACTCGAAATAGCAAAATAATTGCTGCGTAAATTGTTGGCAGTAAAACTACTCGAAATCATTTGATTCAATCGAAATTATTTGTCCTTTTGACAGTGATTACCAAACTATGTTTATGAATGCATGTATATTTTTGCCTTACACCAAATGCAAATGGTTTTATGGACTTTCACAAATGAGCTATTATACACAGAAATGCAAATTTTATAGGCCGGCGTGACTTGAAAGTCGCATAATGATTATGACGCAATAGAATTGCTTAAACAAAAAAATTAGTAATCATTTGTATATATAGGTATATACTTTGATTTTTCGTTCCCACAATTAAAATAAAAATTCGGACCATAGAGGGTTAATCATCAGCAATGGATATTAAATATATGATGAAATAAAGGAAAGACTTTCAACTTTGGAGTAACAATGTAGTCCGTCAGAAACTTGGTAAAAAATTTAATTTTCAAAAATTGGGAAGAAAACTACACGACTAATAAACTGTTATCTATCATTTTTTTTAATATTTTATAACGATATAAAATTTATTTTTTAATACCATTTAAGAAATTAGTTTCTCAGAAAAAGAGAAATTTTCTTTTGCAATTCGTTAAAAATTAAAATCGCTTCGAACTTATCACCCACCAAAATATGTTAATTTTAAGTCTTAAACGGCCCAGCTTGTAGAGCGCCAACAGACCTTCATTTTTATCATTGATAGAGATGATCAAAGAAGAAATAACATAAATGATAGTCTTGAAGCTCAAATTTTTTGTAAGAAAATTGACGAAAATTTGTATTTTTTCATTTTATAAAAGTAGAGTAAACATTGATTGACTACTTAATATATTTATACATAATACCTGAGGTTTTTTAAATACAAAATCCTGTGATAAAGCACTGCATTTTCATTGAATGGTAAGATGGGATCTTTTAGCAAAAAGGCGACTAAACTATAATTACATTACAAATTCTCAGGAATAAAGCAAAATGCACTTTTTATATGATATAAACAAGAATACAAGAGCAAAAAATTAAGAATCGTGTCTTTCTTTTACTTCCTGAAAGTCTCTACACATAAAATCAATCATCAAAACACTCCTTTGAGGTTTTTAATGTTTAATAAAGTTTGAAAAACAGTTTTTAAATATTTATTCTTAATTTATGAATTTAATTAATCTACTTCGATGGTTTTTCGATAGTAAAAGTATTTCTGTTCATTTTTTATCAAATAGTTTTACTTGATCAAATATTCATCGTATGCTTTCTATTCGATCAAAGTATTGTATGTATCTTATTTTTTATATACTTGCTACAAGTATCAGTATATGTTATATCTAGCTAAAACCAATTGTATTGTGGGATTACACATTCTACAACTTATTTCGGAAGCTACGTCTCAACTAGATTGCTTAAATAATTTCATTGCTTCAACTTCATTGCTTCATTTAATAAACGATATTATAAGAAAAAATAATGGCATGTTTTCACACAAATTTCGTGCTGTGAGATGACAGTTTGCAGCAGTTGCTTTTTAATTTCTCAAGAAAGCACTGACAAGTTTCATCTGCTTTATTTATCGTAGACACTGGTCCTACTCCATTCGGTAATCTTTTGTTAATTCCTATTTTTTTCCATTAAAATAAACAATTTATTTGGAAGTACACTCTGATCGTTGAAATAAAAAAATGGAAATGACAAAAATGCGAACAACAGAAAGAATTTTATATTTAATCGGGTTTTGAAATAATGCAGCATTGTAAAAATGTCCTTCATGAGTTAAATTTAATACAAGAATAACTAATGAGAAAAGAAAATTTACAAATAAAGGAATTGCAGGAATCCCTTTGGCATGATTATAGATTATAATAAGGACAAAAGTTATGTAGTTGAAAGTCCCATATTCATTGTTTACGGTTAACTGGTAACTGGAGATGACTCCGTGTTGTAATTTGCTATGGTTATCACGCGGTATTTTGTACTTGAATGCAGTAATCTCCTTCAAGTTGTTTTCTCTGTAGTCTACTGACAAAAGTCTAAATATGAACATTTGCTTAGAACCCAGCTTTCCTTTTTAAAGGTTTTTGTAGTTATTTGTGGCGTCCTTGACTGCATGTCTCTGAAATTGCCTTTCATTTGAACAATGCAAAAAGAAGTATTCTTAAAATAACATTTTAAAGTCTTGTATTCTTCATCTTCGTTAAACTCGAACAAATTTTAATTATCGTTAGTGTAATTCCGTAACTAAAAGAAATAACCACTCATGAAAAGTATTGTGTAGGTTCTTCTAATAATATTAGATGTTGGAAAGTAGTTATAACATTTAACAACTTTAATATTGCTATTTTTTACATTTTTGGTAACTGCATGATTTTTTAAATATATTGTGTTTCCTAAATAAATTACAACGTTTGTTACAAAAGGTAAAAAAGAAAAATAACAATCAAGTCATTTTGACTCCACATCTACAGCTGGGTGAGAAAATTCATTCCATTAGTTACAGGTTAAATAACTGAACATTCATTACTATCTCGAATGATACTTTGTATACAAAAAAATGAAATCTGCTAACTAATATTAAATACTTTCCAAGATTGAAAATAATCTAAACAAAACATTTACATTTATTTCCTTAAACCTTTTTCCCACGCACATTTCATTTTGGAATAAATACAAAAATTTAATTGGAATATCGAATATTTCGCGTCATTGTTGTCGTATTTAAAGATCAATAACATTGGTAATCGTCCTGACAAAACAATCTCTCTCTGAAGCATACCTCATCCTCGAATTTTCCTCGGAAACAACACAAGATATTGATATCCCGTCCATTGGGGTATAAATATTTAATCTTTAACTCCTACGCCACACCGTTCACTTGACTAAACCTTCTAATGGTGATAAATGATTGCCGAGTCAACAGTTGCATAGATACGAAGTCTGTGGCTCTGATTAGCTTCGTGTGCTGGGAACCGTTAAGTTAATGATTACAGATTGAATTGCTAAATAAAGAAATTAAGCAATTTTCAGAAGTGAGGCTTACTATGGGGAATTTTAAATTGAATTACATGAAAATATCCATATATGAAATTGAAACTATGCAGGTACTGATCGGTTTAATCCATTTTTAGAAGAGCACATTAATTAAATTCAATTATGAAACTGAGTCATGAAATTTCAGGATAGGTCAGACTTTTACAAGGAAAAGGGAAAATCACAGAAAATAATATAAATTATATAATAGTTAAAAAGCTTAATACATAATTATTTTTCTTTAATATATTTCTATAAAAATTTTATTTAAAAAAACTGGTTTTTATTTTAAAAATAAAACTATTTTTAAGTATAATTAGTTCTATGCATGATATTGTTACAAACCTGTAATGATGCTTCCCCCTATGGTTTGTTAAATCATTGCAAAGATGGTTTTATGATCAACCCTGTTGGATTTTGATCGGGTATCGAATCAGTAATCCCGGAGCTTGGCGATAAACTTGGCGACGACTTTGAAATCAAAATAGATAATACCAGAAACTTCCACGAAAATTTCACGAATCGAGCCAATAGGAACCGATATATGTATGTTTGTTTCAGGATCTTATCCACCCATCTTTGAAAAGTATAAAAGGCCGATATTCTCAAAAATGATATCGACTACTCAATACCGGAGTCGTGTATAGTGTCGTCGACAGAATAACGAAACTACGGACGGCGGAATTGTTCAACAAAGAGCAAGTGTTGTAGGGAGTTCAAGCAATAGCTGAACTGGGAGTCCTGGCGTTTATTGTAGAAGCAGATCGAGTCAGGTGCGGAGTAGCTAACTGTGTAGTAATTAGTCGCATCGTAAGCAAGGAGACCTTGAAGAATGACTAGTGTCTGGAGATATCGTCCAGTGTAGTTATGTGAATTTCCTCGTTCTGCTGAATTCTGCCTGGGCGCTTTGTGTGCCATGATTGCTATTATCACAGATTACTTCTTGTAGGTTACTGTTGGTTGCATTGCGCTGCTGTGTATTGCCTATGTTAGTAAAAACTGTATACTTGCCGTCTCCCTATTAGTGTCTTCGTGTTTATGAAAAGTCGCTGTTCGTTATTAAAGAAGTGTGTAGGTGATTAATGAATAGCGCTAGGTCCGAACTCTCAATCTTAAGGTTAGTAGCCAAGTATCATACCGATCAAGCAAAAGGGACCCTTCAGCTTGAAGGATATTAATTGGCTTATATAGCAATCACCACAGAGTGTTTCTTCATCGAGAAAATAGAAAAAGAACCCTAATATTAATAGCAATATTAACTGAAATTAAATAATTTCTAAAACCAGGTTAGTAAAAAAGTTAAAAAATAATGCAGAACAATTTTTTTACTAAATTTTTTTATAAACACGTGTTTGAACGAATAAATTAATTCCGTAATATTTGTTAACATTCCGCCGATTATAAAAATGAAATCAAAGAAAGAAAAAGAACTTGTTAATATAGTGAAGTTTAAGCCAGCGTACAGTAAGATATTATGTAAAAAATGTAGATATATTTGTTTGCTGGAACTGACATTAGGTAAATTGAAATTATTTTCTTAATTAAATAATATCCCACGTTTGATGAATTCAAGATTTTGAAAATTAGTATATTGATAAATCATCGCGGAGTAATACGGAATATTCAGTATTTTACGGTTATAAGAAATATAGTATAATTATTAAAATAATTTTTATGAGGTATGAACTAGTTTTAAAAAATTGGGATAGTACGGTTTAGATTAGAAAGATAAAAAATAAACCTTAGATTTAACCGTTAGACATTAATAAATCGATTTGAAAGGTCAAAAGCATAATCTTTAGAAATTAAGCATAAATTTTGAAAATTGAGTATGGAATTATTTTGGATTTCAAACACTATTTTTGTAAAAAGTAGATAAAATTTTAATTTCTGTAAAAACATACATCATTCACCCATTTTAAAAAATAAATCTGAAATAATTTTATTCTTATATAAAAATTAAAAATATAAAATTGTTTTATTGACCGCTGCAATTTATTATAACAATGGTAATACTTGTAAATATATATTTAAATAGAAGTTCCACAGCGGCAACATTCTTATACGAATTATTTTCGGCCTTTGTGCAACTATTCACGTACATTTTTTATTCATTAAAAGGCCAGGGGGAGTTTTTATGAATAAAACATGGTCCGGAAAAAAAGATTTGTATTAGATATTAGAATTACTCCACAAAACAAGACAAGATTGCTAAAAAAGTAAGGTCCTTAGAATTAGTATTTAGCCCACAGTGAATTGCTTTTTGCATTAATAATGGCGAATGTGACACTTGAGGCCTTCCAAAGCATTAGAGTAATGAGAAAATGAATTTCAGTTACGTCGTGCAGAGATAAAATTAGATAATTAGATAACCATGACCACAAAAAATAACTGTGAAGTGCATCAGCATCTGCATGAAAATGCAGTGTTAAGGAATTGGGTCTTTGAACAGGTTTTTAGCGGGGCAGCAGGTTTAAATAGCAGGTTTTAATTAATAGGCATGACCGCAATTAGTTTCAAATAAAATTATATAATTTTTGTTCTTAGGAATTGGATGAAATATTTTCCATAAAATTTTTTAATTTAATACGAAAAAGATAATTGTGTTACTAATTCAATCAACTATTAAAAGAACACATTAAAAATGAACATTATATCTTATTATATATATATCATTATGTTAATACTGAGTTAAAAAAGATTTCTTTATGAAAAGTGTCCCAAGATTAAAGCAAGATTTGAGTTTGCAATCATTCGTGCAGAAACGTTTTGCTTGGTAATACAAGTTTAGGGTTAATAAAAGATGATTTAGGGTTAATAAAAATGAAGCGTTACACGATAAAACAAGATGTTAAAGTAGGATTTAAATTACATAAAAAATACGGTTTTTCCCCTTGAATTGCTGTATTTTTGTAAATCGTAAAGTACACAAGATAGAGTTATGTATGGAAAAAACACATTGGGCAAATGGCCTCAATGATTTTTTTGAAACATACGCACCCTTTTGTTGAAATGTATCATGAGTAGATCCTGCTTTAATGCAACCGTGCTTATGGGGTTATTGATAAAGATCTTTGAAATCAAATTAACTCCTTAAAAAGAAATAATGAATACCATGATCCAGGATACCAATTTTCAATTTTTTGGACGGTGGCCAACAAATTTTCATTATTTTAAAAATTTTACTGAGCAATAAAAAAATACTGTTCAATTGTGTGACGCTCCATTTTTTCAAGCCCTAAGATATTAGCCGTCAAATGGTTATTTTAATAGAGTTACCAATACTTTAATACCCGAATGGTAACAATCGCGTTGATTTTGGGATCCCCTTTTGATCCACTTATAAAATGCAAACAGTCATGAAAATTAGATAGTTGTTTATAACGAGAATCATTGAGTTTCAGTAAGAATCTTTCTTTTAATTCAATTCATTTATTCTAAACTTTCTGAAAATTAAAATAATAAGATAGTACTATCATATTTTTCATTTTGTAGATATCGATTCTAATTAAACCATTTAATTTTCGATCTAAAGTATGAATTTAAAACAATAATTGTTTAAAAATAATAATAGATTTAAACTCCACAGACAAATCCTTCAAATCTTTTTTAAGAGTATGTATGCTATTTGATACATTCCATTTTTTTCAATTGACAAAAGGTATTTTATTCTGATTTCTTAGAAACTCTTTAAGATTGATTTTACTTTTGGAAAGTCCATCCATCTTTTTATAAATGAATGCAAATTTCATTCACATACAAGCACTTGGAAATATGAAATATGAAGATTTTAACTATCTTTTGAAAACTGAAAGTTCTAGGACATTTCGTCAACACGTCTTCTATTTCTAGCATTTCGTAAACACAAACGATAGCAACAAATATATTTTCAAATAAATGGCTTTATAAATTTAAAAAAAGATATGTCCTCACTTTACACTGTCACAGGAGAATACAAAATGTTCATATTTTTCTTGTAAAGTGAAAAAATACGAAAAAAAAATTAAAATTAATAAAAAATTTCGAAAAGTAAGTCGTTTGTATCTTTCATATAAGGAATAATTTTGGTTCAGTAGCAGTTACAAATTAAGCAGTTCAATGTATACACTCTCTTCAGAGAGCATATTTTAATATGCTAATCATATACTATTACACTACCATATATATGATTAGGATGATACTATCATATCATACTCATATTCTACCATATATCCACCTTTGACGTTTATCCTTTCACATACAATGAAGCTCCTGACTTATATATCAAATTACAGAATTTTTAATTTTAAGTGTACAATAAAGCGAATGCATTAAGTCATTTAAAATTCAAAAACGAATTAAAAATACTTCCAAATTTCAAAGACTTTATATTATTATAGAATAAAAATAATACTACCATGGAATAAATATTTATATTATAGAATTAATAAAACAAATGCTCGAAGTAAGGTATGCTATCTAATTCGAAAATTAAGTAAATTTGTAGTTAAGTATCAGATTCCTAGCATCTATGAAATGTTCCCTTTTACAGACAAGAAATTAAATTAGATATACCATAATTTAATTATATAAGCAGTTTTTAAATTTCATGTAATTTTTGAATACTTAGTTAAAGCAAATTACTAAATTTAAACTTTTTTTCAGATCACCAAAAGCTGCATTATATTTTCATACTTTTCTATCTTCAAAGCATTTCATGTAACTATACTATTACTGCATTTTTTTTTTCGTACTTTCCACGCATCTGCAGTTATTTATCAAATAAGACATGAAAGAAGTGGAATCAACATTAGTTTATTCCAGAAATATTCCCTTATCTTTGATTCAAGTCAACTATCACTCGGTTTATCAAATTAAAAAAATATATTCTACCTATTCCAACCAAATTGAAAAATCCTTTCTAGATAATAGTTTTAAATTTAATTTTGATAAAATCCACAAAAAATTTATTTATTTGTAATACAGCTTTCAATTCAAATTTGCGTTTCTAGTGTGCTACAGGAGAAGCCAAACATAAACATTAAATATTCCATGAACGCTGCTGTAATTGTCGCCAAAGCGAATTTGGCGTCTTTTTTTTCTTTATATGTTATTGCAAAGAACATCTTTAGTTTTTAACGAGTTTTCAAAATCTAACTAAAACTTCAAATAATGTTTATAATAATATAATTGAATTTTGAAGATAACGGTTATTTCGATAAAAACCTATATAATTTTTTCGTATCCTGATAAAAGAGCCATAAGATTATTTATTATTATTTTATATACAAATATATTTGTAATATAAGATTAGATTCAAAAATGCTTTTTTTAAATGAATATTCCATCTCTATTTCTAATTTCTTTTGCGCAATTATTTATAATTGTTGCATAATTTTGATTCAAAACTTATATTAATTTGATTATGTATCATTTCAGTCATGGAATATTTTAAGAATACAAATATAACGAAATGCATCACTTTCATACCCTGACAAAGAATCGTTAGTTTGTAATCTGTTTATATATATTTCAAGCAGAGTAGTATTTTAATCAAGAAATAGTTCGTTTGATTAAGATAAATTAATTATACTCATATTTATAATTATGTGTTATTATCAACACACATATTTATAATAAATATTTGATTTAATATTTTCTGATTTATATTACACATAACAATAAGTTTTAATTTCTTATAATAACGTTTTTGTGTTATTTTTGTATAAAAGAATATCAAATAAAATTATTTTTCTGTTGCATTTATAACGCTTTATATTACATACTTTTTTACAAATATTGCGTAAAAAAATTTACACAGCATTATGCGCAAGATGGAAGACAATACTACGTGATCCGCCTTATGATTCCCAAAATAAGCGTATATTATATTGGAAATATTCTTTATTTTCAGTATGAATCCTTCTTGGGAAGTACTATTCATTTCTATACATCACTGATAAAATTGAATGCACTGTCTGGCACACTCCCACTTGGTGTCGTATTTTATTTGCTGAAAGAAGCTAAGAAATTCTCACAATATTTGGAATACACAGAAAATTTATAGCTAACTTTTATTCATGCCTTTGAAATCAAAATTTGAAGAAACCGTTATAAACCTTTAGAATAAAAATATAAAACTAAAAATTCTAATCTATAGCAAAAATATAAAAATAGGGGGATTTTTTTTCTTGTATATTTGACAAATCACGTTATAAGACTTTTCAATATGAGGATTTAAAAACGATTTAAGCCCCAGGAGAACTAATATTTGAATGCTTAACGCAAAGATATTTTCAAGAGAGATTTATTAGAACTATAAAAGAGAAACTTCGTGAATTTCATTTTTTTAATAATAACACGAACATGCTAAGAGTTTAAAATATTATATTTCGCACTTTTTTTGAATGACTCAAATAGTAGAAAAGAAAACTATTTTCTCCATTGATTAAATTATGAAATGATAAGATTTTTCTTAGTAAAACTTTTGCACAAATTAATAATTCAATATAGAAAATAGATTAAAAAATTAAAAATTATATAAATTTATAAATTATTACATTTATTCAGTCCTCTATCTAGTTACTTGATGAACAAATCATACTTTTAAACTTAAAAACTATCAAAACTATACTTAAAACTATAAAAACTATACTTAAAAACTATCAAAAGCATCTTATCCTTCAATTAATGTTTTATTGAAGGATAACGACCTCGAAAGAATCTGGTGTATCAACAGTATGGTAAACTTGAGGACCAAGGTAAAAATTAGAAATCTTGTGCGGATCCAACAAGACAACGAGGAATTGATCTCCCGAGACCCAAGCAGGGAATGAAGCTTCGTCCCGTACCTCAACCAAGCTCATCTGATGAATATATTAACTTCTATAAAATTCACCTACTCGTACTCCTCGCCGAGCACCCCTTTCATCATCATAATATTGTATATAATTTCTTTCCCTGTGTATAGTAGGTAAAAAAAATTTAACACAATATTTCCACGACTATCCATTCAACCGACAGGGAATCCTTGAGACTCCAAGTTTAGGGATGTTCGACATCGGAAGAAAAATTACCAATGATTTACTTCGTAATCTAAAATCAGTGTATTTATTTATTTTTATAGATACTACATTGCTTTTCCGCATGAATTCAAAGATTGTATGATGTTCAAGCATGCATGTTTCAAAATCCACGGTGGTCATTTTCAGGAATGGTGCATCAGCGGTTTCCACGTGCCGAAGGAAGAAAAAAGAAATCGCTAATGTAAATGGATTCTTCTAAAGATCTCTCCGTTTTCCTTATTAAAATCGACACGTGTCAGATTTATTAGAATCTTAATGACATATGAGACCAGAGAGAGTTATTTTCGCTCTCTTCTTGTTTTTTCTGCTCTTGTGTCGCGCTGTTTGTACATAATGCGTGCTTCTCAAAATGCTCTAAAGCGGACTTCAAATTCAAAAATCTCTCCTCTGTCTTCGAAACTGCCATCTGCTTCAAATACAAAATTATATATATAGCACAAATTATAGATTTTTAAAGTTTAACTTTAAATTGCATGAAGTCGTTTATATATTTAAATAGCTTATGTTTTAATTCATGTAAATGTGCCAACTACCAAGAACAAGGAATTGAGATTCGGTGTTCTCACCAGGCGAATCTGATTCCTCAAACCTGAAGGACAAATTAGACACACATTAAAACAGGTTTATCCCATCACTGGAGTGAGTTTGCAGTTTTACATTGCAGAAATAATGTGTAATTTCTATAGGAACATTCTAAACACTTAGCAAAAAAAGACTCAGACTTAGAACAAAATTCTTAAGAGTTGCAATTGCTGTTGGAGTAAACTGCAATGTTACTTTTATGAATAATTGGGAAATCAGCAGAATAAAAAAATGCATAAGGTAGTACAATTTTTAAAATTAAATTCGGTATAATTTCATTTAATGTTACAAGTCTAATTACTCAATAACATAAATTCTCATTTTTATTTTGTCTGATTATTGGCAATTCATTATATGTATTTAACTTACAAATATGAAGATATTTAATATTTGATAATATTTTATAAAATTTAGAATAGATTATGTGAAGATTTAAGATTAAAAAATGCCAATTTTGTGGGAAAAGGTCCCGTTTTTTTCATTCTTTGCAAGAGCGAAACAAATTCATAATGCAATGAGATTATATAAATTGTCCTTGTTGTTAACTTTAAATTTATGACAAAAATAAAATAAAGAATTTAAAAAGTTAGAAGTTAGATAAACTTAATTCATTTATTAATTATTTCAATTTACTCGAATATCTATAAAATTTATTTTAATTTTTAAAATAATGATTTAATAAGAATGCATCATATTCTGTAATCATCGATTAATGCAGTTAAAAAGTATACATTTCGAAAGCAAAAACACCTGTAGAAAAATTTGATGCTTTTAAAGAAACCATTATATTTATTAAATATAAAGATTGTTACATTAATTTCTAAAGTATTTTCATAACTAATTGCATCGCTGTCCAAAATAACAAATTTAAAAAATTATAAAACGGATTTAGCCAAAATCCCCCCTTTTTTTCATATATACCTTTTTTTCTTCATGAATTCTTCATTTTACTGTAGCCGAATATACGTAGTAAAATTAGTTCAAACATACTCTTTCCATAAGCTAAATTCAAAAACAGTTAAGACAAGCTTTTCTGTATGTAAATGTTAAAGTCTGTAAATTTAAAAGTGTCCAGAGAGTTTTGCTCACATAACCTTGGATGCTAGCTCACTCATATGGACAGAAGTAAAAAAAAGAAGATAATTTTTTAACACAAAAATATCAAAATTACTTTCTTACGAGAAGCCTGAATATCATTCAGAAAAAATTCAACAGAAATTTGAGGAAAACATGAACAAGCTAGCTCCAGAATGAGGTTAAGTATGCTATTTGAAAAAAAAAAAATAAGTTTCCCACTTCGGATTTAGAATGTGTTCTACTCTTCCAAAGGAGATAGTATTTTAATTAGAGGTGATTAAAATTATGCGTTAGTCATTTATTATATGAAAATTTGAAAACCAAAATTCATCAATAAAGAGCACTATAGTGAAAATAGTATTTGAAATAGTGAAAATATGAAATATTTACTTCACATTCAACTCCTGTAAGCATTATTTTTTGGATAAAAAGAAGACGGATTTTATATGAGCATTAATTACTCCAAGGCTCTCCCAATAGCAAGTAAAAGCGTTATTATTGAAATTGTTCTATCTGAACCAGAAGGACTTCGTCCCAATAAAAAGTAAAAACTAGTAAAACATTTGTATTTCACCTTCTTGCTGGAATGGTTTGGAATGGATATTCTGTGGAGTGACGAAATCCTCTTTGCCCCCAATTAGTGAACCCTCTTGAAGGACACCTGGAAAAGAGGATGATATGCTTCCTGCATGGTGTTTGGATCAGCCTGGAGGCTACACAAATAGATGGGGGAGCTGGCTCCTCTCATCGATGACGGGATGCACTTCCTACGGGAAGATTTGTAACGTGGCCGGTGAGGGCCCGTCGGACTCAACCTCAGCTTCCGCCAGTGTAGCTGTTGCGCTGGTCCGGTCATTTAGTATTTTTATCAGCTTCCGCCAGTGTAGCTGTTGCGCTGTACGGTTACTAAATGACCGGCGCTGTACGGTCATTTAGTATTTTTATTTTTGGGCCTTCGGGCGGGTAGGGAGTCAGCGATTTGATTTTCCATTAATAAGAAAATTAGTCTTGCTCTAGCCAGAAACAACTCTTTCATCCTGAAAAAGTGGCAGTATGGTGTTGTTTTACAGTTAACATTTGTTCATGTATTTTTTTTAAAGAAATCATTACAAATGAACTCTAAATATGCTGCTTCATAGGAAAGTGTAATGCAATTATGGAGTTTGTAATCCCACAACTTCAACAACATTAATGCATTCAAGCTATTATAGCCATGCTGTATGGTGCCTCCCCTTAAACTGATCGTTGTATAAAACATTTGCTAAAACGGCGTTTCACAGGCGCAAAGGTGATCAGACGTCGTTTTGAAGTAGCAGAATCACCTTGTTCTCTAGGTATCACCCTTTGTAGCTTTTTATTGTGATGTTTTTGAAAAGGGTAGTATCTATCTGCAGTCCAAGACTAGTATCAACACATGTTCAGAAGAGTAGCATTTGGTTGCAACATAGAGAGAGTAGTGTTGGGAAACTTATCCCGGTCAACTACTAAAAATATGGCTCTGCGATTCTTCAGCAGTTTTAATGATATCTGTTTTAATATTATTTAACATTTATAATTTTAAGTATTCCTTGCGTACTACACTGCCATCTATATCTATCCAGAAATACTTTTACTGAAGCTTTCTATTTAAAAATGTCTATCAAATCATTTAAAATTTAAATTTTACCTCATACGGACTAAAACAGTGCATTCTTGAGCTTTCTGAAGTGAATAATTCATTTCTAGCTAACTTTAATCGTTATAGGCAATCGACCACTCAATGTCACTATGATCCGAAATCAATCTTTCTCATTCTTCAAATACATTTTGGAATAAATTTTCGCTTGTCAAATCATATTTTATTCTTTATGATATATAAATTTAGTTTAAAAAGTTATTTTAAACGTAACAAAAATTTATTCTTCATTGTATAATCCCTCGTATACATACAACATGTTACATTGATAATATTGGTAAAGAAGAATGTATTGAGATAATTTTAAAATGTATTGTAATCGAATTTATTTTAATAAATTCTTAAATAATAAACTGTATTAATTCAACAATCCGATGTTAATCTTGACATGAATTTTCCTTTACAAAATAAGCATCAATTTATATTTACAAGATTAGAAATATAAATAGATGCTTATTTTGTAAAGCATCCATTTATGTCATTCTAACATAAATAGAATATTTGGGGACAATTTTGTTGAATTTATTTTCTTTTTACTAAGACATATTTCCTTCAACTAAAACATTTATATGAATTATCCAAAGAGAAATTTTCATCTCTAAAGGATAAAACTAAAATATTCTTTTAAAAGATCTTGATGAAGAAGTTAAGCTCACGATATTAATGGTTTCATTTCTAACAGGCCGAAAACAAAAAGAGAACAAGGCAAGACGAAATCTCTTTTCTACTTTTCAGAGAAATCCTCAGAACAACGAAAAAATTGATCCTCTCTCTCTTACAGAAAAACACAGCCATTTCGACATTTTATTTTATCTCTCTGTTTAGTGCTCTATTTTTAGAAAACGTTTTAAAGAAACAAAAATTAGTGGAGATCATCTTTTAAAAAATCCCTCGAATATCTTGCGAACAAGTAAATTTCCTTTTTAATTAAAGAAAGCGAAGTTGGAGACATTTCAGACTAATTCTTTTCTCTTACTTCAACAGTTGGACAACAACTGAATAAATATTAGGTAGATCAATAATAGTAATAACAAAAAAATGTCTAGAATTATTAAAAACGTATAAAAATATATTTCTTTAAAAAAACACAGATTCGTAAAATAAACTCTAATGAGTAAACTAACTTGCACATGTTTCATTTCATTATGCTAACTTCTCACTATGCTCTAAAGTTCTTTTCTTTCATTATGTTTCATGATACTGTTTGCCTCTATTGCACATGGGCATGAAAGATGTTTTTGAATGCAGTCCTTTAAAAGCCCTCTAAAGTCTTTTATTTCTTCCTTATGAGCTTTTCGCCTGTATAACGCCACTTTTGGCATGCATATAATTATCATCAGAATCGAACCCAAGTTTTGACAATAAACTCCGTTTCCAGAATTAAATGAATGGTGATTCTTAATGAATGAGATGGAGATTATTTAATGAACTTTGGCCACGAAAAAGAAGGATTCAGAATCTTTGAGAATCATGGCGATAATTTCATTAGTAGATGAGTCAAACTGAAAGTCGAAAATTTCCTTGCACTATATCACCGATTCTTTCAAAGCGTTTTGCAATGTTGGCGATTTGCTGCTTGTGGCGATCTATTCTTGATTACTCTTCGGCTGTATTTTTCTACTTTATTTTCTTGTAGAATAAAGCACCGTTGTCCCTTACTGAGCCCTTTTTTATTACAGGCATTCTCCCTGTTACCACAGAATTTATTTGTATCAACAGGGATTAACCGTCACTAAACCTGTTAGAGTTTTTTTTTCATACATCCAACGGACGGAGATTAGTCTGCAACGTGAATATGTTGAATAAACTGTGCTTCTAACTTCTAGAAACCTACTAGCTGAAGAAATCTCATAGCATTCTAAAAAAAGAATATGCATTTCTAAACTATATAAAACTTATTTCATTAAGTAAAAATTAATTATAAAAACCTCCTTAATTAATTTTTTTTATTTCTATGAGTGTCGTTTAACATACTTTTGTTTATATACATTTATATTAACTTTACCTGTTTTATATTTTAGAGACAGATTATTGAAAATAATTGTCTCTTCTCTTGTGCTATAGTTTAGAAAAAGCACATAATTGAACAGTTTCATAGGCAATAGACAGTTTTATTATCTTCAGAATGTTCCAATGATCAATTCATTGATTAAAAATGCATTTTATATGAGCAGCAAACCTGGCAATCAATTAAGAAGAGATCAAATTCAAGATTTCATAGAATAAAGTATCATGTTTATGCTGACATTCAGTTATAATTTCTAAAATAAAAAATATATATTATTTTTCTAAAAATTCTTCATTTTTAAAAAAAGGGTGCTTTTACATGCTGTTAATACAGTTCTAATTCCAGTAATGTAATTCTGATTTAGCAAGTATTGATACATCTTATTAGTTCCAAGTACTATTTTATATGAAATAATTATACCTTTTTTAAAAAATAAATTATAAAAAAATGCTAAAGATTTCAATGCTGTGACAGAACTGATATTTAATATTGAACCATAAAATGTATTATAAATTATTTTAAATACTAAAAAATGACTTTATGCGTATTAAAATGTTTCTGACTTGTTAACATGATGAATGTTGGTGACTTGTTTCCTGTTATAATTTTATATAAAGATGCTTTAAGTATCAACTTATTCAATGCTGCAGAAACACGAGTGTATCGTAATAAATAATGTAATCGTTGTGTTCTTAGAAAATTTTTAAAATGTACTTATTTACCTAATTATAAAATTCTCTATATTTAATACAATATGATTATGGTTTAAACATATTACAAAATTAATATTAGATGGAAATTAAATTAGGAATTGTGTGAACTTTGGACCTCAAAAGCCGAGTTTTAATGTCGTTAATAAACGAACAGACAGTAATATATCACACTAATGGTCTGCAATTAGAGCTATTCCACAAATCTTTTAAGATATGGCATTTCATCGAAATTTAGAATTTATACAGTTTAACAGTTGTAAATTTATATACACAAGCATATAGATGTGAATATTTTATATATGTTATAAAAGTGAATATGTTATGAATATAGTTTATGGAAGTGAATATGAGGAATAATATCACTTTGGGTAGACAGAATTTTATGAGTCAAATTCGGTTAATGATTTTTGACCAAACGAAATAAAATTTAATTTAACTACCCGTATTATCAAAGTTCTAAATATTCATGGAGATTCGGTATCATTTTCAGTAATAAATATTGTTCCTACAGAGGGAATAACAAGATGTTTGAATAATTAATTCGTTTATATATAAAAAAAGAAATAATAATGGATTGATGTGCAGAACCATACGCTCTTAATATTTACACAAAAACAACACTAAAATTACAATTCATTAAAAATTGACAGCAGTTTAAAAAATTCATATTGATTTTTAAGGTCTAATTTTTTTTCATCCCAATCACAGCATATTTAACTTTCACACAAAGAAATTAATGGAAATTAATCTATCTTGAAAATTTAACAGAAAAGACGCTTTTTTAGATGTAACGAGCAATCTTTCTGTGCTCTTCAATCATATTGATTAATTACAGATTACCTATAATTGTAATCATTAACAATTAATAAATTATAATTATTTTGATCTGCCATAGTGTGCTATATGCAACATATAAATTAGCGTTAAATTAATACGAATTGATCAATTGTTTTAGTGTAATATTTTCCATGTTTTATACAATGAACTGTCTTTCATCTAAAATAGTAATTTTGGGACTCTCATTTTCAGTTTGATTGAATCTCAGAAATAAAATAAAATTCAAAACTGTCAATAGCGTGCAGCTCCCCACAAAGCCCTTTTTCTTAAACGTACAGTCACTTGAAAAAAAAACAGCCATCCTGTTTTAATCTACTGCCGATCAGTGCATATGATAGGTAATATTACTATTTGGAACCTCAGTAACATGCATTAAAATCTGTTGCATCTCCTATGTTAAGGATTGTTTACATACATCAAATGCGCAAACTTCGACATTTCCCACTGAAACACATTTTTCATGTTATGAATCGATTTAACATGGGCAAAATCCTCCAGAATATAAATTTCATTATTGTCAGAGCACAATTCTGTTTCGGTTTTTCAGAGGACTATTTCGTTTCGTTTTCAATATATATCCGGAGATAATTGTTATTTTCTGATAGAGGGTAATTTCCATACTTAGATGTGTAAGAATTAAATATTTTTTGAATAACAACATTTTTTTTCTTTATGACACTTTAAAAGTATTTATAATGTTTTAACTACATGTTAAAACCAATTGCTAATTCAAGCGTAGTTCTTACAACGATATCTAAGCGTAGTTCTTATAAGGAGAATTTCTCTGAGAAGTCTGTTCCTTTTCAACGAAAAAAACTATTCATGAATACTTTTGTTCAAACTGCAACAGCACCTGAATCGCCATTATGCTGAAACCAACAAAATGGAAAGTTTCTCAACTTGAGAAAAACTCCATGTATTTTATTATCTAAAAGAAATATTAATTTTTATGCTAACTTTAATATGTTACCAATAAAGAGAAAGTATTAAAGGATTTTTATAATTTATCCTGGCATTTCTTTATCATTATATTCTATTCCTATCGCCATCGCTTATCAACTAAAATGAACTTCAATTTGTGAACAAATAAAGAAGTAGTGAAATTCATTCGCTAAACTTTGAGTACATCGGTTTTCATTCCATGATTTGAATGTAAGTAAGTAGTCTGTGCAAATACTTTTGGATTGCGTAAAAGTTTATTATGTATAGGCATTCATACTAAATTGATAATTATCACAGAATAAAACACAGAAAATCCTTCTAACTGCTTATTCATTTATACTATACATCTTTATAGTTCTTTTATAGTTATAATATATTTATTTGCTTATTAAATTATTTTTGAATTATAAATGTGTGTACAAGATGCGTACAATACCTTGTATTTTCATGAAAAGAGTTTAATTCAACAATTATATTATTTTTAAAAATATGGATACAAATTTAAAATTTTATTTTAACATTAGCAAACCAACAATTTGTCAGCTCATCATTTGAAAACAAACTAACCTACACTTATAAAAAAATTTCTAAAACTTCTGACGTAGTTGTGAAATTTGTTGGGACAAATAGGATATTTGTAAATATTGATGCTTTATCTTATTTCAACTTTCACACTAGCCAGTGGGAATTTTCAATTTAAGAGTATGTTAATTCCTTTCGAAAGACATTTTTATGATATACGATAAATGACGCCAGAATAAAATTGGGCGATTGTTTTCCTATTGAAAATATACATTGAGAATGCTTTAATGCTGCCAAATTCGGCAAGAATAATTAAATAAAGGGACAAAAGTAACCTTTTAAGAACCATTCTCTGAAGCAAGATGCTTGTACTCTTAATGCACGACTCGGGTGAGATGAATGAATAAATAAATGAATATGTGATGCAAATGCACTGTTCTCGGTTTATTGTCCGACGGAATGATAAATGGAATGGTATTAGAGAGCTCTTCCCTTTCTCTAATGATCCAGCCGCCGCTGGTTTAAGGTCATAACGATTCAAATCGATTTTAGCGTTTACAAAACATTAGAAACTTTCTTGTGTAAGGAATTTTTCTTCCTACTTTATAAATTCTCTGAAGAAACCAAATATTTTAATGGGAATGAAAACATTTTCAATTCAGCAATGGACAGGTCTGAGGTAATCATGTTTTACATGAATCTAGTAGAAATGCTCTGGTAAATTAAAAGAAAACGCTTTGCTACTTTGTTTGCAACTTTTATTCACTTATTAGATTCAAATTTTGCCAATAAGATGCGGCTATTTTATGAAACATAAAAATACATGCGTGAGAGCTCTGAAACTCGCTTTAATTCTAAACAGATAAAGAGAAAGAGTTAATAGATAATGTATCTAGATAATAATTAATTTAATTATCTAACCAAGCTTAGTAATTTTATCTTGCTTTAATGGATATTTTTTTTAAACTTTCACATCACACGAATTGAATCCTTTGTGATCCCTGAAGGATCCCAAATGATTCATGGAATCAAGTTTCAAACATTTAATATTCTTCCTTTAGAATCCTGTTAGAATATGTATCCCAGCTCTTTATAAAATAGAAATTAAGTTATTAAAATTCACATAGTGATTTAAAAATTTAAAAAAAAACATTTCATAATAATAATAAACAAGTAAAAACAAGTCTACAATCGAGTAAGGAACTTCCAACAAATAACATGCGGCGGTCGGATATATGGCATACTATGGCATGAAACTTGATTATGTTGGAAGGCATTCGACCTACATATCAATTCGCTTGAAAATATTGAAATCTGAACTTGCAACCTCATCTCAGAATTTCACACCATACCAATGGGAAAATGTTTGTCTTTGGCGTTAGATTTGACATATATAAAGCTCACACATCTAGAATTTTGAATACGTATGTTATTCATGAAACAATTTTGAATCCATACCCTCGTATTATTGTCTAGATGTCCAATTTGTATGAAGTTAAAATGCATATCTTTTTAATTTGTCTCATTATATTATGTATTATTTGATTAATATCTCTCAGAAGCTCTTTTCGAAACTCCCAATGAAATTTCTATTCTTTTTTAAATGTATGAATTTGGTGAAATTATTTTGAATCATTCTTCTCTAAGAAACTGGATTAGAAATATAAAACAATTAGTAACACATTAGGCTCCCAGATTATGAATATAAATATGTAAGCAAACGCAATAGAAAATACAAATTACCTTCCAAGGGGACGAACGCCAGCTGTCGCCTTGAAATTTAATTAAATTCCCACTCACAACCAACTATAAAAAATTTCTATCCGAAAACTGTTTATTTAGTAAAGATGTATATGAAGAATCAGATTTATTCTTCAATGCAGTTTCTTACTATCTATCCCCTCTCTTTACAAAGTTTCAGGAAACTGGAAGTTATCTGATATGAAGTAGAAATAGAAGAAATTTTATTAAGAAAATTAGTAACAGAAAACCATTTTCAATTTTTCAGATGAAACTGTTTGCTTAATTAAACCCTTACAATTTCATTTTTCAGCTATAGTTTCAAAAATCAGAAAGTCAGTTGCAATGTTAGAAAAAGGAATAATTAGAAATCTGCTTCAGGAAATTTTAAAATTATCATTTAAAGTACAAAGACAGTAAAAAAATGCTTTTCATCAACTAATAATGAGTTCATTCTGGTAATATGGAAAGACAATAATTAGAGGAATAATTTTCTTTCTTTTGAACATCTGTTTTTGAAAATTTAGGAAAAAAACAAGTTTTATTTGAGAAAAATAATTTATTTTAGGCATTTAAATGATTTAATAATTTCCAACAGACAATAACCTTATTTTTTAAATGCAACTTTAAAAGAGACAGTTATTTCGGTGTTTTTTTTTTGTATCGTTCAACAACCTAACGGCACTCTTAATCTAAAAAACGCAATTGTAGCTACCTAAGACAACTTAACATTTAACAATAGCTTCAGTAATATTCTTTTAAGTGTTGTAGTTTTTTTTTTTCATTTTCTGATTTGATATAAAAATATTTCAAATTTTAATTCATAAATAATTTTTATTGATATTTTTTAAATTTAATTAATTAGCTTTTTCAATTTTGCAATTGATATGCCTGTTATTTATCAGCATCGTGAACTATCTTTGCCTTTAAATCAAATTTTCATTTTTCCAATCTTACTTCCGTCTGCTGCACTCAGAAGAAATATTTTCCATATCTTATCGTTAAAGCGGTGGATGTGGTCTCTTCAACACTTTCTTGATAAATAATATAAATAATGTAATAAAATAAAAAAAGCACTCCAATGCAAAATATTTCTCGTTACACACTTTTTTAAAAATTTATTTCCTGTCCCGAGAACTTGTGGATTTGTGTAAAGTGAAGAACAAATCCCATAGCTTACTGTATAATTACAAAATATTAATCTTTGGAGATAATTAAGTAGATTTAGTAAACCTAACATCTGACTCTTCGGGACTTTTTTGGTGAATAATACTTCGAATTCGGTTAATCAAGGAATTTCACTAGTGTAAAGTGTCGATTCTTCGTTTTAAACGCCTTCCACCCAAACAATTGAAACTAAAATGTAACACAGAGCTTCAAACTTAACATTTACACAATTACATAAAACATTTACACAATCACGTATCACATTTAAATCCTTGTGTTTGAGTTTTCATGTTTACATGCTTCTGTAAGTACAGACCTTGAAAACTGGAATTTTGTTGAAATTTTGACAAATATTTAGATTGTAGATGCTATATATGTTTTTTAAATAATATTAATTTGCTCTCTTCGTATGGTAGTTAACATCTTAACTGATTCTAGGACAGTAATACAAACTTCTAAATAAATGTTGCTTAAAATTTGTATGAAATTTACGAATTTCATATAAAGACCGTACATTAAATTTCATATATCTACCTAAAAGTGTTTTCTTTTAGTTACCGTCACAGAAAAACATAAATAATATCAAAAATTTATTATTTTTTAACTTAGAGAGATCTAGGGAAGGAATATTCATCAAAATTTCAAATTCGAATTTTTTGAAGGTTAGAATATTTCTCTACCCTTTAAGAAAGCAAAAGCTTTGAGTTGGAATTTTATGGATTTTACTGGCTCTACAACCATTACTGATTATGTAGCGTCAACCATATGGTATAGAGAAAAATACAGTTGCAATCTAAAATTTTAATCAAAATTTCTGCTCAATTTCAAACATTCTATTCTAAATTTTAAAAAAATAAACTGTTTCACACATTTTATTCTACATTTGTTTAAAAGATAAACTGTTGTATAGATTTGAAGCTTTAATAGAGAATGAACAATACTTATATAAGGTAAAAGAAACTAATCATTTTTAAAAAGGCAAAAAGTTGACGATGTGGCAGTTTATGAAGGATGTCTTTAAAACAAAATGAGTGAATAAAAACTACGAATTCTTTGAGAATTAAAACGTGAGCACTCTGCAAGAATGTGCCGAACTGTCAAAAGGCCGTGGCATATTGTGCATTGAGAGGCGGGTTCCCCCAACAACATATGTTTATGTACAAGTCTAGTATGTCCAATTTTTAAACAAGTAATAACTTTATCGAATTTTCTAATGGGTAAACTGGGCCAAAATTCGATGAAATATTTGATAGAAAAAAATTGTTTTCCTCTTTACTATTCCCTTCTGATTGCCATTTCAAACTTAGCATGATTTTTATACATCTCTTTATGTCGTTGAAAGAGACAGGATCGCTTAAAATACTGGTAGCCAATTTCGCTGCAGCGTCAGTCAACTCATTGCCAGGTATATCTACATGTGAAGGAGCCCAGAAGTATAGCAGTGAATAGCCTTTGCTTGTAAGAATGTCGTACAATTTAAGAATTTTAAAATGTGAATGTGTGACTGAAACGATAGAGTATGAGAAGAGCATTTTGAACTATTTGTTGCGGTGAAAGCTTTATATGCCAGATAACAACCCTTGGTCCGAAAGTTAACTTTTGCTCGATGGTCATGTTACTCCACTACTAATCCTCACATTGCGAGTTCGGGCCTCGAATGATCCGCTACTGCCGTAGCTTCTTAAATTTAATTCTACTAAATCCATATTTAGCCTAGAGCTATCCGCTCACTGTGAACACTGGAATGGAATTTTGGTATACTTCTCGCTGATATGAGAGGAGCTGCTGGTAAACTGCGAAGGACTTGTTAGATTTGACAAATGCTTTAAAGGGATTGAAGTATTTTAATCCAAGAGAACTCCATGGAGTGAAATATTTTGAATTGGATATAATATTTACTTTATCCAAATTTAAATTTCTTTATATATTTATAATTATAGTGAAGAATGATGGATAGACTTTGCATTTATACAGCATTTTGCAAGCGCAGTATAGATGGATATTGATAGCGTCTGGGCCAGAAGATGATTTATGAATTTCCGAAAGACAGTGCTTTAGTTCGAAGCAAGTGAAATCTGTGTTGTAGGGAGTGTATGAAAATGATTCAAAATTAAGTTTTTGATTTCAGCTGTAGTTTTATAGAGTGAAAATTGACTCGAATAATTTCTGCTATTTGATATTTGAGCTAATTCGGAAGAGCAATATGGAGATATTTGAGCTAATGGTGATAGCAATGTCTTTTAAAAATGTAACAGGAATACCAATTTCGAATCCAAAAAAACTTTTGGATTCGAAAATGCCGCATGTTTTTTTTTTACTCTTTTCCATATTTTTTTGTCAGATATTGTATAGGTATTTATATACCATTTCCAAGATACTCTCTTCCTAAGTTTTTGTATTCATATTGAGTTATACCATACTTCTATAACTTTCGTGCTTTTTTGATGCATCCCTATTTTTTTATCCCACTTTCTACAACCGTGGAATTTCTTCAGCGCGCTCACACACAAACACGTACTGTCTTTTTCTTGAAGATTTTCTTCTAAAGGACCATGCTGGCTAGATAAACTTAGTTTTGAGTAAAATTCTTACTCTAAAAAAATATTCACGGATGAAAGGCTAAGAATAGGTTGCATTATTTCTCCGACAAATACTTTTTGCTCTTTCGCAAACCACTTTAGGTTTTCCAAGAAATTCTACTGCAATACAATTCTGCGAAATATTTTTTTAAATTCCGTTTTTGAATTTATATTCTTACCAAAGAATGAAGCCAAGAATCCAGTCTTGATTTTAACCTTTTGCTCTCCGATGGTGCTTCTGAGACATCATTCGAGACAATGCATCATCATGCAATTTTATTTATTTATTTTTCAAACTTAAATGTGAAAAATGCCTACATAATGGTTAAGGGTTGTAGATTAATTTTTCAAAGAAATTTGATTTAAAAGAGTTATTTATATTTATTTTTCATAGCAACAATCTTTGTATTATAGGAATAATTTTGCATCTAATTATTTTTCGGAGTTGAAAGGGTTAATATGCATTTAATGGAAGAAATTTTGCTCTGAAAATATAAGTATTTGCTTTTTTTAAATAAAAATATTTTTTATGCTCCTGACGATGCTTGAACAATTAATACATAGGACACTTGATTCTTAGTACAGTTAAATTTTTAATTTGCATAATATAAAAAGAATTACTAATTCTGAAGCCCCAAATTTTTTTAGAATTAGTTTTCCAATTTGGATTTACTTAAAAAAATTTAATAGGTAGTACTTAATAATATCCAATACCAATAAATGAAGATTTTCAATATAATAATTCAAAAAGAGCAATTTGAATTTCATCATAAGAGGAATTATTTTTAATACATCAATATGTAATAAAAATTCTTAATATTTAATATGTATCTTGCTCTTGATTACAGGACATCAATATGCAGCGCAAACGAATAATCCTGGAAGTTTCAACGTAAAATATTTTTAGAATTCGAAGTTTTTTATAGCATTAAAATTGGCAAATTTTTTAAAATAAAATAAAATATTACTTTTATTTTCCGAATGTCAATTTTTTAAATCAATCGATTTCTGAAGTATAAATTACAAAAATCAATGTATCGATTAAAATGAAGTCGATTGAATGCATAATAAAATTTTTAAGATGCTGGGGACATTGATTTTACTTATTTTTCACTTGATAACTGAACAGTTTTTTTCTTTGTAAATTTTATGAATGTTTGGAGATTGCAATGATTTTGTAAAATATTTGTTGTATAAAATTTCCTTTTCGTTGAAAAAAATATTCCCTTTCCATTGAAAAAAAATGAATTTCATTTTTATTGAAAAATTCATTTTGGAAAACTGGAATGCAAAGATTGATTCCTTTACATTTATATCATTGTTACCAAATTTCTTTCGATAATCATACAAAAATCAACGGAAAGGTTCTGTAATATTCTCGCATACCCTACCCTTAATTCCTCACTCCCCCTCATCGTGCGTAAAATTTCGGAATTTGAATAAAGTCGTGGATATCTTGCATCTCGGTCATCTCTACCTAAAGTAGTAACAAAACAGAAATTTCATAAGTTTTATTAAATATAGATCTTTGCGTGAATCTAACTTTTTTGCTGAAACTATTTTAAAAATACGTATTTTTTATGTCTTTTTGTAGACAATTCAAACCAAAATTATATACTAAACTACAATTGTAGTTTTAAACTGCATAACGAATTAAATTTATTTAAGATATTTGTGTTTATGAATTATGGCTTATATATACAAGAGAATATTGAATGATTTGATTCAAAATTTGATACGAAAGTAAGTTAGATGGTAAACGTATACCAAATTTTATTTACATTGTTCGTTGCATTTTGAATTATTGAGTCCGTTTGTACTGAAATAAACGGAAAGATCAATTTTCTCAAAACAATTTTTATTCAAGGTTTGATAAAAGTCTACAGTTAGGCTGTAAATCCATACAAAAAATTCCACCCCTCCAGTTCAAAGCGTTTTTGAGTTACCCATGTCACAAACAGATATGCATACTTTTTGACAACTAGCCATAATACCAAAAATATGATTTAGGACTCATGTGTGTGCGGAACTAAGAGTTTTTTCACCAAAATCTGAAATTGAATTGTAATACCTTCCCTACACTTCATATACGATAAATTAAGAATGAAACTATTACATATTTAAATGAATTTATATTGCTATAGAACAATTCAATATTTTTTGTAAAATATATAGTTTCCAAGTAGAGATACCATAAAAATGGTATATAAATTTAGGTTTATAAAATTATTCAGTTTGTCAGAAATTTATATTATCGAAAAACTTACTTATTTACTTATGCTTAAAAACTTATTACTCAAAAACTTATTTTAGAAAATGCCAAAAAGTTGAATTGATCGGTAAGAATTGGAAGTTTATTTCAACATTTTAAACAAATCGAAGAAAATTAAACATCGAATGTAAATATTATTCTTTCAAATAAATCCAAAAAATATCATTTTATGATTGAAAGTACGAATTTATCATATGATTTTTCACTCATATTGAAGAAAAAAATCGCCCTCTTTCCTTAAATAATATTGTAACTAAGATCGTATTTGTTCAATATTTCAATAACTAAGAATATTTTTGAAAAAAAAACTGATAAAAGCTTATCGCCAGTTTTTTTTTTCAAAAATATTCTTAGCTATTTATGTATTAACTACATGTTAGTTGCTACACGTTAGTTGCTTTCGATGTAACCACCTTCCAATGGCGAATATAGTCAATAGATTAACAAAATAGTTTTGTGTATCTTTTTGAGAGATTAATCGCTACTACTCGGTTTACAAAAGTACTCATACATGGGTTAATGGTTGTCTTTTATGTTCACAGTATTTTTTATTGTAGAGTAATAAGCCAAAAATCTAACCAAAAGAATCATCAAATGAACCAGACTTAGAGATAGGGAAATCAGGAATAACAAGATACGTTTTAAAAATTGTACAAAGGACTAAAAAAACATGCAGCATCAGAGAATTTTTAAATTGATCGTTTTTACAAAATGCTGTCATTCAATCTTTTTGATAAATTAATTTTACTAAAAATTTCATCTTCACTTCACGCGTATTTAATCTAGATCTCAAATTATGGAAATTAAAGTAGTCGGACCCATAGCCAAACATTTACTTTGCCTACATAGCATTGATTTCGACAATGCAGCAGCATCGATAATTCGGATGGTGAAACGCTTTCGGCCACGTCAAGTAAAAACAAAGTTAAATTATTTTTAAAATATAACAGAAGAAAAAAACCTAGAGATTTTGTTGTCCACGAAATCCTATAGTGGAGATTCAGGGCAATTATTTATTTTGCCTCCCTGACATTAACTTCGATAGTGCAGCATTGTGTAGAGAAATACATTTATCTATATCCCCTTTATATTTTAATGTTACAAATAACATTTCAGAGTGATTCTGATTTCCTGAAACACCTTCATTAAGTCTAACTCTAATTTAGAGTTGAACACAATCACAGTAAATTAAATCTAAATACGATGATAAACCAAACATGTATTTAAGCTAAAAGTAATCATATATTGTGGTAAATACGATATAGATAATGGAATAACATGACAAGCAGGGCGCTTCTATAATGATACAAATTCACTTATGCTTATTGTCTCTTAGTTACAGTGTTCGAAAATCACTTGTGCGCCGAATAATCATATTTTCAAGGTAAGGAGTCATCTACAGACGTTATAATCTGATATAAAATGACATGAATTATTTCAATAAATAACTAATTCGATCACTGCGACAAGACTTCATCTAATTACAGAGAAAACTACTCACTTAAGGGGGTTAAAGAAATACAGATAAACCATTTCTGCAGAAAATGCGTAAAATCATACTTTCATTGAATAAAATTATGTGTATTACTAGATACTTCGTTTTATTTTTGAAACTTTCAACTCCAGTTAAAATTTCAGTTTAGACGAAATGTTCTCAGATCTTATCGCTGAAACATATTACAGATTTTAAATTAGTTTTCCATTTTGGTTGAATTAAATAATCGGATTACTAACAAATATTAACTAAAGTATTTAGGGACAAAAATGTGGCTGTGAAGAATTTTGGAAAGCCATTTTAATTTATTTAAAACTGTTTCATCTTTTTAGAATAAAAATTATCAATTTTTCATTTATTTTTTGATGGATTGAGCTTTGAAATATTCTCTCTCATATTCTAGACATCAATACATTTAAATATTCATTAAAATAATTATTAATTAATCGATTCGTTTAGTCATAATTTGTATACAAAACAGTGAGGCCTGGGTGGTGAATTTTTCTGAAAAAAAGTTTCCTAACATCGTAATAATTTGCAGTAATAAACTATAAAATAAAATATAGAAAATGCTTAAAATAAGAAAAGTATACTTTTCAGTGGCTAATTAAAAGGTGTACTTAAAAATTGTTGCCAATAATTTTTTAATATCATGACATTTAATAACAATTTTTGATTGATGTCACTATAATATTAATAATAATGCTGAAAAAATTGTGTAGGTAACTTATTTAAAACAAAACAGCAACAAATTTATTACTGCATTTATTGCGTGATGTTTGGAATCAGGTTCATAGAAAGTAAGGAATGTGTTACATTACATTACTTATAAATAGATTCACACAATGTGATCAAAGTGTCTGGCCATTTCTTGATTTATATATTTTTCTAAATGTCTCTGAAGAGGTTGGAGGCACTGTTTTTGAATTTCCTCAAAATAAAATATGTACTTTAACTCAACTTTTCTGTGAAAGTTTGTTCACAACGATAATTAGAGAAACGATCAGAAATTGGTAGAAGAAAAACGATTTTAGCTCATCTAGTTGTACAGAAATTTTCAATGATGACACTTTCAATGATGACTTTCATTTACTTAGGGCAATACGTCTGTAAATTTTAGGCCCGTAAAATATATATTGTATTTTGTTTTTAAAAATTGAATTTTTCTTCAAGCTTTCAAGGAAAGGTACAGGTTGTATGATAATGTCTTTTAAAAGATTGCACTAAAATCTATGGTAAATTTTATAAATATTTAGAAAATATGAAAGGAAATTACCTATATTTCCGTAATTATAGGTGGACATGTGTGAATAGATTTTTTTTGTAATTTTAAGACAGATACATAGGGTAGTTTCTATAAAAATTCTCTTCGAATAACTTTCAGAATCAGAAAACATTCAGATGCCAATAATGTTCAAAAAATATCTGCATTGATGTGAACTGTATTTTAGTTGCTCTCGAACAAAAATTAAATTAAGTAGATTTTTCCACAAGCTGATGATCTTTCAACTTGAATCTTTGAATAGATATAATGAATTGTATACAAAGATTGAAATATTTATTATACTTACTTTAATATGTGAGAAACCTGTGGGAAAATTTTGAACTTATTTTTTAAAAAAGCTAATCTATCCAAAGTAAACATAATACATTTACTCAAATAGATGAACTTAATATCCGAAGCAATTAAGACCCTTTTTGAAAGTTTCAAATTAAAACCAACTTTCCTTAAATCAATATCAACCGAACTCCTTCTACTCAACACCGGTTTCTGTTCTCTCCCTTTGGTCTTCGCGATTGAATCTATACGTAACATGGAAGTCAAAGTACATATTTTACATGAAGTAAAAAAAAAATTCCCAGCCTCCCTGTTAAAATGGGGAAAGATGCATAAATTCGTTTTACTTTTAAACTGGTAATGTAAACCAGGGCCACTGTAATCAACAATTATTATAGACTTATGTATTTCAGTGACACCCTACATAGAATGGAGCCTTTCGTGTTACGCGAATTTTTATTAGTTTCATGATTTTTTAAAATGTTAAATTTATTTCAAATATTTATTATCATTTATTTTTTGAAAATAAAAATTTATTACCTCTCAAAAACTTTACAAAAAATCTACCGGAAATAAAAGTCACACTGGCGCTAAGCAAAAGAATCCTGATTAGACGTATGGACGGCACAGTGTTAACACTAAACACGGTTATTGAAAATCATATCCGAGTAAATAGATTACATTATAGTCAATAAAATTATCTTTCCCGAGCTAAGAGATACTCGATGTATGTTATATATCTTATATAATAGCTTGGTACTTTTGCAAGGTAACACAATTAAAAAGCTTCTAATCAGAAATACCTAGCAGTTAATGGCGAAGGGGAAAAATCATACACTTACATTAGAAAAGTATATACAATTAAGAATCATTAACTTAAACTAACTTTATCATTACAATTTTAAACTTTTATGGCTTATCACTAACTGCAGAACTTAGCTTTTTTATTTATATTAAAACCAAGAAATAATCAGAGATTGTTGGTTTATGTCTGTTTCCAAATTTTGTAAAAAAACATACTTAAATTTCTGAGGATTTTGGCATTTAGTGCGATTTTTGAGACAGTGGTCACCTTAGTTCATTAGCTCCAGCCATAATGGCAATCACTACATTTTGCAGAGTACAGTTCATTGTACGTATATCATTAGAAATTTATACACTTTAAATTTTCTTTTATGTCATTATAAAACCATATTCTAAATGTTCTTGTCCGAATATTAAATTCTTTTCTTTAAAACAATATATAAAATATTTATATAGTAAATAGAGACGCAAACTTTATTTTAAAAGATTATATCTGGAGGCATATAATTTGCAAAAATATTGGGGAGAAATTTTTAAATTCAACGCAGGAATCTCAAAAAATTAAGAAATTATATTTTATTAATATCATTCCATCACACCAGGTGATTTGTGGAAATGAGAAGCCTCCAGAACAGTTGGTTGAATTTCGCCATCCTGGTGTATAAAAAATGGTTATGAGATTAGATATCCTTAGCGATAAAATGAATGCCTCCTACTGGAAGGATTATATCGTGGTCGGTGATGGCCGTTAGGACACAGCCTTGATTCTCATTTAAATGTTAACATTTTCATTCGTACAAATTTATCCGTATGCTTTCGGAGTAGCTGTATATAATTAAACTTATAATTTCAAGATAAATGATGCTCTACATTTATGTTGAATAACTTACCAGATGTCAGGTTATATTCGACTTTGATATTCGGACAGAGAGAAAGGAATCCGAAATTCTGCAAATAGTCGAACTCCTCTCCCTCGTTGCTGCCTTCGGATATTTGGTATCTGCTGGTTGAGTCGGGAAAGCAAGCGAACAGGCTGGGCTCGCAGAAAGAGGCCAGGGGTCCTTCGAATTCCAGGTTGATATTCATCTGCTTTGAAACCAATTTAGCGTCCTTTCTCGTCTGGGCTTCCACAGTGACGTTCGCAAATATCCGACGAGGCTTCTTTCCTGCAAAGAGAAACCGTAATCGATATTACGCAGTTACTATAAATATCAATAGTAATTTTAACCAAGTTTAATAATAATAATAAACAAGTAATATAAAAAATTAATCAATTCCTACTCAGATTAACAAAGAGAAATATTATTTTAGTTATTTTTTTTATTAAATAATTAAAATTAATGTAAATATTATATAAATATGACAGAATCCCAATATTAAGCGGGAAAATAGAAAGCGAATTTTCTGGCAATTTCTATTCTCCTTCTATATATATTGTTCAAACTTGCAGACCAAAGGATGCGAATACAACGCCATACCAATCAGACTATCCCGGTATTGAAAATACTATTGAAATAACTATAAATAATTGACCAAAAATTATACTAGAGGTGATTTTTCAATACCAACTGAGGATTCAAAGCTAATTGTAACAACGTAAAATGCGTAATTTTTCTACATGAGTTGGGGGAATGCAATACAGATTATAAATTTCTAATTTTCTTTATTCTGTGTTATTTTAATTTGAAAGTACTTCAAAATGAATCGTAAAAATCGATGGATTGACAATGCTTGGTTTTAAATGCACAAAACATTATGAAAATAATCAGAATCGTTTAAAATAATCAACCGAAAACATGTTAAGTCTAACCTCATACCATAATATCTACTCAGCCTAATCTCATGTGCGGAAAAAACAAACTGAAATTATTACTTGTTTGGTGGCTGGGAAATGAAGATTTTTGGCGAGAAAGTTAGTTTTTAATTATATAATAAAAAAATTAAAGAATTAATATTCGAAAAAACTGTATTAACATCAAATGTCGCCCACTACAAGTTTAATTTTTTTTTACTTGATTGGATAGGTAGGTAGTATTTTATTAACAATTGAAAATTTGAACAAGATATATAAATATAGGGAGTTTTTTCATAAATATTAAAAGGGCACAGCAATAATTGTATTAACATTCATGCACCACACTTTAAACCCTTCTTAATATGGCAAAGCATTTTATATAACTTTAGTAGGATTATTATCAAACTTTTTTTCTTATAAAAATGATGTATTAATTATAATTATTAAAAATACTGTACTTGCCTCACTTTTTTTTCATTTTTGTGATAGATGACTACAGTCAAGGATGTTTGAGAAAGAATTTGAAGCAATGCTGCAACTACGTAGAAATACGGCTTTTTATTTCCTTGTATATGAAATATATAATGATAGTCAAACAAATCCAAATTTGAGTTATTTGACGTATCTTCCCAAAGTATCTTTTAATACCAAGTTCAAAAAGCACACATTTGGAAAAAGTTTTTCTTTCTGTGACAAAAATAATTCAAAAACGCTTTGAACTAGACGGATGAAATTTTATACGGTCTTTACAACAAATTTGCAAATTCGTATCAAATTTTGCATCTATGCAAATTTATATCAAATTTTAAATTAAATATATTTAAACAAACTCTGCCTGTCTGTCTGTCCGACTGTTCAAATACAATACAATAAATAAAAATAAGCTATTATAATTGATTCGATACACAGATTTAATATGCGCATTGTAAATACCTATCAAATATTGAAAAAAATTCACGGTCAAGAGGCTGGCTGTCAACTGCTTCTTTAATATCTTGAAAACGCGACTATTCAATAGAATTATTATGAACTTAAATATATCAAATTTTGGTATGTAATTTTGACACTGCAAGTACAGTAGTTATGTGACAAAAAGTGCCTGAAACACAAACTAAGGTTTATTAGAGGGCATACGAGAAAGCTTTGAGGAGACTATTCCTTTTGGCTGAATATTAGTAAATGATTGCTGATCTTCAAGGAAGGGTTCACTCGCAGCTCTATCTGCTGATCTGATGAACCTTTGTTTTTTCAGGGCAATATCCCACACCGTTTCTGAAGCATTTTTCTTGTCTTCCCTCTACATGAATGTCACATTTATAATAAATTAAAATGATTTGAGTTCCAATCATTTCATGATCAGTTAAATTTAACTTAGGTGTTGCGTGGGAGTTATTCCTCCTTTTTCGAATCTCAAGTCCAATTTCTGCAATTTTAACTATTTAATAATCAGATGCAAAATCACGTAAAACTCACATAAATAAAATTAATGATTGCTCAGAAAGATTTCAGTAAAACTTTTTGAAGTTATATTATCTTTGGACTGGCTCATTTTTCTGAATTTTATAAAAAAACATATTTTTTTTTTTAAATTTTCTAAGCCTGAACAATTGTTTAAGATAATGGAGAAGAAAGTTATTATTTAAAGAAAATAGCTCTCCTCATCTACTAAAAGTTTCCTTATAGAGATATATTTAAATTCTGGTACCTTCATTTAAGAGAAAGAAACATCACAATATTTTATAACAGTATTTGTTTTTACTTCCAGTTCTGATTAATTTTTCAATCAGACTAATCATTAATATCTGTTTGTGATCCATATGTTTTAATTTATTTGGATAACTTCCGAACTGCTTTTTATAACTTTAGTCAAGCACTGTTATAAATAAGGTAATTCTTTTAACAAAGATTTTATAATTGACAATTTAAATAGAATGGCGACAGTTTAATTAGACTTTCAAGTGTTTGGTTTAGTTTGAATCCTTATACCTTGAAGATTTACATGCTATCTAAATTCTTTTATCAAATACTTTGCAAGATCAATATTTTACAGACTAATGTGTGTCTATAACTACTCTTTATATGTTTCCTTGTTTAATGTTGCTGAAATGAAACAAAAGTCACTTATTCAAAACAAAGCAAAAGTTTCCAAACAACAAAGCTTCCTTTTTCTTTATGAGTTGAATGCAAGGAACGATTTCTTCTTTCACTGTTTAGACATTGGAAGACTCAGTTAAGAATATGTTTTTAAAAATAGGATGAAATACAGAGTTCGGAATAAATCAAATACAAAAATAGCATAATCAGTGTTTTCATTCAAGATCATATATGTTTTTAAAAGTCAGATTCGGTCCATGGGTGTAATCGAACCGATACCTGAAAGAGTGGATGAGAAGACAAGATAAATTTTCTTCCAAATATACTAAACGATTTTTAAATAAATAATGAATTACATCATAAAGCACTTATTCAATCAATACAATGAAAGACTTGCTACTTCAAATTATTATATACCATTATTTAACTTGAGATATTTCTTGCTTGAAAAAGAAATTTTGTGAATGATTTTTTTCTTTATTCCTGTTATTTTAAAACATGTATGACCTTTTTTATTTTTGTAATTCAAAAAAGCGGTTAATCATACATTTCAAGAAAGAAGTTCATTAACGATAAAAAAATTAATTAATTTAAACTAAAAAATCGACAATAATGAAAACATGTATTTCAAATGTGTATTCATTTAATTCTGAGCAAAAGAAGAAGGAAAAAATGATTTTCTCAGCATAATTCGATTTCTCTTCCTTTTGTGCTGATTAAAGACTAAAGATAATAATATAAAGCAAACAAAATCTTTTGCAACTATAATAAAAATGTTTATTCAAAACCTATTTTATTTATTGATGAGAAGAGTAATGAATCTCTCAACGTATTTGGTTTCGTTTTTATGTCATCATCTATTATTAATTAAAATCGATTATTAATGCTATGTATATTTAAGAAACTACAATAACATTCCCTCACATTTTAAAAAGCGTTAGGGTTAGTATAGTTTAGTTATATACTAACGTTACGTTTTAAAGCAACTTTAGGATTATTTTGAGACGGACCTTATAATTTTGAACCGTGATCAGATGACAAGGTTGGCATCTGAGCTGGCACTTCCCTCTGCTTATATCTGCACCACAAAAGAAGATGAACGGTTGGATCCGACAGTTTTAGCTTGCACCAAGCCCACTTACATATCAATTCTTTGATGGAATCGTTTTTCATACCTGAAACCCTCCGGTTCTGAAACCAAGATCTTACTATCAGGCCTCACGGCCTCTAAAAGCATTAGGAGAAGAAAATATTCTGTTATGATTACATCATAAAGCAATATGAATATTCTTGAGGGTTTAAATCTAGAATCAATAAAATTAATTCAAATCAAAAATAAAGCCTCAAATGACTATTATTTAATCGAATCAATAATCGATATTTCACGCTTTTAAATTTAAACATTCGTCTAAAAATTTTTTTTTTAATTCTAAGCTTTATATAGCAGAAAGTGAAAAATAATCATGATTATTAATAAAAAGTTTAATACAGCAAATGCTCATTAATTCAGATGTGAGTTATTTTTCTGGATTAATTTGCTTGCAAAACACGAAACAAAAAAAAAGAAAGAAAAGGATTAATATCTAAAAATATGCAACTGTGTTGATAGTTCTTACAGAATAAAATACGTTTATTCTTACCATTATCACTGACGCTTATGAAAATTTAGTTTATTCATAATAAAATTCAGTAAGAAAATACATTAAGAAAGTAAAATTTAAATATTAACTAATCCTTAATTACGGAATCTTAAACACGCTAATAAGCTGATATTAATTAGAACGTGAATTCCTTAATTAGTGTCCATAGCATTAGTTTTCTTCCAGCCTTCATTGTGCATATTCTGTAAATAAAACGTCAATAAATAATATAAATTAACTAAGCTTCATAATATGTTTCTAAATCTGATAAGCGAAAGTATTTTACAACAATCCTACTAAAAGAGGCACTGTACAATTCTGTTTTGATCTTTTATTCAATGACTGATGAACCATCAAACTTCTGTAAATGTAAATAAATGGCTATAATGTAAAAAATAACTTTAATAAAAATTGATTGTCAAGAGCATTAAATTTAAAACTTTATTCGCCGTGAATTTCGATTGATAGTTTAATAATTTTTTAAGTTATCATACTTACACAAATTTTAAACAGAAATCAAAATGCAAGTTCTATTTTTGAATAAAATTATAGAAAATTAAATAAATTTTCCAAAATGAGAACGCTTGCCTAACAGTATTTTTAAAATACTAGTCTAATCACAAATTAATAATTCGAACCAGTCATATTTTATAATCTAATGTTCGAAAATAATAATATATACAAAATTAGCGCCATAAATCACGAAAACCTGTTCACATGAATAACTTGAACACAAATGAAAGCTCTGGAAAACGAACAGCGCATTTATACTTTTTCGCTGCGATACTACTGCCATCTGTATATTTGCATATTGCTATCCCATGACTTTTGTCACTTCAGTGTATATCATTTACCGAATTTACTTCAGAAAGTTGAAAATTTGAAACACGATTCTGCCGCAGGCCCGTTGAGCTTGAAAATCCATCATATATTAAACCCATGTACGCTTGAATATTTTATTTTATTATCACAGCTGAAATTTCACAAGGAATTGTAATTCAAGTATTGATGCAAAATTAAGAACATACAAAACCCTTTTCTTTTTTGATGTTTCAAAATGGGATCGAAATACCAAACTTATTTGATATACTGTAAAAAAATTGGAATATCTTTATTGTTAATTCAGCAATAAGTGTTAATTTAAAAGTTTTCAAAAACTTCAACTGTTTTCTTGAAATACATTTTTTTAAACAAAACAGTTCATATTTCTTTCTGAAATTTTATTAAAAGAACCAAGTGTCTTTTTTTCTTTTCTATATTATATAACCTCAGAAAGAGAATATGAATTCAAACAAAAAGTTGAATCTTAATTAACGTAAAACCAAGTTGAGTTCAAGAAAAGAATATATCAAGAATAGAGGTAAAGAAATGATTCTTTAGCTATAAATTTTTTAAGACATTGATGCAGCAAGATCATTAGCAATGCATATTATAGATAAGAAAAATTTTTAAAGTTAACTATATTTTTGATTATGTTTTAAATAAAAAAACAAGGAATTTTTTTTCTCTCTTTTTCTCAAAATGCTCTTTCTTTTCTATAAATACGACCAGTATATGAATAGAACGGTAATTTTGACTTTCGTTTATTTTCTTTGTTTAGCGCTTCTGCAATCTCAACAATCATTTCAGGAAAATATGAATTTGAATAAAATTTTTTATTTGAAGTTTTTTGATGAAAATAATTGAAGCCACATATTCAAGCAATCCCGCTTGTTATTTAATACTATAAACATCCCGAATATATTAGAAAATAAGTTTTAAAATAAAGTTAACTAGTTCATACTTATTTTTAACGTAAAATTCTTTTGGGAAAAATTACTATTGAGATGCTCATAAATGCAATGAAGATAGTTGATGAACTCGAAAACCAAAATTATCTTTAGATTTAAAAGTTACCAAAAAAGTTAAAAGTTTTATTTTGCAGTGAATAAGTTCGAAAGATGAACTCCAAAACCAGAAGCGATCCGAGCTCCCTCACAGTACAATACAAAAGTGAAATTTCAAATGAAAATTCTTACCGCAATCGCTTCGAAGCGTCTGCTGTTTAATTAATATTTATCTCTTTGAATGAAAGGAATATTATATATGATTATTGTAAGGCCCACCAATTTCGGCAACCCTTCTCGCCCCACATAGCAACTCTTCTTATGGAGATACGCAAGAACACGGAGGGGAAAAGGGTTGAGTGAAGAAAGAGATCTACCAGAGAAACGATGAGAGATGGATTTCAGAACGAAGAACGGGAATGTTAAGAGATGAATCCGAGGAAAAAAGGCAAGGCATTCTGAGGCTGACGAACGAAGAGATGGGAGGTCACTCAGGGTGGGGATCGGGAACGTATGGAACTAGAAAGAAGTCAGTCTGAGACAAAGACTGACAAAATCGAAAGATGATGGGTTAATTACATACATGTTTCGTATTTTTGTTTTATGTGTGTGCTGTGTCCCGTATCTAAATGTAAATAAAAAAACTGGGAGTAAAAAAGGATGTGATAATTGTATCTGCCACTCACATGAAAAAAAAACCAAATCTCACAATTCCCTCAGTTTAATTGATTGAATGGGAAATATTCAGATGTCTAGCACGAAATAGGATGAAGAATTATTTTAAGAAATTTTTAAGAGAAGTAAAATATTGCGAATTTTTCACTATCATATTTCCTCTTAAGCTTAGAGTTATTCAGTAATACAAGAAAATCTTCCTCTTTTTTTTACCCTTTTGTCTATCATACAAAGATTTGGGTAATAAACATCCATATTTTTTGCAAAACTTGACATAGACATATACAATTAAATCCAATTTTTGAGGAGATTCTTTTTGTGACAAATTAATTACAATTAAAAAACGAATTAGATGGAATAAAATTGAGCTATAATGATTTTAAAAAACAAGGATACTAAGCATCAAATTTTTAGAGGTTATCAAATGTGTACAACCTGCAGTTACAATAGAAAATTGGGTTCATATCACATAGCTGAAAGGTACCGATATAAAAGTATATAAACTATATCAAACTATCAATTAGATTAAAATACCATCAAAAAATTACACGCATAAAAATTTTAATCGATTCAGTTTAATACCTCCATACCAAAGTTCACTCTGTTGTTCAATCTAAAACAAAATTCCTTTTGTTGTTATTCTCTTCATTTTTCAACAGAAACTCAAGCATTTTGATTTTATTAAAAAAAATGAAAATATAAAAATCATCTAAACGCGAAACTTTTCTACAAATAAAAAATAATGACATAAACCCAATATAAAAATATTGTAGGTGACCAGTAAAAAGAAGATTAGACGTCTTTTTTAAAAGAGGATGAGAAAGAATGGCTTCTCCTACACGGAACGCATAACTTCATGATTCTAAAGCTAGAAGCAAGCTGATGATAACTGTCCAATCAGAACTACTGATTGTTGAAGGGCGTGTTGACAGAATTTCTATGATTGCAGTTACTTTCCGAGATATAACGACCTGAGGGCGCAAATCATCACATAACGATTTGAAGCCTGTGCCGATATTGTCAGATGTTCTGGACAGTTTTAGTGATGCACTGCAGAGAACATAAAGAATTTATTTCTTCTTTGTCCTTCTTGTTCTGCATTATACTAAAGTTAAGCAACTATCATTTCTAATATACATATTTGAGTTTAGAGCACATTACATGGCAATTTTTTAATTCTTTTATGATCCTATGAAGTTGGAATAAAAAGTTGTGAAATATCCTGCATATTGAAAAATTTATTTAATGAATACATTGCATTTATTTAATGAACACTAAAACTGTTCACAAAGATTTTGAAAAAGGATAAAGGTGAAAATATCTCTGCATTTCTGAATATTGAACATTACATTTCAAAACTTCCAGGAAATTAATAAGTTTATTGCCTTTTCAGAATACACAAATAAACTATTTCCCAATATAATAGCTTTTACATTTTTTTGATAATTATTTCAGAAGGTTTGATTATTCAGTTTCTGAAAGACTCTCATTCAAAATATCTGTAGAATCTATGACAATGCATTACATTTTTCTATCTCATTAAAACGGCTGGGAAAAAATAACTTTATCAAACTCGAATGGTAACTTGCATCAAAGTAAGTTTACAGATTTCTTAAGAGCGTCTGCTAACTTTCAAAATTATGACTGCAGATTCCTTGTCAAATATTTAGACTGAAACTATATCTATTCGGTCACTTTATATGACTGTTGATTTGGAAATAACAGAAACAGTAAGTCATTACTGATTGATATCGGCAAAGTTCAACATCATTTGTTACTTTATCTTCGATTTCACAATCTCGAGACTTACCATTAGCGAAAGTGTTCGGTCTGGAAAGTATTTTCTTTAACAAGGATTCTTGTATGACTTTTCGATAAACTTTATTGTTTCGAAATACAATAAACAGAAATCCAATTATTTTCTTAACTTCCGATTTTTTATCAGATACTGTTCAAGCAAACAATACTACTGGCTAGCTAAGTTTTATTTTATTTGTTAGATTGATTGATTTTTTTTCCATTATTATACTGTAATTTTATATATTTTATACACACTCACTTTATAAATTCAATTTTTAAATGTTGGATTATTCTAATACCTCTCTTAATATTAACAGGTGTAAGTCTTTATCTAATTTTATTATTAAAAAGTTATCATCATCTCTCTTTGCTTTAATTTGCAATCCGAATTTCTCAAATATCCAAAAGTTCTTTTAAATGAAAACTACAAAAAATCTTTCTAACATAAACTTTAAGCTCATAATATTACAAAATTCATGAGAATGCAGAATTTAAATATAAAATTATTTACAATATCAAAAAATTCATGAAAAGTTAAAAATTTAAATACTAAGTTATATCAATATTAATTGTTTGTAAAAATGTTATAATCCCTGCCTGGAATATTAATTTTACTTAATGATACATCATATAACCTTCTACTTAAGGTCATTTTGGTTTGTCATTGACTGTAAAAATAGAAATTCTTTTAACTATCTCACAAAATTCCTCTATTCTAAAAGTACCCATTAACGTTGGAGAACCAGGTGAGAGAATTTCTTGCTTGTATATTTTCGATTCAAAAACTGATTTTAAAGAATCTTACAAGCATTTCCTTATGCCTGAAGAGCAACATCAATATTTAATAGGTCTTAACAATACGTTGTCAAAGGATAGACGAAATCACCGAATCAAACAAAGACGCTTCCCCGTTTTTAAATCACATATTCACTGACGGAAAATTTCAAAAATTTTGTAGCTTGACTCTCGCACCTTTTAAAAATTTCCAGTAGATAGAGTTCTTGCATATACAATTCTGAATACTATTTAAATAAATATTGCGAAACTCAGGAACTGGCGCATACTTTTGGCGTGACGATTCTCTACATTTCATACCCAATTTCAGTTGAAATATACTCCACCAAAATTTCTATATATCGATTGCCTTTCAAAGAATTTTTTGTAATATTTTATTCAATCAGTTTTATAACCATTATTATCATTAGTGAAATATCAACTTAATCATGTCTTAGTATAGAAAACATAGTAAATAATTTGTAGATATTTTTGAGATTTTCGCTTTGAATTATTTTTCATAAATCAATAGAAAAAAGCTTTTTATTAAAATGTGCCTTAAAATTTTGATGATTTTTACAAACAAATCATTAGAAAATTAAAGCGTCAGCTTAAAATAAAATAAACAATTGTTTATACAAACATAAATTGCATGTGAATTTATTAAATTTCGAGCAATGAAATAAAGTAAAATAATATAATTTATTCAACTAGGAATCCTATTAAACAATAAAATCCCATGCCCCCCACGGAAGAAGTATTTACTTTCAATAAAAGAGTAAGTAATTCAATTAGAATTTTCATAAGAAAATATTGAAAAGTAAACAAAAATATTTTTCAAAATCCATTCTTGAGAAAATAATGCTTTCATACCGCTATAAAAATTTCCGAAAAATGTACGCCAATTTAAATAAACTGCTTTTGTCAAAACTCTAAAATCAAATCGTTTATTACGAGTCTTTGTGAAATTCCAAAATGAGAGAGGAATTAGCAAAGAAAGATTATATTTAAGAAATTAAGATGAAAAAAATTAATTCTTAAAAATGACATCAGTTGATATATTTTATCGATTAAGAAAATATCAATTTTATTGAGATTGTTATAGTTCTTTATAAATCACAAATTATTCAAAACATAAGTTTTATCAATTTCTTTTCAGTGTTATATAGGAGTAATCCCAGTCTATAACTTTACTTTTGCGCTAATCCCCAAAGAGTCATTAATAATCCATTATAATCAAATTAGCTTCCGATAAAATTCTCTTGGATGAATCAAATCAGTTTTATCTGTAACAATCATAAGAATTTATTAATGACATAGTCCTTTAAGAAATAAAGTATATATTACAAAATTTAGTTCATAAAATGAGACATTTCTTTGCACAAGAATAATGATTTATTAATTACTAAATTTTGTAGATTGTTAAAAAATTGCTTTTTCAATAAATGCGTGGGTGGATGTTTGTCATCAAGCCCATCTTCCATCGACATATGACTAACTGTCATTTTCTTTTACTGATCAAAATACAAAGATGACCTGAAAAGTTCGTAAATTGTATTGAAAAATTTAATAAAGGTGGTGGTAAAAACCAGTATGTGGTCGCAAATAGTGAAAAATCAGTATTAAAAGCTACGTATGTGAGGATAGGTGTGTATAAGAAAAGGCATCTATATAAGAAAAAAAATGAGGAAAGTTTTTTCCCCTCTACTTTTTTGTGCAATTCCAAATAAAATATAAATCGCCAATTATCCAAATGTAGCTAAAACATCATTTTACATTCAAAACAAATTAAAATATATTAGAGTGTTGCATCAAATATAAGACCCAGTGTGATATAAAATGTTACGTTTCGATGGTAAATTTATTTTTACCTGTGCTATAAATTCTTTAAAAAATAGAAATAAAAAGAGCCTTTTTTCTGAAAATAGCTATACTTACAAAAAATATAACACTTTCATGCTTCTAATTTTTAACCATTTCACTACTTTCTATTCAGACTACGTAAGATAAAAGCAGGTCTGAAAAAGTAATGGCCTTATGAATTTGTAAAATTATAGCAGTTCAACTATAACTTTTTTGAGAAGATTCCACTGAAAGAGTTTCATATCTTCTTCAACTCCATAATTCAACTTCTTTCAATTAAGGCATGTTAACTCATAATAAAATGAATTATTAAATTATATGTTTGTAAAAACTTTTTAAAAAATGTAATGACTCCTCTTATGTGTCAATGCAATATTCTTTTTCTGGATTATATCAAATACTTACACATTAAGGCTTATATAGTGTTAAACATCATTTAGTTGTGATTAAATTATTTTAATTTAGTAATATTAATCCCTGAATTATAACCTCACTGCTGTTATTTTGGGATGGACCTCGTGATTTTGAATCACGGCCTAGCGAGAGAATGACGGCTGAGATGATTAATTTTTCCAAACCCTCTGATTTTTAAATATATCCAACAAAAACCTGAAAATTATGAATTAATTATAGATATTAATGATACATACTACTTAATTAATATCTCATTAATAAAAAACATGAAAATAAGCGCTATCGATAGTTATTAATGATTAAAATGACTGATCTTAACGCTCTGTACTTAACGTTTTTTGAGAACTTTGCTTACATGTTTTTAAATATTTCTCCGTATGTATTATTAGTATTATATGTTTTTATCATTTTTAAAATATTATAATTTTTTTTCTCGAAGACATTGTTCTTGTTATAATGTGAGAACGAGATGTTAGTTTTGGAATGAGTATTGTGGAGTCAACAAAAATCTGTAGGCGAAAATACAAACAAATTATTATCCATTCGAGCCCCTAAAAAATCAGCATTTAATAGCGTGTTACCATTGCATTTACAAAAACTCAGATTTTAAATAAAACTTAGGAAAATGTCATTTTGAGTACGGGATTACATGAAATAAAATAAATAGGAAATGGGATAATTTTTTTAACAATAAATGCGAGATGAAGATTTTTTAAATCGTTTGCAATACTAAAGAGACCCATTCAATAAAACAATTGAAATGAATTTAAATATAATTTAACTTGCGCGAGCACGGGATTCTCGGCCATTCATGAAATTATGTTCTGACATGATACATTGAAATATGCATAACAAATTTCTTTTTAATCTTTATTGACTTTGAAATTTGGGAGGTATATTTACGGGATTTTTTTTCAAAAATCGCTAATCCAAATTTCTCAATAATCAAAATTCTATACTTTCCCCAAATATATTATTTATTTATTTACAACGATTAAAAAATACATTGTCTTTTTTCTTTAAAGCGTTATTGTCCTTGCTTACATTTCGAGCAGTGGATTTATTCAATTTCACTTTCGAGCAGTAGATTTATGTTTTCTTTCAAACGTAGTTATGGCCCCAAATGTATTACTATTTATCTATTATTTCATTGGAGATTCAGGTAAAGTTTACAAAAAATATTTTTGGCATTCATTATTTTTTAAATTAAATCTATCTTATGATTCTTTTAAAGCGGATTAAATGTATTGTTTAAATAATAATAAAAAAGCAGAATTACTAAAAAATTAAGATAGAATAGTTAAATATCTTGGCTTTACATAGATTTGGAATACTTATAATTTTTCTTATTTCAAACTCTCCTGCAACGATGCAATTCATAATTAAGATAAGGAAGATGAATACAAACTAATAAGAAACAAATCGCACAAAACTGAGTAAAGAATCATTGAAACGATCGCCACATTTATTGTAAACGATCTTCTCATTGAGCTTTTGATAACTCCTGTTGTCTTATTTTGGCACTCCCGCTTATAACCTGAAACCTCTGCCATCAGGGAATATCTCCTTCCTTTGTTCACTGATTTACCGATTTGAAGAGAGTGTCAGGGAGTGCTTGAAAAAACAGTTCTTACACTCTGGTCATAACAGATGAATAAAGTAATGGTTTGGCAATGAGAAAACTTGGTTTGTGGATGTACTCCAATGATAAAAGGTATATTTATTACTTAGAAGTCATTTTCTCAAAATTTTTTTACTTTTGGTGCCTTCGCATGCGTTTTAGCAAATAACACAAATTTGATATTTAAAAATGGAAATATATGATTTTTAAATATATGAAATAAATAGCTATTTAAAAACCAATAAAAGCATAGCTCCAAAAAACATGAGTAAAAGAAAGGTAGTTGTAAAGTGGAAAAAAGACAACAATTTGATTTCTATGTATTAAGAAAAAGTTCAAAAATTTAATAAATTTTTGTTCAAAGTACAAAAATTAAATTAAATATTGAATTAAATTATTGTACTTCAACAAGTTATTAGTGTTATTTCTCTTGTCCTATAGAAAATGCGTACACAGTTTTATTCATATAAATCAAATCATTTGGGAGATGTGGAACATTATACCATAGAATTACGTATTAGCTATAATGACTTATGTATATTAAAACGTATACGTAGATAGCATAAGAGTAACGATCAACTCCAGTAATAGCTCTGGTAAGTCACGATATTGTAAATCAACCCGGAACAAAGTCTACAAAAGTTTCGAAAACCCTAATTTTGTCTCAAAAGCTTTATCCATAGCAATCCGACGTAATCTTGTCAAGTTTGACCCAGACCTTTGACATTCAAGTATCCTTTTCCGCGCTGTCCATTAGCTTATGATGTTCCGGAACCGTGTGGTCAGTTTCGCGTGAGAAGAATTTAGATTAGAATCCACTGAAACTTCTCTAATATTGTGACTCGTTAGCATAGCAACCAGGGGGAGGGGCGGAATATTCTCGATTTCAAATAGCATGTCAAATGCGTGAACAGAAACTGTAATACATTTTTTCCAGTTAGAAAAAATTATTCTATGCTATGTTCCAAAGTTATAAATTTTTAAAAGAGAAAATTCTTAACTAATCATGTAGCTATTTTGAGAACATCATAATTCATGTAAAGCAATATTTTTAGTACCGATTTCAATTCCCTTTAGAGGGAAGTTCAAAGAGAAATTTTTCTAATCATAGTAGATATTTATTTTTTTCCTGTATAAAGGTAATTTTTCAATTTCAAAGCTACAAAAATATTTTGAAACATTCTAATATTCTCAGAATAATAAATTAAAATTTTATTTTATAGAAATTATGATGAAATTCACGAAACTGTTTAAGCATTCATTATTATTATTCTAAGCTTTAAAAACTATTTTGAAAAGTTATAAAATTTACTAAATACCATTTTAAAATTCCATTATATAAAAAATATTGTAACAATTCACAAAATTGAGATAAAATAAAAAAAGTGAAGAAATATAATTTTCCTATTTCTTCTATTAATTCCTTTTTCATGAGATATAGTATCACATAAAATATTATATTTCTTCTATTAATTCTTCCATAAAATACAATCTCATGAGATGTCATATTTCTTCAATTAATTCATCTTAATTGAAATGTAACATTTAATGTAAGAAGCCCGGTTTCTTTTATTAACTCAGAAAGCAAATTATATTTATTTCTATAAATAATAGATAATAATGCAATAATATATCATTTTAAAATTACCTTTAATTTTTTTTTACTTTCAATCATGAAATTAAAATTGTTACTGACTGGTTTTATTATTAAATAAAATAGAATCTATATTCAAAATTAGGTTCTTCAGTTATCGTTTCTAGATATCACAAATTTAATTAAGATATATATGAAATAAAGCTGGTGTATTATTATTACGAAAAACATAAATTTAAATACTGCATTAAAAATTACCCTTAAGACATCCCTTTTCTTATCCTTAGTTCTTATTCTTTTCTTATCAATTATTTATGTACTTCGAAACTCAGAAAAAAAGGAAATCCAAATTATTTATTTTCATTGCAGAAGGTAATTAAATAAGTCTATCGATAAAGGAAAAAATAATTAGTTTTACAAATATGATAGAAATTTTAACCAGAATTCCAAATTCATAAATATTTTAGTTTTCTTTGTCATAAAGTAGCCTCGTTTTTCATTTCGCTTTTTGCTGTTATTTAGAAAAACATTAACTACTATACTTAATTACAAGACTTAAATTGAACTCGGGTTACTGAAAGGTTTAGTTTCAAAATATTCGGTTTTTATAATTAGATACTTTAACAAACATATATATTTTGTTTCACGGCATAAAATATTTCTGAATGTATTGTTGCTATACAGTACTTCTTTAAAGAAGAAATAATTTTGTAAGTAAAATCCCCGAATATCTAAATATTTTTTTTTAATTTCTTAATCTTTAAATTATAAAACCATAAATTTTTTAAGTAGATGCAGTAAAAATATTTTAATTAATTCATAGTGATTGGAAGACCAAAGCTAGTTAATTACAAGATATAATTTTAAAGAATTCACTTTCAACGAAACTATGAAAGAATATATAGAAATTATTTTTAAAAAAGTTGTGACTTCATACTAATTTTTTCTATGTCTTTTAATACAATGAACTATATCATTCCGTGGTTTTTGCATTTAGTTACAGATATTTCAGATGTAAACAATTTTAACTGTATTATTATTTTTTAAGATAGTTTCATTTTTTCAACTATTTTTTCTGGATGTATGTTTTATTTTCAAGATTATTTTTTGCTTTAATTCCAAAGAGAAGGGTCACAAAGAACATTGTAAATTTTTTCGAATTTCCAAGAAAAAGAAAGGAATATAACAAAAAAAATTTAAAAATATTCTCAGGTCAATAGGTTAAATCACTAAGAACAAGACATAAACAAAATAAACATTAGTAACACAGTTATAAAAAAATGCCATTGAAATTCATTTTAGTTAAATATACTTCAACTTAGCGTGTATTATTTTACTTTGAAGATAATTAAATTACGTATAAAATATATCTCAGTATCACTGTATTTAAGTTTTAAACTTTTAAACGATATAAGAATTTTTGATCGAGGAACTTTATTTTTCTTTATGTTACTTCGAATGATTTTACATTCAATTTTTAGTCTTAACCAATTTAATTTTGTTATCTCCAGTGTAACTCCAATTTTTAACTCAAATCAATTAAGGGAATAGTAATTCCATCCACACAACAGCTGACATGAGAAAATAAAAAGGAATTGTTATAACAATTTATATATTAAATTCTATACAATATGATGGTATCATTTTAATTGATTATTTGAGGAATTATATCTGAATATTTGCATCTCTATCTCATTTGTAAATTTAAAATCAATCTACTACAACATTTTAAATAGAATTTCGTGAATTTGACAGCATTATTCACAGATAGTGCATTACTCTATAATAACATATCACTTATCGTAATTTAAATTGCATTTTCCTGAAACTCACTTCATTACAAATAACCTTATTGATGGCAGGCCATTAAATATTTAATAACATAATTCAGATGTTGTCAAAACTATTTCTAGAGTAATTTTAGACAGTGCTAATTAATCCATCTCTGGATATTTCTAATTTAATAAAGAATAATTGGATATCTCAAGATCAAATAGAATAGAGAGAGGTTTAGTTTCACTTCAATGTGAATAATTCAAATCAGTCAGTACTGTCTGTATCAGAAAGTATGAATTCTTTGTTTCGTTTCTTTACAAAATCGAACAAATGTGAAATTCGTCTGTAATTTGAATGATAGAGAATTCTCATATTTCAAGTATTTATATTTTTGATTTTGTTTGATTTGGTGTGAGGAAATACTTTACATAAATAAATGATTTAGAGTATTTAGATTTTATATCAACTATCTTTTACTTAGTATTTTTCGAAAGGATTTTACCGACAATATTATAACGGTACCTTTTCAATAAAAATACAACTATTTTCAAAATAAAACACGGTTTAATATAATTATAATATTAATCAATTTTTTGCATATGCAAATGATTTCACTAGCCAAAAATTTCGGAAAAAGTGACAGTGAATTGGTTAATAATTTACAAATATTTAAAGCATTTTACTAACGACATATATTTCATCAACATACATAAATCCTTTTATGTATAGTATCGTACAATGCTAAAATTATAACAATTATTAGTTGTTATAAAAAGGAATTAAAAAGCAGAAACGAATTTAATAAAACGTATATCAGTATGTAATCAAGATATGACTTTTTTGCACCTTTATTTCTTTTTTCAAAAGTTTAAATTTACTATGAATATTATGAAACTATAAAATGAAGAGTACTGTAAAAAACTTTTAAAACTCCCCGTTTAGAATAGAAATGACTTGAAACTTTGAGTTTCATGCATTACAAATGGAGTCAATTTTTCTTAGAATCAACATTAAAAAAAGTCCACGGTAAAGGGATCGATGCCACTTTCAAAACCAAATGTAATTGCGTATTCATCTTAACATGTAACTGCACTTATATTTGGTTTTCCTATTTTTTCCGATCAATTCCAAAATTAAACCGATGCACCGCATTCCGCGAGCATGAATTGCTTCTATAAAATTTCAAATCCATTTAAGCATTTTCAAGGCAGAAAGAGGAACATCGCCATAACTCAATATCAAAAATGCCCCATTAAACAGCCCGAGCAGCTGCATTTACTATGCTGCTTGGTCGTCACGTGAACGAACTCCACTGGAAGATGGAGAATAAAACTGTGAGTCTTGTACTGATTCATATTTCTGATCAGAAATTTAACATTTCATACATCTCTTTAACGAGCATTATTAAATTCGAAAAACAATTACTCAAACCAACACACATTTGCTGTAACTTTTGCATAAACCTTAAGGAAATATGTGGGTATTATCTACTGTTGAAAAATATTTAAATAAATAAAATAAAGTTTAAAATGAAATCTGCTATGCATAGTTCAATGTATCATGCCATAACATAATTTCTTGAACGGCCGAGCATCACGTGATCGTGCGAGTTAAATTATATTTTTATTCATATTAATTGTTTCAGTGAATGAGTCATTTTAGTATTGCAAACGATCCAAAAAACTTTTGTCCCCCATGTGTTGTTTAAAAATATATCACATTTCCTACTTATTTCATTTCATATAATCACGTCTCAAAATGACATTTTTCTGGGTTTTATTTGCTGCAGTCATTAACTTATTTTTTTAATCAGAGCTTTTGTAAATGAGGTGGAACACGTTATTAAAAGCTGGCTTTTTGAGATGCTCGAGCAGATAATAAAATTTATATCCTTCGCCTATGGATTTTTGTTGCCGCCAGAAACCTCATCCCCAAAACATCATGTTATGACATGATAATATATATCCATAGAAATTTTGAGAGAAATAAAATAATAGGTAATCATAGACTGATTACTCCTACACACCAGAAAGCACTCAGAAAAAAATCTAACCATCGCGACAGCCACTCTGGCTGAAAATACGGTTTGAGTCCTAAGGGCCGTCACCGACCCTGGTGCAACCGTTCCCTAAGAAGCGCGCCTCATCATCGATGGGAGGTAGTCAGCCTCACCCATTCGTGCATCCTCAAGGGTGATGAGAACAAATTACAATATCGGAAGCCTCTCATCCTGAATTATGAGGTGCCCCTCTCACCAACGAGGGACAAAATGAAAGGTAAAAGCAACAATATATTTTAAATCTCGAATTTCTCTTGTCGAAGAACTTCCATATCTACTTTGAATACTTATTTAGACTGAAACTTTTCAAAGTAAAATATTGAGCTTATATAAGATTAATCAAAATAATATTTGGACTTTAAAAAATAATATATCTGAAATTTATGCAATAACTTTTTAACTAAAGAACTTTTAAAACTCTGTGCATTCTGTATTATTTAGATTAATAAAATTTTTAATCTAAATAAATTTAATAATTAAATAAATAAATCTAAATAAATTTATTAAAAAATTATTTAGATTAATAAAAATATTCGCGTTTCTATAGATTTTGATGAAAATAAAACGAAATGCTGAAGGCAAAAATAAGTTTACAAAATAAAGTCTTAAATTTCCATAAATAGAAAGCCCTCTTATGCATAATCTTATCTCGACACCTTTTGCATCAACATAAGAAACAATTTATGCATTAAAAATAACTTTAAAATACATCAATAAAAACCAATCTGCGTAGGAAAAGCAGATTGATAGCGAGATAAGATAAAAATGATATATTTTGCTCGGAAGGGATTCAAAAGAGTCCAAAATATCTCAATAAACTAACTCCTAAATAAACTGAAGCCCTACACATTGTTTACATAAAGCACCGAATACCACACATACCCACATACACACCGAAGATAAAATGTGCATTAAACAAGTGGTTTTTAATCATGGTAAAGCAGAAAAATTCAGCTAAGGATGATACTCAATTTAATGAGCGAAAATATTTTTGAAGAATTCATTTTGCAACTTTAGTTGTAGAATTAATGTAACAATTTTACTTTCCTTAAATGTTTCCATCTTTGCTTGAATATCTTAATAAATGCCAGAAATTTTATTAAAAACTGTGAATAAATCATGACTTGCAAATGCCTAATTTTTGAAATCCGTTACATTATCGTACAGACGTAAAAGGTTAAATGGATTTGATTATTTGAAATTGATTAAAATTTTAAAATCAGATTTCATGATTCAATTTTAACGACTGTCGATTTACTTTAAAGAAATTAACAATTTTACCTTTAGGCATAAGGAACAACAAAATGAGTTATTTATTTTACACTGAGGTAAAATCTATGCTTCAACTTCCGTCACAGTAATTAGTGATCATTAACATTTCGTATTTATAAAGGCGCATAAATTTTTAATAGAACCGATCAATTTTAAATCTTAGTTATACGTCAAACGTAACTTTATATCTATATTAATAAAAATGGAACTCGAAATGCGTTGCTAAGCGCAAAACTAGAGAACGGCTCGACCGATTCGGCTAATTTGTATTTTAATATTTTCGTTAAGACACGAGGATGGTTCTTATGGAGAGAAAAAATGAAAAAACTGCGAGGAAAATAGTTAAAGCGACACTTTTCTTACTTTCCCGCCAAAAATCTGCATTTCCTTCCCCCACACCAACTGAGTGAGATAGCAGGAAGTAATAAATTATGATTTGTTTAGAAAGAAATGCGCGAAGTCAGTTGGTATTCATTTATAGATAACGGGATGTTTAAAAAAGAAAAAAATAGCTGCTTTTATTATTAGTCTGTATGAATATTTAATCTATGCCTGCTCGAAATAAAGTATGGACAGGGAAGAAGAAAAAAAAAGAAATAAAAGAAGGGTGTGTGTGTGTCACCATTATTATATAATATTTTATGTAGCTGTGTCTCATAACAGGTGAAAAACCTGTTATGAGACACAGCTACATAAAATATTATATGAAAATTTTAGTGAGCATTAATACTGGCGAACCGACTGGTCGCCAAAGGCGGCTAGTGTAAAATATAAATCAATGCTATTTTACTCTGTGCTTTGAAGTCTACTTTTTTCTTATGTTAGAAAAATGACGATTGAAACGAAATAATTTTGTTGTATATTTAATATGTCTCACATTAGCAAAAATAAGCTTCTTTAAAAATGCCAAAGCATTGCTTTACAGTTCTAATTCTAATATTTAGAGGTTTCATTATCTCTTAGTATTGGCATATAGTTATTGAATTGTTATAAAATTCTCTTACTACGTCTCTTTTGTTTACAGTTATTCCATTTTCAATGCTTTTGAAAAAAGAAAAAAGTAGACAACCAGACATCAAAATAAATAACTTTAAAATATACCTCAAAAATCGATTAATTAATCATGTTTAATAGATTAATATTAAATGTTTAAATGCCCCAAACACTAAGAAAATAAGCAGAATCGTTTGAAAGCCTGTTGAGCCTAAACTCATTAGCGTGGGAAAAACAAATCGAAGTCTTACTGATTTGACTTTTGGGAAGTGATGATTTTTGGCGGGAAAGTTAGTTTTTAATTAATAAAAATTAAACACTCAATTACCTTGAATAAATAATAACCTATGTCCTATTAAAGACACTAATAATAATAGACTCTGTGCTTAATTTCTTCCAATTTCATTCAGCCATTCTGGCGTGATTGAACCCCATCAGCCATCCATCCATCCAAACATCCACATTTATAATAGTAGTATAGATGTAAAAAAATACTACGAGTTAGTGCTAAAATGATAAAGTATTCCAAATTTCAAAAAAATAATCGAGACTGTCCCAGAACTTGAACAAAATACCAAAATTTGATTAATTCCTGTTACTGTCAATAAAAACAGTTTCCTATTTTTCTTTCATTTCTTGTTTTACTATTTTCAGTATATATTTGACTGACGGCTAATGTGCTTCGCCATCATAAAACGGGAATGTGGAAGTATTTCCACAACAAAGGATCTGGATGGGTGTGTCGCTCATCCAAATGCACGCAATTTGCAGAAGAGAGCTCGCCACAAAATGATCAATAAAAACATAACGTCGCGTCTGGCTATGCATTGGAAGTGCATTAAAGATCATACCGAAAGTGAAAGTCCCCGGCTAAAAGGAAAAACAGAGCCTCTGCGTTTCGGCAGCTGAAAAGACAGCCTTCACATCCGTCTCATGCAAATTTCTTAATTGAAATTTTCCGTGATTAGTTCCTTCTATGCCGGTAAATAACTACCCAGAATTTTAGTTAATTTTATACTGAGTTTCCGCTAAATTTTCTATGAAAGTTATTTTTTCAGAGATTTGAAGAAAATAATACGAGAATTTTTGTTTTTTTCTCTCACGTATGACATGTGGGTGAATGAGGCGTTCCGTACTACGAAATAATTTTTTAAGTTCATTCTGAAAAGGTAATAAAGACAAAATACATTGTCATAACATTTGAGGAATTTGCTGTACAACATACAATCTTAATAAGAAAATACAATCTACTTTTACGAAGATTAAACTTTAGATATAAATATACAGTAAAATGGAGTGTGTTTGATTTTTATGGTTGTAAAATTATTTTCTCTGTCTCATTAAATGCAGAAAACGTGAAATAAGAGGGTAAAAGTTTTAAAAGAACCAATTCTCAAATTAAAATATGTCCATGATTTTAGAACCCAATCAAGAATACTGTATTTTTAAAAGGCATAGTTTTCATGTACATCACTCTCAAGCCTGTGGTTAGTTATTTTTTAATATAATATATTGATTTCATATCGAATATTGATTAAAAAGAAAATCAACAACTGAATTTATTGGACAAGAACATATTAATAAAGAAACCTTATCATGGTTTGATTTTATTTTGCTTAGTTATACTAAATTTCCGATTTTAAAAAATAAAAACATTACGTCTGTTATCATGGTCTTGAATAAAAACTGAATAATTCGAAAAACCGCAAAAATATAAAATAATACAATAATTTTTTTAAGTGAATTATTTTTCTACATAAAAGCTACTGAATTTTCAAATACATTTTTTCTTCGATTCATAACAGAAAATGCATGCGAAAAGTTAATATTAAGAGTGTTTCACAACTGATATATGTTTCTTATTATATCACTTATTTTAAATATAAAATAATTCATATATAACTAAAGAAAAACTTAATTATTACAATAATCTAAAAAGAAATAAAAGAATAGATACTTTTAAAATAAGTGAAATAAAAAAAACACTTCTACACAGTTCGGAATTGAAGGCTTTGAGTTTATTTATTTGATTATTAATATTTTCATAATCATATTAATTAAGAATTAAATACGACGAAAAAGATTAATTTTAATTAATTCGTTAGTTTTCTAAAAGAAACTATTTTAGATGCATTTATTTTATTTTTGATATTTATCGCAGTCATTGAAAAGAACAAGACTTTTTAAAACGCAATACCCAGGTATTCCAAATTTGGGTTTTTTTACCTTGTTTAATACCTTAAAAGGTTAAATACCTTGAAAAATCCTTAATTATCTTTAATTGCATAACCCGAAGGAAATAAAAATTCTAAAGATTCATCAAAAAGAAATGTATTTTTTGATGCCATCCTCTCACAGATATTTATATAAATATGTTTTGTAAATTCTTCTAATTAATAAATTTTTACCTTTTTAAATTTTCGGAAATTTGATTTCAGTCATACGTAGATTTTTTATAGTACTACGTTAAATTATTACTTTTCGTTATGACTTCTGATTTTATTATTATTCTTATAATTATTAAGGATTAAACATAAAGCTTAAATTCCTTGAAATAATTATTGAATCAGCGGATAAATTTATTTTCTAATATATTTTTTCATGGGACAAAGATAGTCAGTTTCCGCCAAGGAAGAATAACTAGGACGACACATTAACCAGCAACCTAAATTCGAAAACTCTAAAAAATACTAGAAAAAGAATATCTGCCTTTAAAAATCGGATGTAGACCTTACACTCCCATTTTATTTCGGATGGCAAAATATCGATGAAAGATTCAGCACATGACTCCTGATAGCAGTAAGGAATCTACATAAATCTGCGGTTTTTCTTCACCATCTGGGCAAATTCGTGAGAAAAATAATCGCTAATGTTTTGTGCAGAGCCACAACTCGTATCTTCATTTAATTTAGTTATAGCAACATCCTGTTTGGAAGCAACTCTACTCTGTTGACTCTTGTTATTTTAAAACATAGCCAGATGGCAAGGATGTCATTTGGGTTGGCACATCACTTTATAAACTTCAGAACGACAGTAATAAGTTGATATTTCGAACGAGATGCCAGATTCAACTAACATCATGTTAAGATGCTGAATGGATGTCAAGTGGAATACGAATCAAATTAAAAATTATTCACGGTTGGTAGTTAGTTAATAGAAGATCTATTCGTGACTTTGTCAATCAGATAAGCATATTTTCAACTCACCAAGAGATAAGTGCGCTATCCAGTTACTATCAATGTATTTCATGCCTATAATCCATTTTTAGATATTTTACAACCATGACTTTTCCGCCACAAATCGGACATTTGGAGATGGTGGACTTAAACAGTAAAACTATGTTTCCGGAGACACGAATCTAAAAATTCTTGATGGTCGATAAATGCATACTAATTGATGGTTCATAAACAAACAGTAGATATTGTGAGAAAATCAGATTGTGAAAAAAATTTCGGAAGACTTTTATGTTTGTATAGCAAATAAATATCAAAGTAATGGAAACCTCACTACATATAATACAGAAAACCTACTGGAAAGCATCTCTAAAATTTTTTGACAGCTCTTTAATATATTTGTTACGCTGTTCCTTTCCTCAAATTACAGTTAAGTGAGATCTCTCTTGCCCAGTTTTTCTAAAGTTGGGAAATTTGTGAAAGGGCATTGACATCACCATTCACTAGATTCTCTCCAAAATTAGAATTCTGTATTGTAGTACAGTAAAGAAAACAATAATTGCATATGAAATTAGCTAACAATACGTACAACAGACTTATTTATGACATGAACCAAGCGTTTTCCCTTAACGTAGAGTGTTATAATTGAAAAAAACTAACATACATTATAGATATTTTTCCCTAGAATGATTGAAAATAAAATTCGACGTAGAAATAAATTAGCGCTCACGTGATCCCATGCCAAATTTTATTTGTGGTTTTGTGCAAAAGCCTTTGCAAGCATTCAAATATATATATACCAACGGGCGATAAAATTTTTGACTGATTTTGTTGTATATATGAAAATCTGCATTTCAGCGATTAAACTACTGAACCAAATTTTTTTAAGTAAAATCTTATGCGTTTGAATCATCACTTTCACATATATCAAGAGCTAATATGAAAAATTAGGGGTTTGTGTAAATCTTTTCAGTTGTCGAAAAAGTAAAAGAGTGTTCATTCATGTTAGAAAGGAAAAGAATGTTGATTCACTACATTACACAAAGATTCGTAAAACAAGCTAAAACACAATAAAATAAGCGGTGTTCTATTGGAGGGAGGGGGGGAATTTTCGATTTCCCGGGTATTTGGGATATCTCGAATTCGTTTAACCGGTAATTTATTGTACTCCCAAAATATGGAATATTTTGCGCTTTGCCTTGGAAAGATTAAGTATGTGTTACGGAACATTAAAAGAAATTCGTGTTCAATTTGTTTCATAACTGGCGATGAACTAGATTCGTGGTACAAAAATCCCATGCTGAAATTCGTAAATTTTACTTTTCTAAGTTATCAGGATGACATGCATAAAAATAGAAATAAAAATATATAAAGTCAATAATTATTTGAAATCTGATAAAATTGAGATTCTGGTGGTATGTCCATTTCATCCACTTAGTAAATTGCGTCTGTACTACTATATTCACAAACACGCCGGTGAACAGGATAAGTACGCTCAAATTGCATTTTTAATGAGGATCATACACATTAATACATTCTAATCATCAATCTAAGTTATCTTCCAAACAGACAATAACTTCAATATTGGGTTGTTTGGGATCAAGGGGGTGGTAATGTAGGTATTAATCAAAAACTGAAGAACAAATTTTTTCACCGATCACAATATTTTCTTTTCCAGTACCTTCTGCTCAAGAAAATTAAAAGTTTTTAAAAAATACAAAATTAAGAGAATAAAAAATTATATTACTTATTATTCTTTCTTGTTCCTTTCGAAAGAGTCAAGTAAATTTCACAATATATAGTAAATCAATGATCAACCAACGATTCCAATAATAAAATCCGCTTTTAAACGGTAATATTCGCTATACCTTATGACATTGATGATTCAAGACTTAAGAACTTTAAGAGATTAAAATGTATTTTGAGGGAAAATTATTGATTAAAAATACCAGTGACCGTCGGGCTAGTGATATGCCAGATATCACATGCGATAATTTAAGTATGAAGGATGCACCGTCATAGACCACCGAAATTTTGTATATAATTTGTCTTCAGATGATTACTTTTGCCATGTGTTGCCGTATTTATTAAGATGATTGATGCTGCAATTTATTTTTGCGCGTAAACAAAATCTCGAATCCAGTCTGGACGAAAGATACTTTTGAGATAAGATGCTAATCTCAAGTATTCACAGCAGGGCCGTAAAATGAAACCCATTTATTCCTCGCCATTAACCCAATAACAAAACCTCGAGTTAATCACTGGAGCCTTACAGTTGAAGGTACATCTTCGGAGAAAGAAGAGGTAGTGAAACTTAATTAAGGCGTGACACGCATTCCTTATTGATATGATGGACCTTTTTTTTCTTTTTGTGTTCAAATGATATAATATATTTTCCAAATAAATCATCATATTTGAAATCAAATAAATCATCTCCACATTTTAGTCCTATTTAAGTCTGAAAAAAAAACAATTTTGAATTTATATCAATCTTAAGTGTTCACAAATAATAAGATCGTTCCTAAATGTGATAATTTTAACCTTTTGCACTCCAAAAAATAATTAGATGTAAAATTATTCACCTAATGCAAAGATTTGTTTATTACTATGAAAAATAAATATACATAATTCTTTTAAGTCGAATTTCTTTAAAAAATTAATCTACATCTCTTAACCCTTATGTAGGCGTTTTTAACAATTAAATTTGAAAAATAGATAAATAAAACGTCAAAATGATGCACAGTCTTATATGTCGAGTTACACTCGACATCAGACCGCAAAGGGTTAAAACGCAAGAAATTACTGGAATGTGTTTATCTGTGTTACACATTTCTATCAAAAAATGCATCTTAGAAATTATAGATATGAATCGGAATTTGGGGTCATTTCGTAGAGTATTTGATCGGCTTTTACCTGTGAGAATATGGAAAATGTAACTCTAAAATTCAATAACTTAGGCAAATAAGAATTTTTGAAATGACCTTGCCCAAAGCATTGTAGCTCTGTATCAAAATTTCACTAAACCAGTAGAAATACAGTGATTTATCTATATAAAATTTGCTATATTTATAGTCAGAAGTATTGTATCACTGCATCGAAATCTGACTCAATCAGCAGAAATGCGACTTAGATATAAAAAAAATTTGGCATATGGCTTTGCTCAAGACATTTCAGGTCTTTATAGAAGTCTGATTCAATCTACAGAAAGAAAGCATTCAAAATTCATGCTAGTTTTTTTTTTTTAAATTTTATTATGAAACATAAGAAAGTATGAAAAAGACAACGAGATAAAATTCCTTCAGATTCATACAAGTAAGTATTGAATGCTTCATTTGAAGTTTGAAAACTATGTTCGTGTTGTGACTTGCATTTAATAAAATGAACTCGTCAAAATAGAAATGAATTAAATGCAAAGCCTGTTTTATTTTTTAAAAACAATTATTTGCTACTTCTATCACACTAAACATCTTTTATTCAATATCCAGAAGTTAAACCTTTTTCTTCTTTATTCTTTTGTGTGTAGCCGCAATTTCAGACATTTTAACATGCAAAGTGGGAGAGACAGTTACTACATGCAATTTCAAGTGTCGTAGTCGTTATCACGTGACAGATTATTTCTTTAGGATCCTAACTCCCGTTTTTTTCCGGGTTGAGTTTTACATAACAATGCCACTTCACATTCAGGATGACGTTTCATTGTAGAAAAGTTAACAGTGCAGGCTTTAACAAAAACTATGCAATTCCTTAATAATTTTTTATTATGATGATTTCACAAGATTAATGCGCATTGAAATGATTGAAAGAAAGTGTTTATGTAGATCCCAAGGCTGATTAATCGAGTTAATACAATTAAATAGTAAATCGGAAATTTCTCATAAAAGAATCAAAGATTTTTTAAAATTTATTAGCTGAAACGATATCCAGTTGTGGATTTTTGAATGTTATGTGCACTACTTGAGATCAAAGTTATATTTGATATACCTGATAGTTTAGTTACATTCTAATATATACCAATCAATATTGTCTATAACAGTAATTGTTTATTCTGTCCTTCGTTTCTTTTCAATAAGTTTACAAATTTAAAATTCGTCTGTAACTTGAACGGAACAGAATTGATATATTAAAAAATATATATTTAGTTTGATTTTTATATTATTAGGAACATTGTTACTATAGTTTCTAAATTACATATTCATATGCAATCAGTTACTGACTAAGTCTTTTTTTTAATGTGATGATTTTATTAATCATTTTATAACGATACTCTTTTTCCAAAAATATGAAATATCTTCAAGGCAAAATATAAGTTGAATGCAATTATACTGTGCATTTATATCTAGCCAAACATTTCAAAAAAATATTG